>CADCWW010000011.1:600000-1002473 GCA_902806505.1 Hypoxylon lienhwacheense
CTACGCATATCATAGGAGTCAATAAAAGGCCTCTAGACTCGATGTATATATGTATAAGCGCATATATGCATGTAGAAACGTAGATCTATAACTTATCCCAAGTCCGATAGCGCATATTGTTTGAGGGTCTACGTTTAGGTTGTGACGACATAGGCAAACAGACAAAGCAGATAAAATTTTATTTATGTTACCTAAGTAGCGGTGAAGCCGGGAGCGGCTTTCCCAGGTTTAATGTTG
Organism: Hypoxylon lienhwacheense; assembly: GCA_902806505.1. NCBI lineage: Eukaryota > Fungi > Ascomycota > Sordariomycetes > Xylariales > Hypoxylaceae > Hypoxylon > Hypoxylon lienhwacheense. The sequence continues at coordinate 600,238 of CADCWW010000011.1, forward strand.
TTTCTCAGGTAAACTACCACGTGTGATAGGATGCCGGATCACCCCGAGAGATACATTGGACAATGTATCCGTGCATGTTATGTCCCAGTAAATAACATTCAACATGGATTACCCAGTACATCCATAACGCACGTTTGCAAGTACCTACCTAGTGTATGAGGGACAAGGGCCCACCTCGACAGCTTCCCCGTATTTCCTCTTTCGGCCTTCCATCCCCGATTTCGTCTTTTCCCTTTTTAGTCTTTCATGTTTTTTAGAGCACCAGTGCACTTACATGCCACTCACACCACACACACACACACCACATACATCATCCTTAATATCACACAAGTCACCGGTTGAATAGAGCTTCTATTCGTGAGCGATCTACATTATATCCTCTCACTTATGTCCATTTAAACAAGATCACAGACATTGATGTATATATATTACCTACGAACCTGAGGCCAACGTACCCATCAATATGGATCAGCTTTTCCAGCTTCCTTTTCTCGAACGTGTCTTGTCACAGCGTTCTTGTCGCAGCATGTCGCGCTCAACCCTCACGTCCGGGTAATATGGCATAGTAAACGACAAGTGTCAAATTCCATCTCTTTTTTCCTCTTTTCATAGTATATCTTGCAGACAGTTCGATCAATATAAAAAATCAAATTAAAAAATAAAAACTCGAATGTCTAGAATATCATCCCTCGAGCTTCATATGAGATATCGCGATCTTACATTTGTGCATATCAACTTACAACCAATCTACTGGCGCAAACCTTAGATTACTTTTCCTACGTGTGTATCGGGGTCTTGTCAATATGGGCTATTATGAAAATAGCTTCTACGCATTACTTACACTTTGCGCCGGTCTACTTGTTTGCCAACCCACACGGCGGGATGTCCTGAAGAAGTTGGCTAACCCGCCCGAGCGAGCCCTACAAACTGATCAGCATCCTGAAGCAGACTGGTATAAGGTGTATGCGCTTGTAATGACCGCTGACTGGCTTCAAGTACGTTGTATATGAATACTCAGCCGCTATGCTGCCGCATTATAACATAGCGCCGGCGACTAATTAGTGTCTTTGTAGGGTCCATATCTATACTCTCTATATCACGATGAGCATGGCCTTTCCGAATCTATGATATCTAAGCTCTTCGCTACCGGCTTCTTGTCCAGCGCTGCGAGCGCCTATTTCATCGGGGCATTGGCAGATAAATACGGCCGGAAAGCGGTCTGTATGCTGTTCTGCCTCCTTTACGCCGCCTCCTGCTTTTTCACCATCATCCCCACCCTTCCTCTCCTCTACTTGGGCCGCGTTCTTGGTGGGGTTAGCACCAGTATCCTCTTCGGTGTATTCGATAGCTGGATGGTGACCAACTTCAGCCAGTTGAAACTGTCTCGGATAGGGTGCGACTTATCTAGGACTTATGCCACCACGAGTATCGTCAATAGCCTATCGGCCATTGTGAGCGGCGTGGTAAGTACGTGGCTCGTCAGGATCACCGGTACTAGAAAAGCCCCGTTTGTGCTTAGTGCCGGTCTGCTATGGTGGGCTCTCCAGCTCATCTGGGCGTACTGGGTATGTGATTTTGCAACTATGTAGCCATGATCTCGAGGTTGATAAATAGACAGATTGAGAACTTCGGCACCAAGGCTTCGGAGCCGTCAGAAGCTGATGCGCCACCCAAGCTCTGGTCGGTATTGAAGCAACCGTCTATCCTAGCTCTCGGCTTTGCATCGACCATGTTCGAAGGGTCCATGTATCTTTTCGTCTTCTTCTGGACCCCGACCATGAAGTCGGTTCAGAAATTCTCCGGGGAACTTCCATACGGATATATCTTCTCCAGCTTCATGGCGTCCTCGATGGCGGCGGCGCTGATATTTAATATCGTCATGCAGAAGCGGCCGTTCAAGTACTCCCGTCTCCTGGTCGGAATCCTGATAGCCGCCAACTTCTGCTTCGTCAAGCTGGCCGGCCCCAAGACAGAGGACGCCACTTTCTGGCTCTTCTGCCTCTTCGAAGCTTGCGTGGGAATGTATTGGCCGTGTACAGGCTATCTTAAAGGACGCTTGGTAGAAGACGATGTTCGTGCCAAGGTTTACAGTATTCTACGAATTCCGCTGAATATCTTTGTTGTCCTGTCACTGGTTATCGCCGGCGATAGCCAGCACTTTACCAAGGTATTCTCGGTCTGCTCGATGCTTTTGACAGCATCCTTCGGGGCAATCTGGGCGGCTAGCTTGAGAGAGGGCATGCCTTAATGAGTCAAGATGTTATGAGAGTTCATATAATCAGTCTAACTCGGAGGATGGTTCTCTAGAACTCGGTACTAGGTCATATAATTCTCGGGCCTAGGTTATATATAGACGTCTTTTACTAAAAGTTTTTGCATTTTATTCACCCAATCTCTTATATTATGAGCGTCAAGTTGCTGCTATCGTACAGACGCATATACGTGATTTTATCATCTTCATATCCTAACATATACCAGGCATCGTCCATAGCACATGAGTTACACACTGGTTTTCCGAAAAGGTTCACAGCTAGAATGAACTCACTCAAGATAGATTCGGAAGCGAGTGTATTCTTATACTGTCTTCTACCCGAGTTGAATGTAAGATAACATATCTCTCCTATCCTACTAGATATCGAACTAAATGCAGGCAATGAAGGTCTCCTTAGAGCTCATTCCTTCCTATCACTGTTTATACGAAAGTCAGACTTCTCATCAAAGACGATGGATACATACCTAGAGAACTTGGGCCATCCACTTGTGTAATAAGTTAATTAGGTACCCAGTATTATTTCTTCACTCATGCGTTCACCTCGCTTCTAATCCCAAAATCTAGCACTGTCCATCATCGGCTTAACTATGAATTAAGAAAGATACCTCTGCTCCTAGGACAGCTCGCGATCCCTAAGCCCATACCCAAACTCCAACACTTACACACGAATACTCACATAAACAAGTTATAAGGTATATATACATACCTATATATATAGCAAGTATATACACCTATCAGGAAAGGGGATTAAATACTTACTTTAGGAGGTAGGTACATACCATACCATGACCTCCTTCCCCCTTTAAACCGCCTATAGAAAACCTACGAATGAAAACGTGATATAGCTTAGATGTAGCAACCAGTTATATACTGAAGTCTAGGTATTTTCTAGAAACTACCTGATGTCCTCATATAGATGTATAACATTATATCATTAATATTACCATATATTTACAAGGTAAGTAAGAGGTACCCAATACCTAGGACTTTGACTTCAGGTACACAAACTCAGGTACACAAACTTGAAAGCATCCCGAAACTCAAAAGTATAACCCATGAGAGATGTACGTACATAATGTAGGTACATAATATATGAACATTACCTTGTATCAAGCCTAACCTCTCGCAACACCCTATCCGATACCGAAGCATCAGCCCAATCCCCCTTCTACCCAGCCCCTACATTGTAGGTACTGTACGGATGACCCTCCCAAAAGTAATGTCCATGAGAAAATATCTGCCAGCTGTCGGGGGGGCCGTGCCAGTTGCTTGCTAAGAGCCTGACAGCTGGTCATAGCAGACCCACTATTATACCTGGTAGATGAGTGTCCACCAGCTGTTAGTAAGGTATTCCAGCTGGTACCAGAGAATTACAAGTCTGATTTCAATTGCCACGCCCGCCCATTACAGCTGGCTTCAGCTGTAGACCAGCTGGCACGGATTGGCCTGGGGTACTATAAATAAAAGTGGATTAGCCAAGACTCTTTGGCACATGCCAAGCATTTACCTTGGACATTACTTTTGGGAGGGTCATCCGTAGTACAAGGATATATCTAATGTTGAAAGTCCAGACTCCCGCCCCCCCTCGCCCCCTGACAGCCGATCAGACATGAAACCCTTTCTACCCCAGACATGGACAGGGTATGTTACTTACCTAATGTATACTGCCTACATTACCTGTATACCTACCTAGGTATATTAGGTATCTCCTACACTATACTACATCATTAAATACAACCAATAAATCAACAAACACACCTATTATACCTACCTACTTATATCCTCCTCCCTTCCCTTCCCTTCCCTTCGACCTCCCCCCACGCATAACACAAGGCCCGAGCCCAAGCCCGAATTCCAAGACAGCCAAGACGCATGGACTTGGTGCCTCCTAACATACCTACCTGTACCTACTTACGTGCTTAATATACCAATAGGACCAGCAATGTTAGGTATATTACCCCGGAGTCATCGATTCTACCTTAACTACCTACCTTAACTACTGTACATATGTTTGAAATAAGTACGGGGTACCAGGTAACTTATAACTCAACCTATCCTATATCCTACATGTATGTCGTCCATCTGCTTGGCACTTATCATACTTCATACATTATGTAGTATATATACCTTAAGTGTTTTAGGTAACTTACTTAAACTCCCAAAGACACAACACCACTTAGGTAAATACCTATAACACCAGAAATCAACATTATACCTTAGATATCTACCACCGTATATACATATATAACCCAAGTAAAAGAAAAATAGATAAATAAATAAGAGACTAAAATTAATAGAAAAAGTTCCCAATATTACCTCCGCTAGCTTAATATTCAACTAGCTACATAACCTACATATGTACCCATTCACCCATACCATATACATAAGTATGTACTACGGAGTATACCTAACTAATAAATAGGTACCTAAAAGGTAAAGGTAGTAAGCTCAGCTGAACGCAAGGGCCTATTCACACATTCAATTGCCTAGGGGGGCCTTCAGCTAGAATGTCAAGCTTACATGTTCTAGACCGACTAGGACCGGACGTATTGGCTAGGTACCCTTTCTATTATATGAATATTATTGATCGCTTATTAATATTAAAACTAGTTACTATACGAACGACTATGCTAACATTTTCATGTAATCGCGTTACCATGATAATTAGGTAGTAGGGGTATACCAAACTGTCCAGCTCAAAACTTCCCATCCCGTCACAAGGCAATAATAACTGTCATAAATTTACAAAAACGAGGTACTGTATATATTTCTCTCTACCTTTTGGTATCATGCACTGGATGGTAGCAAAGCCAGAACTTACAAGATCCTCCCCAATCCCATATACATATATCTCACTCACTCTCTATCCCCTGCTCTATTCTCGTCCTTCACTCCCCACACATAAATTAGTCGTCCCGATGTGTATCCCATTCCATCCACTGGAGCACCAGAACAACCGGCGGGCCTTTGGACATCAAGCCCAAGAGCGACCAGGTGACCCATACGAACCATAATTATAAGCAAGTATATCGATATAAAGCCGTGAATCAACTTTCCCGCTCCGCTGGGAGGCGCAAAGAGCGGTACTACGTTCGGTCTATGTGTAAATGATTGTGCAAAAGAAGATAATAATATTGCAGGTTCGTCAATGGAAGCCTCAGATCACCATGTTGCCAATGCCGAAGAGATCAGGGCGCTGGTCGTGGTTTAGCATGAGGCGCACTTTACAGCGCAAGGGCAGCCAACGCACACACGCCCAGAATGGCGCTGCTAAAGTCAGCCTTGAAGGCGCCGGCTTGAACAGGGGTGCTGGACGTAGCAGACGCTGCGGCGCCGGTGGCAGAAACCGAGGCGCCCGTGTTAGAGGCGGCTGCTGCGTCATTGTTGCCGCTCGGGCTACCAGTCTCCGAAGCAGAGCTTGAGCTTGAGTTAGAAGCTTGCGAGCTGCTTGAGCTAGAGACAGTTGACGTCGTCAGAGTACTCTTAGTCTCCGAGCTGCTAGCTGTCGATGACGAGGAAGTAGACTTAGAGGTAGTGCTCGAGGCAGAGCTGCTGGATGAGCTCGTCTCAGTGTCATTTCCGGTAATGATGGTGATGCTTTCATATGAGCCATCAGAACCAGAGTTCCAGTGGTACGCGGTAGCACCCGTCTTTCCGTTGCTGTAGTCGTTAATCGTGACAGACTTGTAGTAGGCAACGAAGGGAGCCTTGCTGAAGTCAGCCTTTCCTCCAGCCCATTCGACGGTACCTTCAGCGGCAGTAGAGCTGCCACCAACCCATGTACCAAGCTTGATCTGCATAGGCGTCTGGGGGAAACGAGAACCGCCTTGAGCGTCGGCGTACTTTAGCTCTCGCACTTGGTTGTCGTTGACATACCAACGAACATAGTCCTTCGTCCAGTCGACGGAGTACTTATAGAAAGTCGTCTGAGAGTTGGCGACGGCGTGGTAAGCACCACGATCATAGGTGGTGGTGTCTCCCTTGCCGAAGTAGTTGCTCTGAGCTTGGGCGGTGTCGCTACCAATCCATTCCCAATCAATCTCATCAAGGTCGTCAGACTGCAAGACAAAGCTAGTAACAATGCCTGCGCCTGGAGCGGCCTGGAGCTCTACATCAACCCTGCCGAAGAAAATGTACTTGTTGCTGGTGATGGTCGGTGCGTCCGTCTCAGAGTTAATAGTGAAGGCGGCACCGTTGCCGTTATAGGTAAGCTTAGTACCATCAGCAACCTTGAACAGGTCGTTCTCTCCCTTTGTGAAGTCGACAGTAGTAGTAGTGCCGAGTGCAGGATCATCAGGACATTCTAAGAAAGCAGTAAGCAAGAGGTAACGGATTTTAAATCGGAATTCAGACTAAACCTACCCTTCTTCGTCGGGTTGCACTCGGTGGAAGTCTGCGCGACAACCATCTGGCTTGCCGCCAGGACCAGAGCGGCAGAAGACAGAAGCTTAGAGAACATCTTGTTCAGTATTAGGGGAGAGTAAAATGCCTAGGTAGGTATCGCTCAAGTCTAATTGAGTATAGACAAGAGGGAAAGGATGGCAAAGCAGAGAGGCGGGTGTACAATTATTAAAAGGCCAGTAATATAGTCGAACGGGTCTGTTCTTAACGACAGTCAGAATGTTTTTTGTGTTGGTGAGCTGTGATTTAACGAAAGAGAGCCGGGACCACCGCTAAGCACACGCAAGACAAATAACAGTGAGGAATGTGTATATGTTTAAAAACGAACGTGTGGAAAGATTAGGAGAAAAGGGGGATGTACAGGGAAGAGGGGAGCGGCTATGATTTTATTTACGACCCAACGGCCGAGTAACCACCAGCAGAGCAGCACTTGCCATATTACATTATACTACTATGTACCTCATAGTAAGTAGACTAACCCCTGGCTCATGACCGGGATACCTTGTAATAGTAGTAACTTAAAAGTAAGTAAGTAGGATATACCTAGGACCATTGCCAATCCTTAGTGCTGAGCCTTAGGAGTGTACTGCATAGAATGTACCCGTTTGGGTAGGTAAAAGGCTCCTTCTGCCCCTGTTTGGAAAAAAGCCCAGACTTGACAACCAAGGTTGGTAGCTAAACTACAGGCAGTTAGGACCGAGACTGTCCAACAGGGGATGCTCCAGAATTGTGGCGCTTACCACAACCCAGAGCCAATCATTTATTCATGAAAGTCGACAGTCTGAGGAAGGTGACAGGGATGATTTTAGGCTGCGCCCCATCATCTCACATCGTGACTGTCCCCTGTTCGTATCCCGGAGGCCATCGCAGGCCACAGTAAAAATGGTAGATCGTACCACCCCATCTCCACGAGAGTGACGTTGCACGTAGACCATGTACATAGTAGTACGTACGCACGGCTCAATAATGGTCATGATCTCGTCCTTTGCCCAAGTGGCTATTAATAAGAATAAGTGGATTAATTATACTATAATAATAAAGATAGGATATCAAAGAATGAAGAATGAAGAAAATTGACAGGTGACCTATCTCGTATGGCAACAATTTTAGTGTAACAAATTACTGATGATAGTATAGTTACTAGGTACTAAGGGTAGGTATCATAAGTAACAGCATTAATGAATGATGTACCGTAAGAATTTCAAAGTTGATTTAATACCTACATATGTAGAAGGTATACATACATGTATTGGTGTAGGTATGCGAGCCGCGTCGCAGCTCCTTATTTGGCCAAATGGAACGATTGTTAGTTGAATGCAAGCAAAGAATGGAAGGTTTAGTTTACCTAATGTTGTCCAACATGGCACGTTCTACAGATCCCATACTTTGTACCCTGCATAAGGTATGCGTCCGTGGGATCTAGTAAATTAAGCCTAGTCCGCTGTCAAGCATGTTTATGCAGATTCATGAGCTACTAACGGGATTCCAAACGGTTAAAACTGTAAACCGTATACCTAGTTAAACTATAATAACTATCATATTGAATGACTACCGTTGTAAATATTCGTGACATGTTTATACATACCAAGTAACTACATCAAATAGATTAAGATAATCTCATATATGAAACAATCCTACATGTATATTTTCAAACATCAACAATACTTTTATATAATCATGCCATCTAGTTCAAGTATATGAATTAGGATTACCGTTTAACATTGAGAGAAACATTCAATTCCTTCAATGTCATTACTCGGCAAGTACACACCTCTCTCTGTAAAGTATCTACGATACTGAAAGATTACGCGCATCTATCAGCCGACATTTAACATTGAATAGGTGTTGATGATATTCAAAGAAAACTTACAATTATAAAATAGAAACTTATCTTATCAAATCCGTCAGATTTCATAAGTACTTTAGGTATTTTTAGATTTCTTTCTCATATCTCTATTATTCAGAATAAGTAGTTTCTAAATACATATAACTTATCACTTCCCTAGTCACGAATCGTGAGATATATTTGAAAAAGGTACCTAGGCATGTAATTGTTAAGCCCAAGTTGATATAATTCTCTCAACGACGTATTGTACTCCTAGCAATTTGAACTCATAAAAGGTAAACGGACTTCTCCGTACGGTATACTTAACAGCAGTCAACTAATGATACCTCGATGAGCTCCAGGTTCTTGAATACTTTGCAATTAGAAGAACCGAAAATGGAGCAAAAAAATATCGAACGGCCGAGTAAATTTTCATCTTCCACGGTTTCGTAGCTTCCGATCTTGCGACTAAGGCTGCCCTCTAATAGGCACTATCCTCTCGCTAATCTGGCATACATGGCAGTTGATACGCAGCAGGATGACGATTGCTCTATCCTGAACTATAAAAATAGCCGAAAGATTCGGGGATGATCTTGGTTCAGGAAGCGTGGGACAGCATACGTAATCGTGATTCACAAGAGCAAGAAACACAAGAAACGCGCATGCCGTCAAAGTTTAAGTTTAGGAGAATGGAATTTTTAAGTTCGGGACGTAACGGTCTCATACATGTACCTCAAGTTGTACCCACGCAAGTACATCTCATTTTTTCATTCACATGTACATTCAATGTTGATAGTAGAGCAACTTTGAATCTACTTACATATATCTAGCTCGATAATGTCCATTTTATGTACAGATAAGAACGGCAACTGCAGTTTCAATTGCAAAATTGAAACATGTATTATAAAATACAGTTTACAGGCGGGCTCAAGTTAAATCTATGTACTATGTCTATCTCGGAAGAGCACTTACTATGTAATTATAATGCATCACGTGAAGATTATGCGCACAGACAGAGAATAGCTTAAATGGATCTCGAGGAACCGAATTAACTCTGCTTAATTGCATAGATATGACACAAACCATATAAGTCTCAATAGTACTGGTATTCACCATCAACGGTCGGATGGTGTAGTTGGTTATCACGTCAGTCTAACACACTGAAGGTCCCCAGTTCGAGCCTGGGTTCGATCATATGTTTTGCGGATTGGTTCGAGTCCAAAGAATTATTTTCTTTTTACTGATGATAAAATCGGCTTCACCGAGTAGAGTCTATGATTTTTGCTATTTACTTTACCTAACACCGAGTTCGTGATGCCGCCAAGTGAAATTGAGAATGTAGTTATTTATTATTTATCACTCGCCAAGCTCATCGGAGGTCCCGTCTTTTTCCCGTGCCCCAGGTCGGGTATGTCAACGGGGTTGATTTAATAACAATACTAATTTTTACTTGTACACGGTATGTGTATGTTAACCGTGAGCAAGTCAATGCATCACGTCGTACTTACAATTACACCAACTTGAACAAAGCACCAAATGTCGCCGACAACATAGCCTATGATAACATCCCCTAAACTCATAAAACGGCTGGATTCCGCTCTCACCGTCATTAGGCACTCTCGGTGATCGGATATCCAACCCGGTGGTTTATGGGTACTGGTTAACATAGTACCATAGTAGAGAATATTTTCACCCAGACCCCTAGGCTTGGTGACACCTGGGCAGGCGGACATTCTAACTAGTATGGATACAACTTTTCAATTTCCTTTAATGTTCCCTATCTTCGTTATCTCTGGGGTTCTAGGCTGAAGTGGATTGTTTATGGATCCCCAAAACACTGGGTAATGGCTCCCCCACTTTACTAGTAATTTTGATCCGAGTGATAATAGCCATTAAGTCTTCCAACACTGCTCTGTATCTCCTGGGCCATGAAGCTACCATGCACTTAGAGATATCAACTCCACAGAAGGTCACAGAATCTAATTCGAATATGGGAGCGTTAAATGCTGAGGTTGGGATGGATACACGATGGAGAAATGTAGAAATTGCTTGATATAACAGGTAAACAATATATTTAACTAAGATTATAAGCCAATGACGCTAGATAGGTCTAAATATTAAAGTTTAAAACGGTTATGCTTATTTAGGCCTTGACTCGGCCGTTTTCTCTCATAACTTAACTTTCTAAATTCAAGTTATGCATGCATATGCGTGGCGCTCGGAACTCGGCCCAAATACAGATACTTAATGTAGTTGAAGCACCAGCAGGGCTGAAGCACGTACCCAGGGTAATCTTCCATGCATCAAAAGAATACATCCATACAAAATGACTCCCCATATATATATGTACATGTACAGTATATCGGATCTCCAGAAAAATAACAAATCATATCGGATTTATTGGATGGTCCAAATATAACTTTACCAGAATTCCCCTCCCGTTCAGTCGAAATCTGAGATGGGGTAATACCTCAAGTAAGTAATAGCATGTATGATGAATATCGCCATCTTAAAAAAGATGGTATATATGATGTCCTTCCCGTTCAAGCCAATTTGAAGGAACCCAAGACCAAACATGAAATGATGTAACCTGCGTGTGGGAATTTAAGCATGTAGTAGGTACTATATATGTACATTATACCCTGGGTATCAGCATTGGCCTCGGCTACATACATACATGTGTAGGCTATCTCAGCCGCAGCTTCTAGGGCTTTTACTATCATTAATGTACATACATGCGTCCAGGCCATCTCCGCTGCGATCAGGGTACTCCACATACACTAAGACTAGCAATGTACGTACGTGGCTGCGCCAAACTGTACCTGTTTAGCGAGTAATTTACTACGTATGCCAGGTACAAAGCGTGTTATGTGCGACCGAGATGCGTACGCTATAATTAATGGTACACCACAGTTGAGCGAGCACATGTCGCAAATATAGGTACTAACCAGGCTCGGTCTGGTAAAAGTCTATACTTATTTATTATGGGACGTTATTGTCGCCTACATCCTATTTGATAAATTACTAATACCCAATATACCTAACGTACGGACTACGTAGTACATAATCTATATCTCGTCTCTTGACATTTACTTATATTGTTCATAGGACGAATAGTTGAGTATGAGTTCTATATAAGTCACCTTAACTCTGAACTTATACGTGCCGACCTTGTGTTCAAAACGATGCAGGTAGCCTAGTCACATTGTCCTACGTCATTCCACCCACCTGGTTTCTGCTTATTAAGTACCTCCTAACTAGTTACATATACATAGTTACATACAGTTAGTTAACTCTTTTTATTTTCTTATTTCTTTTTCCCTTTTGCACGACGTTCCAACACTTCGCGTTGTTTAACCGCCGGTTCCCTTGGTAATACCGACTGGGAGGGTCATGTCGATCAGCCAGTCAGTTTCGAAGCGGAGGAATCAACAATAACGCGCAACCTCTTATTATTGTTATTCTTATTTATTTATTCTCCCTACGTGGAACCAACACGCAATGGCCATTTTCATAGTCGGGATTTAGATCTCTGGGTCCGTCTTCCCCTAATCAAGTAGCGTAGGATTCGTGTCTGGTACTTTACAGTGAATACCTACATACTATTAGTACCGGTACGTACGTACTTTCGTAGTCGCCGAATAAGAAAAACCCACACAGCTCGAGAGACAACGGATCATGCCTCGACGGCGCCGAAAGAAAGATTCGTATTTCCTGTTCATATGACCATAATGACCTAACTGAATATTGTCTCGGAGAATCCGTCATCGCCACGAACTTTTTTTTTCTTCTTTTTTATCTTAACCTTTTTTTTATATTATATTTTTTCGATTGAATGGTTATTTACCTGTGTACCATTAAAATAGTTTAAACATTTAATAAATAACCTACGAACATTTGGAGTATATACATAAACTCTCGAGGTACTTACTTAGGTACATACAACTTTAACCTTTCTTGTAAGAGAGATGAGATCGGGAAAACGGGAGGAACCATCCATTGGTGTGTGTGGATTCTAAATTTAACTCATCACGTTCCTACCTTCTTACCTTCTTACCTCCTTACATCGTAATACTTTCTTTTTAAGAACTCGTGAATTGCGTAGTATCGGAGAATCGGAGAATCGGAGCTTTTAAAATTCGTCGATAACGTGGAAAATAATCTTTTCATCTTTTCATCTTTTTCACCTTTTTTATCTTCTACATACAAAATCCTTCGTCTCACAATCGTCTCTCACCGCAACCGCCAAGCATCATGTCTTGGACAAGCGGCATTGAGGCTTAGTTGTCACACTTAACTTTTAAAAGTATAGCCGAACGACTCTCTCGCTGCGGCCCGTTGGATTTAAAGGGCGAAGAGGCTGTAGCCTGTAACGTTGTTGAAGCCTGCGCCCGTTTCCATACTACATGACTTCAGCCCCGGTGAACTGCAAGCCATCTTCAATATGGAACATTGCCAGCACTCGGGTAATGATCGAAGAGCCGATCCGTGTTCCTTATGGTTTCTAGTGCATGGCGTGCGGATCAGACAACTCTCCTGATCTCCCTTACAATATACCGGTCTCACACGTGGCATAAATTAAACTGTCGACTACGATGGTCTGTCTGTCTGTCGTATATCTACATGCTTCCGAGATAAAATCCCTTAAGTTAACTACAAAGTATCTGCTATCTTTCACATCGCATATGCTTCGAAACCAACAAGGCAAAAATGCCTTCGTTACTATGTAGAAGCAGAAGTGAGAAAGTCTTCCGGGTCTACGGTTCCCAGGAATCTTCTTCAGATCACCAGATTATATAACTCATTATGATCAAGCTACCGCGAAAAGATATCGCTTACCGATACCTCAGATTTTAGCTTACGATACATATGTCTTCGAGTCGTGTTGAGACATCGCCCATGCGACGGTTTCCCAAAGAGGGAGTCCTCGGTCTATAGTCTAGTCGGCTTGGGCTAGACCATTACTTACACCGATGAATCACGTCCTCCAGGCTCTAGCCAGTGCGGAGAAATCCTACGCGTGATTCCAAACGTGTGATTGCTAGGGACTCGATAAGTCACCTGTCATAAGGCTGCTCGAATAAATGATTTCCCTGACTCAAAAAGAAGCACTTCATATTATGAAGTAATACAATGTTAACCTCACCGTGTTGACTAACTTGAAACTACCTACTTAAGTACAGATCTTTACAGGACGACAAGCTTGAAGACACGGATGCTACATAAATATTCGCCGACTTCAGATACAAGTCATTAGCCAATAGTAATTACCCTCAATGATCCTCCATACATGAACTAGATAATGGGCAGTGCTCGTCTATTGGTCAAACAGGATATCATATCCAGCTCTTCACTCCCGCAATGTATGATAGAATACTAACTAGCTGCAGTAAAAATGAATGCTTAACTAGGACATAATATTCTATTATGTGAACGACGGGCAGTATATAGCCTGAGTTCGATAGGGCACTCCTCTAAACCCGCGGTCTTCACCGTTACATCCGCGAGCCCTAGTGATTAGGGAAATCTCACTCGCAATTTCAAGCCTCACCTTGCTTCCTTTCACGCAATATTCTCGGTTACGATGTCCGTGACCAAGCCATTGTCTTGGATAGAAGGATGATGGTATGGGTATATACTGTTTCCAAGCTGATCAAATCGAATGCATGTTTCAAATCTTCAAGTAGTTTCCGGACGTCTCTGTAACCGCCATGAATGAGATCGCCTAGGTATCTTTTTAAAAAGATTCTAGAATACGCTTAGTTGGAGCACGCTGCATGTAGGAGTATGATATGGCGGTAATAAACATGGAAAGTGAAGTGACACGAATAGTTCCTCTTACGGAACCTGTGGCTCGCTTCGACGAAGATCAACGCTCACGGGTTCGGTATTGAGACGGTATTGCTATCGAGGCTCAAGCCCACCACTCCGGAGGTGATGGGTCTTCAAAACCTCGGTGCGCTCTCACCGGGATGTCGTTATAAGGCTTGAAATCCCGGATATATTTCTAAATAAAACGCTAAAAACTACCAATATTACCTATCATCTGTACGAGATGAAATTCACCGCGACTCTCGCGTTACTAGGCGCGGTGATCTTGACCGTGGAGGCAGAGTCTGTACATCTTGACCCATATAGTAACAATTCGGATAAAATCTAATAATGTCAGCAGCGTCGAGATTGATATAACCGTTCCACGTGTCCGTGAGCAGAATGACTTCCCACCCAATGGACCTCAGCTACCCGCCAGCCCTCCCGGGAATAAGTCCTACGAGTACATCATCGTGGGCTCTGGTGCGGGTGGCTCGCCCCTAGCAGCCAGTTTAGCACTTGCAGGTCATAGTGGTATGTGTGCGTTCATATTCTATCAGCTGATTCTCTTGGAACTCGAAGCGACTATCTAAATGTTCATATCTACTGGCTCAAAAGGGGTTCGAACTAGACTGGTTGGAAATTGAATATGTACCTATTAGCTAATTCGCGTCGTAGTGCTGCTAATCGACGCCGGGAGTGACCATGGCAGGATGCGCGAGGTCGAGATCCCGAGCCTCTACATCGCGGCGTCGGAAAGGAACGAGGTTAGCTGGGGCTACTTCGTGCACCACTACGAGAACGAGACGCAGGCCAAGCAAGATAGGAAGCTGACGTATCTCACACCCGACGGCGATTACTACAGCGGCGTGAACCCACCGGAGGGGTCACAGATCCTCGGGAACTTCTACCCTCGCGTAGGCGGACTAGGCGGCTGCACGGAACATCTAGCCCTCGTACCGCTAACACCGTCGAAGAACGACTGGAACTATATCAAGAACCTGACGGGTGATGAGAAGTGGGATGCGGATAACATGAGAGGATACTTCAAAAAGCTAGAAAGGAACCAATATCTTGTCCCTAGTCAAGACGTCACGGGCGCCCACGGGTTCGACGGCTGGCTCTCGACCACGGTAGAGCCCATCTCCCTGTTTTCGGGAGATCTAGACATGGTTTCCATCTTCCTTTCCGCCGCCTCTGCTATGGGTCTCCCGACGAAAGAGACGGTGGATTATATTCGAAAATCCGTCAGCGGGCTCTCTGGTAGTTTCGTCGGGAAGGTGAGTGGGCGGCTCACTTGAGCAGCTTGGAAGTCAAGGAAGTATCACTAACATCTGTGGCTACCTGGTAGGTATTACCGTCGAGTATCGTAGAAGGGATCGCAAATCGCCTAGACAAAGTGCGTACATACTATAGTCTATCGTCTTAACCACTCTCCACACACACCTCTGAGGGCGTACGCGTACGCATACGCACACTTACACACTTACACATTTGTACACTTACACACATACATAGCCACAGACCCTCTTTCATACCCTCTCCCCTCTTTCTTTAGCGCTAAAATTTGAAAAAATAAAAACAATTAGCTCCTTGTATACGACATCAACAACGACTCCCCGACGCGCGACAGCGCCCCCGCGTTCAGCCGCGTCCCGCTCTCGGTCAGCTCGCCCGACTGGAAGCGCTCGACGCCGCGGGACAGGGTGTACGAGATCGCGACGGCGACGAACCCCGACGGCTCGAAGAAGTACCCGCTGGACATCGCTCTGCACACGCTCGTGACGAGGGTCACCTTCGACAGCGACAGCTCTTCGGCGACAAAGCCCCGGGCCACCGGCGTCGACTACCTGTACGGGGAATCGCTCTACCGCGCGGACCCGCGGGCGAGCCGCACGGGGAGCCCGGGCGCGCCGGGCTCCGTGACCGCGACGCGGGAGGTCATCGTCGCGGGCGGCGCCTTCAACACGCCGCAGATCCTCAAGCTCTCGGGCGTGGGGCCGGCGGCGGAGCTCGCGCGGCTCGGCGTGCCGCTCGTGCGCGACGCGCCCGGCGTCGGCGGCAACCTGCAGGACCGGTACGAGACGGGCGTCACCGTCGCCGCGCCCCGCAACTTCACGCTGTTCGCCAACTGCACCTTCCTGGGCGCCGCGGACGGCGCCGCCGGCGGGCCGGACCCGTGCTACGACGCGTGGGCGCGGCCGGCCGCCCGGCCGCTGGACCACGGCGCGTACGCGACCAACGGTATCGGCGTGACGCTGCTGGCGCGGTCGTCCTCGGCCGGCGCCGATCAGGACCTCTGGCTCGGCGGCATCCCGGGGCTCTACCAGGGCTACTTCCCCGGCATGTCGAGCACCGTCGTGTCGGCGGCGCGCCGCCAGTACTTCACCTGGCTCGTGCTCAAGGCGCGCTCGCGCAACGACGCCGGCTCCGTCAACCTCACCTCCGCCGACCCCCGCGACGTCCCGCGCATCTCCTTCCGCAGCTTCGGCGAGGGCGATCCCGCGCGCGCCGAGGACGCGCGGTTAGATCTCAGGGCGGCCGTCGTAAGTTTTCTTCCTTCCCCTTTCCCCCCTTCCCCCCCTTTTTCCCCGTTCTCCCAATCCCATCGTTCTTAGAGACATGTACCAGCGCCCTCGTAACTAACGCACCGGTCTCTCCTCCCCTCCCCCCTCTACTATAGGAAGGCATGCGACTAGGGATCGACATCTTCGACGGGCTGGAGCCGCTGGGGCCGGGGGCGAGGGGCGGCGGGCTTCGAGCGGGTGTGGCCGGCGGCGGCGCAGGCGAGCACGGACGAGGAGCTGGAGCGCTGGGTGCGCGACGAGGCCTGGGGCCACCACGCCTCGTGCTCCTGCCCCATCGGCAGCGACGCCGACCCCTTCGCCGTGCTCGACGGCCAGCTCCGCGTGCGCGGCGTCGACGGGCTCAGGGTCGTCGACGCTTCTGTCTTTCCGAAGATCCCGTGAGTTTTTTTTTTTTTTTTTTTTTTTACCTTTCTTCCCCTTCTCTTGCTCTGCTTTTTCTTTTTTCCTCTTGTCAGGTTCTTTTTATTCCGCGGCTCGGCTTTTGTTTCTTCTTTATATATATATATAAATACCCTTATAATCAGAGTTATCCGTCGCGCCTATCGCTAATGCCGTGTCCAGCGGGTTGTTCCCGACGGTGGCTATTTACATGGTGGCCGAGAAGGCGGCGGAGGATATCCTCGCGGATGCTAGATAGTTACCTACCTATCTGGTAGGGGGAGTAAGAGGTATATGAGGTCGGTTTTTTTATCTTCCTAATAGACGAGTTCACTGCTTATAACCATCTTAGGTATGATTTTAGATACGATATGGTAGCATTGAAACCTAGGGACCATCTATAAAGCATAATAAATATTAACAATCGACTCTTAGCTATGCACAGGTATCTAGCCCCTATATATACCGCAGACACGCTCTGCTACGGCCCACACATAGTAGTAAATGATCCCGTAGTCGTACACCCGGAAGGTATGAAGATCGAGGAAAGGAAATGGTATATAGACAAGCCCTCGACAACGCCCCAAATGATGCACCAGCCGTCTTTTTGTTTCTTGCTTAACAAATGCCTGAACTGAAAATAATCCATGACCATCTCCCGCTCGTCCCTTTCTATAAGCGTAGACGATTTCCCCAAAGCAGACCAAAGTACGCCAGCACGCGGTACGTGGTGCCGATGACGAGGAGGAAGAGCATGTTGCGCCAGTGCCAGTCGAGGTGGAAGCCGACCTGCTGCGCGGCGAGGTCGACGTTGTACAGGTAGCGGAACGGCTCGATCAGCTGGCCGAAGTAGAGCTCGGCGAGCCAGGTGCCGGGCGAGGCCCGCCAGAGCCACTCCATATGCCACTCCTGCACGTTGGCCAGGGGCGGCGCCGCGCCGGAGAGGATGCCGACGATGAGGCTGACCATCGTCGCGATCAGCGGCGCGTCCTCCCGCCGCACGATCATGCTCACGCAGCTCGCCAGCCCGTAGATGCAGTAGAAGTACACGAGGTTCGCCAGGAATGCCGTGCCCCACGCGATGATCGGGTTGCTGAGCAGCAGGATCAGCGTGGAGAAGTGCATGCATCCGAAAACCACTAATAACACAGGAGTTAGCAAATACTTTTTTTCTTGGAAATATTATTCCCCTCCCTTTTTCTTCCGAGATCGGCCCAAAAGGGGGAGAGGAAAGGGAAAGGATCATATTTGGAAAAACTGACTTCTAGGTATAACAGATAAGTTCTTAGCCAGGAAATACGCGATACGCGAATGTCCGGCCTCAGCCTCCCGCCGGTACAGCAACAGCTCCTCGGAGAAGACCCTGACGCCAGGAGCAGCCGAGACTAGACCGATAGCGATGGCCATGAGCAGCGCTAGCTCGGGGACGGAAATGGTGTCCGTTGCCAGAGACAGGACGTCGTACGGGGGGTTATATATCCCGGTGAACAGCACGCCCTTCTTGGAGTTCTCGGCCAAGCCCAGCAGTAGTCCCGCCACCGTCGCCAGCCCCATCTCGAAGCAGAACGCCGTCCGGGTCCGCCACTGCTGCAGCATTGCGCGCGCCAGGCACAGCCAGAGCTGCCGAAGCCGTGGCGCGCCGCGTCCGCGCAGCAGGGAGCGGTGCTCGGAGTTGGTCTGGGCGACGGACTGTCGCGAGCGCGAGGACAGGAGCGACGCGTGCGCCTCGCGGATGGAGGCGCTCTGGCGTGACTTGGTCCAGTGGTCAATGAGCGCGTCCTTGGTCACGTCGCCGACGGGCTTGTAGGGGCGGCCGCCCCCGGTGACGATGTCGGTGACAACATCGCCGGAGTTGCTATGTGGGGGGAAGTTGAAGCCGACGTCCTCGAAGAAGTCGCGAACGGCGGCTGCGGCCCCTTCGTAAATCAGCTGCCCGTTGGCGAGGAGGATGAGGTTGTCGAGCATTTCGAAGATCTCGGAGCGGGGCTGGTGGATGGTGACGATGACGGAGATACCGAGGCGGGCGATGGCCTTGAGCGTGCGCATGATGGACGACGCGGACGTCGCGTCTAACCCGCTTGTCGGCTCGTCCAGGAAGATGGCCATCGGCGCTGCCGCGAGTTCCATCCCGATGCTCACGCGCTTGCGCTGACCACCGCTGATGATAGGCTTCCCTACGCTACCGACCAGGGAGTCGCTGACATGGGACAGTTCCAGGCAGTCGATGACCGAGCTGACGTGCGCTCGTATTTGGGTGTCGGACCAGGCACGAGGAAGGCGGATTCTTGCCGAGTGAAGGATATTCTCGTACACGGTCAACTCCGGTAGTACGATATCGTCCTGTGGTACGTAGCCGATGAGCTTCTTGTACTTCTTGATCTTTCCAGGCACGTTGTTGACCGTGACCATGCCGCCGGTGTTAGTAGTTTTGCCCATGAGAACGTTCACAAATGTACTCTTTCCAGCCCCGGATCCGCCCATGATGGCCGTCAGAGATCCACGGTCGATGGACCCCGTGACGTTTTGGAGGATCGGCTTCGCGCTGCCCTTAGGGTGAAAGCTAAGGTCCGAGTACACGAACGATAGCCCAAATCGGGCGCCAGCGGTAGCTCTCCGCATCGATTCGACGAAGGCCCTGAGTTGGGGAGAGAAGTTGCTGTCGTTGACATCCAAAGTCGAATTAGCCGGTGAGAAATCTAACGCAGCTTCGAAGCCAGCCCATCCCGCGGGGCTCGGTATATAAGCGGTCTGCACCGGCAACATCTCAGTGTCGTGTTCCGGCTCATCGCGCAGCCCTTCGTAGCCTGTTGCAGGCATCATGAAGGTGTTCTTCTCCTTGCGTATGCCGGCAATCGTCTGCTCACGACTCCTCCAGAACCGTTTACGAAGAAAATACCAGAGAAATATGACAGCGACGAGAATGTCGGCGAGGATTAAGACGATGATTGGTATAATGAATGTTTCATACGTCGACCCGTCTGGGCAATAGCTTCCAAAGCTACACGGCGTGGGCGTGGGAGCGCCGGGTTGACAATACGTACCAGCTGGACAAGGTAACTTTTCTGTGCCACCAGATGAAGTTGGACAATAGTATCCTTGTTGGCAAACCACGGGCTCGAAGGGTCCCATGCCAACGTTTTGGCCTTGTAAGGAGCAGGTAAAGCCTGCCAATCTCGCTATCTGACAGTCCGTAATAGGAGCACAAAATTGCGGCAACGAATTCACTGTGTTATTAGCGCCTATACTAGGAGTCAGCTACAACGCATAGGTCATAAAGAGTTATCGTCCTTGAAGCCTTTCTCACTCGCAACTTACACAGGAAACCCGCGTTGCAACCTTTCGATTTCCAGCTGTCGACGTCTTGTATCTGCATCGGCACAGCTCCGGGCCGCCAACAAGCAGCAGCGTCGACGGGAGTATTGTTTGCTTGTATCTCCGCCGCTGCCCTATAATAAGACGTCGAGAATATCGTTCGGTTTTCGCCTGTACACGCATCATCCCACACGCTTAGCTTAGTCGGAGCGACATCGACTAAAGAACTCGAGTCGGGATCTAGCATGAGAGCCTTGCTGGTGTCGGGGTAGCTTGATGCGTCCCATATGGTGAGGTTATCCAGCAAGTTATTGTTAGCACCCAGGTTATTGTACCATTTCCCACTCGTCACCTCGTATACGCCTTGTGTCTGGTTTCCGATACATTGCCATGCCACATTGCTGCTGTTCACGCTCTCTATTCCTCGTAGAGCGCAGATGCATGCCTGAGTGTCGAGGAAAGCCGGACCCCTAGGTAAATCTTGAGGCAAGAAAGGATCTTGCGGGATAGTAAACTCCTCCGACATTTTAATGAAACCCTCTCGTGTCCCCCCGTCACCCGACTTGGTATCTGCCTACTTCAGCCAGCAGTTGATGAATTGTTCGTTGACCCAAGACCGATTAGGAACGTCGACTCATCGTTAAATAGAAGCAATGTCGAGGTATATGCTCTGTCGAAGCTGACGAATCCTGTTATTCGGAACTATAACGCTTAGAGATAGTTTACTCTACCAGGAGATATTGTATACCTTGAGAGAAGTAGGGTTCACTTCTATAACATAGACGACTTGGTTAAGACAGTGACGGTAATACTGATGCCTGCTCTGCATGCAGTCAAGGACTCAAGCGTTTCGTCTAGAATTACCATGACGATGAAAAGCGGATTGGACAGCCACGACACTCTACATAAAGATGCAAAGCTAAGATCAATGATCCGCGGTTCCTTGACTTACAGACAGGCATCCTAATTGGGAAATGACATATCGTGGCTGCGCAGGGCGATGAAGCTTGAAGGATCGACTCCGAAGAACTGAAGTACTCCATTAGCTCCATCAACACGATTTTCATCTCTATTCACTACCTCCTACGAGCCGCAAATGTAGAGCCGTGTTGAGCTATGCAGAAAGCGGCTGACAGCACTAAAATCTCCAGCTGCTCCATTTGGCTTGTCAAGACTTGGTGATGATTTGGTTAGCATTGCCGAGTCCGTGGATCTTACTTATTATTTTGGGGCGATGTCGTCAGGCTTATTCCTATTATTTGGATTCCGGGACAGTGCGTATTACATAGCCTACAACGTTCTTAATAATAATAAGACCAGAACTCGAGAATGAACTTTTGAAACAAGGGTTCGTTAGTAAACTGATTCTCAGCTGTCCGTCTTACATCTGTGATATCGTTGGTGGTTGCATCGTCAGATGACGGTTATGTCATTAGGAAGGTATTATCGTACCTTTGTATGCCCGAGTTCACGAGGGTTATTGTCTCTGGAGATTTTTGCCCGAGTTCACGAGGGTTATTGTCTCTGGAGATTTTTTTACTAAGGCGGAGATATCGGGCTACTTAAATAGGCAATTTTCAAAATCGAAATTTTACTTAAACTTTATATATATATAATAAATAAAAAATATATGAATTATTAATGGAAAATTTTCTATATTTTAAATTAAATATTTTTATTTTTATAAAAAATAAATATAAAAAAGAAAAAATAAAATAAAATAAAGTTTTAATTTATCTCAATGAATTCAGCCTACACTTTGAAAAACATCTTTTTTTTAGCCACTTTGAGCCACAGGTAGATTGGCCCAAGCGTTTGTAGCAGTGGGGCAAAAAAAAGATGTTTTTCAAACCGTAGTCTGAACCTCAATCGTTCCCCACAGGGAACTTTGTCATCGCAGGGGTTCAACAGTTATTCAAAATAACAACAAAAATACCTTTTCTTTTATTACAAAGCAACAATACGTCTATATCATTTCAAAATACTGCTCGGGGCTAGATATAAAGTATCGCAAGCCCTATATAGCTTTTTTATTTCCTCAAAACGTTGTCGCGGCATATAATAACCGTCTGCAGAATCGCCTTGTTGATGCCATATCACGCCAGGTAAAATTGGCCCAAAATATCTAAAAACACCCATCTCCTCTGACGCGATAATACGATAACCAATAGACCAATCAATCCACAACTTCAATAGCAGGTACTCCTTTGATAGCTGTACGTCCGACACCCTTTATATCAATCCTAGGTCGTGTATTTGTTGCGTAATAACTGATTGAATTGGTACTGTTTTGCAGTGCGGTATTTTTTTGCAACGCGATAAGCAACGCGATAAGCAACGCGACCCGCAATAAACAACGCGATACGCGCGATACGTACGATACAACATAATCCTATAAGAACCGATTAGTATACGTATTTTTAGATGGACGATTACTTACAATAAGTTGATGATTAGGTTGATGAATAGGATGATGAATAGGTTGAATAGTAAGTAAAAAGAGGTGACAAAGTCCTGTTTTTGCGACCATTCGGTCTCAGACCAAAGTTCGAGAATTTGATTTACAGGGGTCAGGACCAATCAGAGAGCTTAAAAAAATCCTGTGGCTAGAGAGTACATACAAAGACAAAGGAACAACAAATTCTCGAATTTTGGGATGAGCACTGCTGAGATAAGTTTTAATATAAATTAAAAATAAAATTTTTTTTATTTAAACCTTTTTTTTAAAAAAAATTATATATATAATTATATTATATATTTATAAATTTTTATTAATAATAATATTTTATTTATTTTATTTATTTTATTTATTTTATTTATTTTATTTATTTTATTTATTTTATTTATTTTATTTATTTTATTTATTTTATTTATTTTATTTATTTTATTTATTTTATTTATTTTATTTATTTTATTTATTTTATTTATTTTATTTATTTTATTTATTTTATTTATTTTAATTTTTAACACGGTTATATAAAATAAATTTAAAAATAATAAAAAAAAGTTTTTTTAAATTTTTTTTTATAATTATATATAATTTTATATATAATTATATTATATATTTATAAATTTGTGTTAAAATTTATAAATCTTTTTATATTTTTATATTTTTTATATATATTTAAATTTAATAAATATGGATAATTTTTATTTTATATAATAAAATTATATATATATAAAAAATACGAAAAATCGGCTTTTTATATAATAAATATAAATAATTTTTATTTTATGTAATAAAGTTATATATATATAAAAAATATAAAAAATCGGCTTTTCGAAAGTTAATTTTTCTTTTTTTATATACGTATAATTTCATTACGTAAAATAAAAATTATCCGTATCCATTAAAATTATTATATATTTATTTATATTTATATAAAGTTAATTAATATCATTAATCATGTTTTATAAAAAAATATTAAATTTTATAAAATCCGAGATTTTTAAAAATATATATATATAATTTTAATTTATATTTAATTCGTAATTTTTTCTTTTCGTTTTTTATTACTTTTTTTATCCATATATAATAAACTTTTAATGTCATTTACACTTTTTTTATATTTATTTCTTTTTCTTTATATTTAAATTAAATTTTAACCCATTAATTTATTTATATTTATTTATATTTATTTATATTTATTTATATTTATTTATATTTATTTATATTTATTTATATTTATTTATATTTATTTATATTTATTTACATTTATTCATATTAATTTATATTTATTTTTAATTTTTTATACTTTTAAATAATTTAATTTAATATTAATTAATAAAAATATAATGTAATTATATAAAATTATATTTAATTTTTAAAATGAAAAAACTTTTTAAAATTTTTTTTTCTTTTTTTTATCATTTATTTATATAACCGTGTTATAAATATAAAATAATATTAAATTAAATTAATAAAAAATATAAAAAATTATAAAATAATTTAAAAAAGTTTAATATTTTTTATAAATAAAAAGTTTGAAAAAAAAAAAACTTTTTAAATAAACGATTAAAAGTTTAATTTATAAAATTTAATTTTATATTTTAATATAATATAATATTTTTATTTATTATTATTATATTATAAATGTAAAGTTTTATAATAAAATTATATATAATTTTTAAAAAATAAACCATTTTTTAAAATTTTTTTTTCTTTTAATTATTTTTTTAATTTATATTAAACTTTTATTTTTTTATATAACCGTATTAATAACGTATAAATTACCTCGTTATATTAATTATATTAATAAATATATTATTTTTAAAATATTATTTTTATTAAAAATATATATATAAAAAATGTAAAAATTATATATATATTTTTTTAATTTTTTTAAAAAATTTTTCTTTAATATTTTATTTTATTTTATTAAAAACGTGAACTCGGGTGTGTGTTCCCGGGACGGGAACCTCATGTTTATGTATCCTTAATATAAAGTATAATCCCTTGATTATACTGATAATAGGAGATTTTATCTCTTCGTAAAACATTTTAATATAACGGTTTTATAACGTTTGTTTTTTATTATTTTATTTGTTTTGTTTTTATTCTTTTTGATATTTTTATATACGTATATATTAATATTAATTAATGTTGTTACGATAATAATAATATAAATTAATAAGGTTAATAATCATTATTACGGTTTAAAATAATCGTAACAATATAAACAATATTAACTATCCCGTTTTATTATTAACTTTGTTATTATTATTCTTTTCGACGTTTTTATTTTCGTTATTATTTAAATATGTTTAATAAATATTAAGATATTTTTTTAAATATAATAATTGTTTTAAATTTTTATTTAATTATTACGATATTTAAAATTTTAATTTTTTATTATATTTTTCGGTTAAGTTTTTATATAAATATATAATTATGTTTGGTAAATAATATGATAAAATGTCGGTATAAAAAATTATTACTACCAGATTTATCGAAATGATAAATCCGGTAAAAATAGAGAATATAAATGAGTTTAAAGAATTTATAAAGATTTTTTCCGGTTTTATAAAAGGTATTATTTATTTATTTAATTATACGATAATCCGATAAAAGTTTTGCGATTTATTAACAATTATTAATGCTTAAAAAGTAATTTATGTTTTAATAACGATTGTAAAGTTTAAAATAACGGATAATAAATTATAAAAAGCCCGAATAATTAAAAAAACGTTAAATAAATATTAACAACGATTTAAAGGTTTTACATATAAAAATTTTAAGTGTATGTCCCGATAATTACGAACCGTTTTACGGAATGTTTTAATATAATATAAATTTTATATAAAAAAACATAATATTAATTACGTTATTATTTTTACCAGTTTAATATACACGGAAAAACCGCTTAAATAAAATTATTAAAAACTAGAATTAATTAAAAAACGATAATTTAAAATGTTAATATGGCAAATTTCGATATATAAAATTAAATAAAGAATTATTTATTTTATAAATCTTATTTATATTTTTATTATATTATAACTTTAAATATCGGTATAATAAATAATTTTTTTTTAACAATTTAAAATATTTAATATTACGTTTAAATATTTACTATTTATTTACAAAGGCGGGATATATTTATCCGGTTAAATAATCTTGGAAAAATAATAATAAAAAAACCGGTTAAAGTTTCGGTTAAATATTTAATTAATTTATAAACCAATAAATTTATTTAATTTTATTAAACCTTTTTAAAAGATTAATTTTATTAAGGTTAATTAATAATTAATAATTTATTTAATTTTATTAATTAATTTACCGTTAATTAATCTTTTAACGTTTAATAACTTTTCGTTATTTAATAACTTTTTAATATTTAATAATTTTATCTCGTTATTTAATTATCTTTAAATATTTAATTAATAAACGTATTTATTATTAAATTAATAACCCCCGTTTTATATATTACCGTACGGTGGATATTTGTGTTTATATTAATAAAAACATCTTTTAATAAATTGTTTAAATCATTTACCTTATAAATGTTTAACGAGTTATTAACCTTTAAATAATAACTTATTATTTAATTTATAATAATCGTTTATAAGTTAAACAAGAAGAATATTTTAATAAAATATACGGAATTAATATATATTCTTTAAAATAAAACTTTATTTAACATCGAAATATTAACTTTATATAAAATAAATGTTAAAAAAACATTTTAAACCCTCGTTAAAAAATTTCGTTTTTTACTCCCAGATAAAATTATTATATATATCCGGTATTAACGTTAACGAGCAAACATTAATGCCGGTTAATAATTAAAAAATGTAAATATATTATAATATTCCTTTTATTTAAATCTTTAATAAAATGTGTCCATTAATTATTATAAAATATTTTAAAAAAGTTTAAAATAAAGAAAATAATTACATAAGAAAAATATATAATATTTTAAAAGATAAATTCCAATTCTTTTTAAATATATATTATATTATAAATATATAATAATTTTAATTTCATATTATATTTTTTATGATTTTATTTAATTATATAATCATTTATTTTTTATATAATATTCCGCGATATTAAAGCTTTAAAGATATATATTTAATAATAAAACGCCATTTTAATATTAAATAAAATAAAGTATTATATTATTAAAATTGGATGTTTATTACTTTTTTTTTAATTAAAGGTGAGAAAATAAATAAAGATAAATCAGATTTGGAAGTGTTTTAAATTATGTTAAATAAGTTATCGTTTTACCAAAAGGCTTTTAACTTTGATTTTAAAAGAGAGTAATTGGCACGGCTACGTGGAAAAATAAAGATCTGGATAAAAAGCTAGAATGATGAAAAGAAGAAAAAGATCCCCCAGGGATCTCCTCTCCTCCTAAGAACTATATGCAGCCGTATGCACAGCCACATGTGGCTGTGCATGTGGCTGCGCCACATACATGTGGGCCCGTGTCAGTAATAATTAATTATTATTATTTATTAAATTTACCGTAATATATTTTATTTATAATAAATTTTATTTAAATTATCGAGTAAATTCGAGGATTTTATTAATAAATTTTGTGTATTCATTAATATTTACGAAAATATTAAAGGAGTGTATTAATATATATTTAACGAAAATAATGACAATTTTTATAAATAATATTACGTTAATTATAAATACCACCATAATAATAAAGATAAAAAATATAATTTTAAAAACCGTAACCGTTAATTTATTTATAAATATTAAATATATTAAAAGGAAAAATATTAATCCATTAAACATTTAAAATGCGAATAGAAAAAAGTTCGAGCGAGGTAGAAAATTAAAAAAAATAAATTTAAAAGATTTTATATTATATTTTTATTAAATTATAAAGGTATAAAAAAAACCGAAAATGCTAAAAAGTTTTTAAATAATAAAAACAAAGTTATTAATATTAATAATATTAATAATTAATAAAAAACCGGTTAATATATGATTATTAATTATTTTTCCGATTAAACCTTTTAATATTATATAATTTTATTTAATTAATATACCGATATATTTGTTTTTAATATAACATTTATCCTTAACCGTTATATAAAGAATATCTTTTAAGGTATTATGTTTAACATAAACGTAATACGTTTTTTTATAATAAAAAAAAGGTAATATTTTATTTTAATGAAAAAATATCTTAATAAATATTTAAAAGTAAACAAAAACCAAATTAAAAAAATTAATATTAGATTTAAAAATGGATTTTTAATAAAATCATTGGGTATAATTTTAATTAATACCCTTTTCGGTTTAATTAACTTTTATATAATAAAAATTAATACTTTATTTCTATTATCGTTTAAAAATATAAACTTTATAAACATATATTTTAATAATATTATTAATTAATTAATTTATAAAAATGGTATTACAATTATAATTATATATAAATAAGGATATTTATAATTCTAATTTAACAATATTACTCATTTTACGGAAACGGAATTATATTAAATTTATACTTATTTTAGATACTTTTCCGTTAATAAAATATATACTTTATTTAATAAAGCAAATTATAATATTAAAATCAATAATTTTAAACAAATTATTAAATTTTATTATTATTATTAAATTAAAAAAAAAACGCTTTAAAGATTTCGTTTTAACTTAAAAAACCTTAAGATCGATTTTAATTATAAAATTATCGTTAATATTATATATTTAAACGGACAGTTAATATTATATATTATCGATACAATTATAAATTACCAGGTAATTTAATTTATAAAAACCATCTCGGTTAAAAAAACCTAAAAACTGTTAAAATAATATTAAATTAATATATATTTAAATTTGTTAAACATTATTACACATAATGTAAAAATTAATTTTAATAATATTAAATTTTATAATAAAGCTTGTTTAATAAACATAACATATAATTAAATCTTTACCGAAACACATTAATTAATCGGGAAAGTTAAAAAATATTATAACTTTATTAAATAAACATATAAAATTATTTTAAAAAAAATTAACATAACATATACCTCGTAATTATAAATGGTTATTAAAGTAATAAATAATATAATTAATTTAAATAATTTAATTTTTATTTTATTGGTTTTTAAAGTTTATTTTCATATTAATATAAACTTATTATTTATTTTTTTATAATTATAACGCGTTTAATTAATTTAAAAGGTAATAATTAAAATTAAAAAGATTAAAACGTAACGTTTAATTTAAAACGTGCTTAATATAAAAAACAAATTTAATATATAAAAAATATTATTATTATTTTTATTATTAAAAAGCGATATTTTGGTATATAAAGAGAAAAGTGGTTAAACGGGTTTATATAAAGTTATTTCGGTTATAAATAAAAACATAATTATTACATTTAAAGTTTTAAAAAGAATATTAACATTCCGAAACACTTATATTAAACCGTACACCCAATTTAAAAGAAAATTAAAACCCCCGTTAAAATTCGAAGTTTAATTACTTAAACTTCATTTTAATTTATTAAAATATAAAATCATCCCTGAAAAAAATTTAAACTTTGTTTATATTAATACGAAAAACAAAAACGATTTTATATTTACATTAAAGTTGTAAATAAAAAGTAAAATAATAATTTTGGGATATTTTTATAAAATATTAAATATAAAAAAATTTAACGCTTTATTTACCGACGGCGTTTTAGAGTTAATTATATATAATGTTAAATTATATAATAAAATTATAATTTTTAAATTAAAAATAATTTATAAAATTAAAGTTAAAAATATAAAAATATTATATAAGAAATCTCGTTTAATCGTATAAAATTATGGCGATCTTAATAAAAAATTTATCATAACTTATACCTTTATAATTTAAAAAGCTAATTAATAATTAATTATAACTTTAACACCCATATTATAAAAAAAAAGTATAAAAATTATAATTTGAGATATCATTATAATATACACTTAATTAAAAATATTAATATAATAAATTATATTCATACAATTATTAAAAAAATTAAAAATAAAATATCCCGAAAGAACATTATTACATATCGTTAAATCGTTATATAAATTAATAAAATCAAATATACATTAATTCGAAACATACTTAAAATATTATTAAAAAAAATTACATATAATCTTTTTAACGTTTAACTTATATTTATTAATAATAAAAATTAATTAACCATTCGGTATTATTAGATTTTAAATAAATAATACATTTAACGTCGGCATTAAAAACTTTTTAATAAAAAAAAATAAAATATTTACTTAAATAAAGATTAAAACTAAACTTTAGAAAATCTTAAAAGCTGGAATAATTAAAAACTTTAATAAATTACGGCTTATAATCGTTAAGGAAAAATTTAATATTTTTATTATATAAAAGGGTTAAATCGAGAAATTAAAATTGTTAAACTTAAAAATACCGGATATAACTAAAAAATATATTAAATAAAAGGTTTAAAAAACTTATATCTTTTCGATATATTAATTTAAAGTTACTTTTAATTATTTAACCGTAATATAACATATAAAACCCGGACTAAAAGAAACCAAAATATTAAATATAAAAATTAAATAATAAAAAGATAATAAAAACCGAAAATTCCATTACATTTAATTTAACCTTTAAGTTTTTCGTTTATATATTTTTATAAATAAATTATTCGTTAATAATAAAAACATAAATTTATAAATAAAATATGTCATTATAATAAATAATAAAGAATTAATTATTTAAGATAATAAGATTTTTATTAAAAATAATATTATATATTGGTTATTTATAAAATGTAAACGAATAATTTATAACATTTTAATAAATAAAATTTATAAAATAATATAAAACTTTAATATAAATTACGTTATTTATATTATTATTAATATTATTTTAAAATGTTTAATATTTCCCAAAACTTTTTTTATCTTTTATATAAACTTATATTTATTATATTAATGTTTAATATAAATAAATAATATTAATAAAAAAAGATTAATGATTAATTTAATAACATTAAAACAATTTTATAAAAATAAAAAAATAAATAATATCAAATAAATTTAAAGTTATTATAACCCGGTTAACGCCATGATTAAAGTATCACCAAATAAGGCAATAAGGACTTTAATTAAAAACAATAAAATTGTTATTAAGCTGGAAAGATAAATAAAACGAAAATAAAATTAAAGATAACATTCGCAACGCTTTCGTCGCAAAAAAAAAGTAAAATAAGTGGTGGTTACATTGTTAAATAACAGTTATATCATCAGGAAAATACCATCGTACTTTTGTATTTATATATCCTTAGCATAAAATATAATCCCTCGATTATATTAATAACAGGAGATTTTATCTCTTTATAAAACACTTTAATATAACGGTTTCACAACGCTTATTTTCTACTGTTTTGTTTATTTTATTTTTATTCTCTTTAATACTCCTACGTACGTATGTACCAACAATCGTGGCTCAATAACCTAGGACCTAGGTAATAAGCGTAAATGAGAAATATAACCGAGTGAGAGACAGCATACCATCGTACATTAGAATGTTGATGCCTGATCCAATATAAGCATTTCAACGGTTAGTGTATGTAGATCTCCCAGTCTTGATCATACACAGACCCTCAGACCCTTCAGCCCACAGTATAATCGTTTCTAGAACAGGAGCAGTCTCCCGGCTGGAGCTTGGTCGAATAAATGAAGCAAAATAAAATAAGACCATTACTTCCGAATTCTAGGTGGTCGAGGCCCAAGGATTGTAGTTATTCGTCGATATGCCTCATCGTCGTTTACCCATTGTTGGCTGCCTTGATGCTTGGCAACCTAGGACCTTGTCAATACCTATTACCACTGACCGCATGTATGAGGATACCCTCTTCCTTCATAAGGATATTTTCTTAGATGAGTTTAATTAGAACGATGTGGTGACAGATTCAATATTTCATGTTTTGAAGAACCCATCCATTTATGTGCCGTTCACCTTACTCTTTTCGCGTCAAATCGAACACTTCTTGTATTCGTCCTGGCAGGTGAAAAGATATAACCTTGGCTCCTTCTACCGGAGCTAGAGTCAAGGAGATATCGATATCTCATCGATTCTTTCCTGCTGAAGCTAAATTCTTGAAATGTGCGATATCCTTACGGGGTTGTTCCAATGCGCTTGAGCTCGTCTCGCGATTAGTCTCATGAGACGGGAAATTCGGTCCTATTGAATCTAGATACCTGACGTCACCTGTCGATACCCGCAGGCATTTCTTAATCCTTCTCACTATACGGAGGTCGCGGCCAAAACTATACAGCGTCTGTGACTTGGCATATACTGTGCGTATAGTAGATTTCTGCTATAATGCACTGTACAAGAAAACACCTAGAATAAGTACGAAGTATTCTAATCCTGTTTAACGTAAACTAGAAAATAAGAAAACTAGATGAATGATTATATTCTAGTCTAATCAAGTTTATTTGAGACTACGTATGTAATTGCACGATGTAATCATGGTTTCTAACTTCAGTATCGCACAACGGTTCGTAGAAAGAGTACAGCAACGATAATCAGATATAATACAGGAAACAACAACTACCTACCTAGAAAGAACCTGACGAAAGACCTGGCGAGGAGACCTTCTATAGGTAAAGACCTGTAAAGACCTGTATATAAATGTTATCAAAAATACTGAGAAGCTTAAGGATTCAGACAGTGATAACAGCAACAACAACAACAGTAGCAATAACAACAGCAGCAATAACAACAGCAGCAGTTATTAAACCAATCGTTCTAATTATATCAACCAGGTCTGAAAAACTTCAATTAGGTGTTGTATAATAAGGTGTTTTTAGTTGTAAGTGTATTATACTTGGGTAGGTAGAATTGAGACTGAAAGCCCGCACTGTGGAGCTCTAAGTACCGGACGCTGTATACTTTTGGCCGCGACCTCCGTATGCCTGTCATCAATAAGCTAAGGATTGATGGCGGTGTCATACGCCTAGTCAGCGAGCGCATTTTAGCGCAGCGAGCTTACGTATGTAAGGACCAGGAATTGTGGGAAATAGTCGAGGTCGTCGTGTATCGCGTTTCTCGCTAAGATCCTTCATCGGCTAGGTCTTATAATCCAAGATCTCATAAATCAGTATCCAGGACATACTTGGTTATAAGTCTTCACGTCTTTTAGGAAGGTTGTGTTTTCAAGAGCTTATACCAGCTAAACAACTTAGCTAGCATATTGTCAGAGAGTAGGTCATGTGACCTCTGGTTATATGATTGCCCGAGTTCACAAGGGTTATTGTCTCTGGAGATTTTTTTACTAAAGCGGAGATATCGGGTTACTTAAATAGGTAATTTTCAAAATAGAAATTTTACTTAAACTTTATATATATATAATAAATAAAAAATATATAAATTATTAATAGAAAAATTTCTATATTTTAAATTAAATATTTTTATTTTTATAAAAAATTAATATAAAAAAGAAAAAATAAAATAAAATAAAGTTTTAATATAAATTAAAAATAAAAAAAATTATTTAAAAAGTTTTTTTTAAAAGTTTATATATATAATTACATTATATATTTATAAAATTTTATTAATTTAATACGGTTAAATAAAATAAAATAAATATTTAAATAAATTATAAAAATAATAAAAAAGAATTTTTTTTTAAAATTTTTTTTTAAAATTATATATAATTTTATATATAATTATATATAATTATATATATAATTATATTATATATATATAAATTTATATTATAATAATAATATTTCATTTATTTCATTTATTTCATTTATTTCATTTATTTCATTTATTTCATTTATTTCATTTATTTCATTTATTTCATTTATTTCATTTATTTCATTTATTTCATTTATTTCATTTATTTCATTTATTTCATTTATTTCATTTATTTCATTTATTTCATTTATTTCATTTATTTCATTTATTTCATTTATTTCATTTATTTTTTTATAAATATAATTTTTTAATTATTATAATATAATAACCGTTTTATTATTTTCATTTTTTATTATTTTATTTTAAATTTTTTTTTTAATTTTTAACATAATTATATAAAATGAATTTAAAAATAATAAAAAGAAAATTTCTTTTTAAATTTTTTTTAAAATTATATATAATTATATTATATATTTATAAACCCGTATTAAATTTAATAAATATTTTTATATTTTTATATTTTTTTATAAATAAATTTAACCGTATAATATAAATATATTAAATGTGTTACGTAATATAATAAAAATGAGGAATTAATTTAAATACGGTATAAATTATCCGTTTTTAATTATATATTTTAAAATTTTTTTTTAATTTATTTTTTTTAATTTTTAATAATTTAATTATTTTATATTATATATAAAATTAATTAAAAACTTTAAAATAATTATATTTATAAAAAGTTTAAAAAAAATTTAATATTAAAATAATTAATTAAATATAATGTGAAATTAAAAAATATTTAAATATATATATATGTTTTTTAATGTTATTTTTTAACATATTATAGGGGAAATTTAACGAATTTATATTATACGGTTAAATTTATTCTTTTTTATATATATTTAAATTATGTTTTATTTTTTTATAATTATATATATTTATTTTTATTTTTATATATTTTTAAATAATTTAATTTAATAATATTTTATAAATTTATATATTATTAATATTAATATATATTAATAATTATATATTTAATTAAAATTATATAATTAAAATATAAATTAATTATTTAATATAAAAAATATAAATGGATTTTAATTTTATTTTTTATTAAATAAAAACTTTTTTATTATTTTATTATTAAAGAATTCTTTTTTTAAAATTATATATATAAATATATTATATATATATATATTTATATTATATATATAATTATAAATATAATGTTAAATTAAATTAATAAAAAATAAAAATTTTATAATAAAATTATATATAATTTTTAAAAAAGAAATAATTTTTTAAACTTTTTTTTTTTTTAATATTTTTTATTTAACCGTGTTAAAAACGTATAAATAACTTCGGTATTTTAATTATATTAATAAATATATTATTTTTAAAATATAATTTTTATTAAAAAATATATATAAAAAATGTAAAAATTATATATATATTTTTTTAATTTTTTTAAAAAAGTTTTTTTTAATATTTTATTTTATTTTATTAAAAACGTGAACTCGGATATATGTTCCCGGGACGGGAACCTCATGTTATGTTTTAAATTTTCTTATAAATATAAAATAAGTTTTTAAATTATAAAGTTTATTTATAAAAAAAATTTTTCTTTTTTATAATTTTAATTAATAAAACATCTTTTATATAATTAAAAATTTTATTTATTTTAAAAAGGTTTATAATAAAAGACTTAAAAATTAAAGTTTAATGATTAAAGGATATTTATTAAGGTTTAATTTTAATTTTTAATATATTTTATAATTTATAATTATTACTGTTTTCAGATAAATTCTTTTTTAAATTATTAATAAATAACTTCTTATTTTAAATAGAATTTATTAGATTTTAATATCGGTTATTACCGCCACGGTTTTTTTAAACCATTATTACGTTTATAATAATTAATAATTTTATTTTTTTCGAAATAACCCGTTTTAAAACTTACCTTTTTACCTTTTCTTAATAATTTTATTATTAAAAACCTTATATTATTATTTATTATATATTAAGCCATAATTAATCTTTATGGAAAATATAATTTTATAATATATTTTTAATTGTTTTAATATAAAAGTATTTATATCGGATTCGGAAAATAATCATTTATTGTGGTTTAAATTTAAAAAGGATTTACGTATTATTATTTAAAATTTAATTAAATCTGTTTTTAAAGCTGCGGAGCCATTTTTTTTTTAATAATTAACAATTTTAAAACGAGCCATTAAATTAAAGTTAAGTTTTTAAAAAAATTATTTAAAAGGTTAAAAAGTTAATAAACCAGTTTTTATTAATTTTCTTAAACGAATATTAATTAAGATTAAAAAGGATAAATTAAAAGAAGTTAATAAAAAGTTAATTAAAAATATATAAAAAGTATAAGCAAAAGTGATAAAAAAAGAATAATTATACCGTGATTAATTAAAAACTTTTAAATAAAATAGTTTTAAAATTAGCTTAAATATATTAAAAACATTAAACTTTAAAAAATACGGTATATTTTTATAATAATTATTATTATTAATCATATAATATTAAAACTTACCACGTAAATTAATAATATTTATCTTTACTTTTAACATTACACCTATACCCACAATTATACTTAATTTAATATTTATTTTTATTCCCGATATTATACTTATACTTATAATTATATTTAATTTAATATTTATATTTACACTTAATATCATATATACACATATATTTATAGAGAATATATCATTATTACAATTAAAAGAAAAATTATAAACATTAATATTTGTTAATATAATAATTTTATTATTTATAAAAAACCTTTAAACAAAGTATTTATTATTAATTTATAAAATATCTTTATTAAAAAAATATTTATTATCATTAATAAGTGTATAACTTTAAATTTTCCATTATTACGAGACATTTTTACCAAAAAGGCGTTTTTTATCTTTAAAATTAAAAATAAAATCGTTAATATATAAATTATTTAAAATTAACGAGATATTTTTTTTATAAAAAAGGGAAGAAAAGTAAAATGTGTTTATTTAAAAATTATTAAAAATAATTGTTATTTAATAAAAAATTTATTTAAACTTTAATACGTTAATATAATCGGGACCGTTAAATTTTAATGCGTTAATATAATCCGGTTTATTAATGTTAAACTTTAATGTGTTAACACAATCGGGACCGTTAAATTTTAATATATTAATATAAACAAAATTATCGACCGAATAAGAAAGTATAACAATTTAAAATAATATAAAATAATAAATTTTAATAAATTATAAAAGTAAAAGAGTGGATTATAATTTACCATTATTACTAATAAAATTTTTATTATTAATAAAGTTTTTACCATTATTAAATAATTCCTTACCACCTTTAAATAATTCTCCTCCGTTTTTAATAAATAAAAATTTTTAAAATTTTTTCCAATTTTAATTCCTTTAAAACAACTTTAAATTTTTATTTTCGGTAAAATTTTCCCTAATTTAACACTTTCTAAACAACTAAAAAACCTTATCATTAAAGGATTTTTTCCTTTAAAAGGAATTAATATAATTATTTTAAGAAAAGTCAACATAATCACTTTAAAGAAAATTAACGTAATTATCTTAAAGAAAATTAACGTAATTTTTTTAAAAAAAATTAATTTAATCGCTTTAAGAGGATTTATCTCAAGATTTGGATAATATATCGAATAATAATATAAGTGGCTTATTAAGTTTAACCGGTTAATTAAAACTACCGGAACTACCGGGATATTTAAATTAAAACGTAACGTTTTTATTAAATAATTTTAACGGTTTTGTTAATTTAAAAATCGGTAAAAACTTTATATTTAATTTGGTTAACATAATAAACACTTAATCGGATAATAATAAAATTAAAATTAATATTTATAAATAGAAATTAACGTATATAAGATACTTACATTTAAATTTTAAAAAAAGTTATAATAAAAGTGATTTTATTATAATTAATAAATTTATACATTGGAGAAATATATATTTATTTGTAAATAATATTAAAAAATACGTTGCCGTGTTTACGTAATAAATAATTATTTAACGAGATTTTCTCCAATTATTTAAAAGTATAACTTAAGGATAATGGATCGAAAAATTTTTATCCGAGAAACGTATTAAATTTAACGTTAATTTGAATAATGTAATTAATATAACAATTTTCCGCTTTAAAATACTTATAGTAAATGTGTTGGCAATTTTAAAAAATCCGGCTTTAATGTATAATTTAAATAAAATGGTAATTAATAAGTCGATCCGATTTTAAATAATGTAAATTATCCGGTTTTATAAAATAACCGGTTGGTAAGAGTTCGTTTAATAAATAACGGAAATATATAATTTATTTTATTTTTTTTAAAAACAATTAATTGTTAAACCGGAAAAGTTTACCGGTTTTTATTTAAAAATTTTTTTTATTTATTTGGAAAAAAAAACTAAAATATATAAAATTATTGTTTATTTTTATAAAAACATTTAAAATCTTATAGTTATATTATATATAATATTTTTAATTAATAATATATTCGTTTAAAATTATATTTCAAAACATTAAAAATTATTAACCCTTTTATAAAATTTAACCTTATTAACCCCGCCAATTAATATAATAATAATAAATTATTAAAATAATATTAAAAAATAAAACCCGGATTTAACCTTAATAAATAATTTATACTGGTAATAATTATATTAACGAAACATATTAAATCGTATTAAAAGCAAAAGTTTATAATGTAAAAAGTATAAAAAATAACAAATATTTTACCGCGGAAGTTTTTAACGATAAAAAGTTGGAAAAAATGTAACATATTAACTTAATAATAAACGTTAATAAAATAAATATATTAAAATAAAATAAAATAATAATAAAATAAAATTTAACGATAAAGTTTATATAATTGAAAATGAAATTAATAAAGAAAATAAAGTGGATATGTTAAAAAATAATGGTTATTTTTTATTTAATAAATATTTTAACGATAAAAAGAATAATTTATTAATAATAAATTAATTTAAATATAATTTAACTTATATTGCCGGTTTTTTTACATATAATATTATGAAAAAAGATATAAAATATAAATGGTATTTATATATATTTATATTTAAAAATAAATTAATAACGTATATAAAACGGAAAAAATGTCGAAATTTGGAAAAAATTTAAGTTAAAAAGTTATTACCATTTATATAACCATAAATTTTTACATAATTATAACCGTTTATATAACCATTATTATCTATATAACCACCGTTATCTATATAATTATTGCCATTTATATAACCACCATTATTTATATAATTACCGTTATTCACATAATTATTATTAAACATATAACCACCGTTAAGTGAATAATTACCGTTAAATAAAAAATAATATTAAAATTTATTAATCGAAAATATTCTTAACGAAAGAAAATTAACCGATAAAGATAATAATTTGGATTTATTTAATTAAAAGGAATTTTTATTAAAGATATAACAGGAATAACCGGTGGATTTAAAATATAAATTAAAAATAATAATGGATTAAAGTAAATTAAAATAAAATATAAACATAAACAATAATATAAATAAAAAAAATGTTAATAATTTTATCGAAATTATCGAAATTAAACCGTAAAAGAAAAAGTTTAACTTAAAATATAATAAACATATTTATACCACATTTAAAATTAAATTTTACGGAAAAGAAAAAATATATATCGTATATAAAAATATAAGTGCCTCGAAAGAATTAATAAATAAATTTTAATTTATAACATATAATAAAAATTATATAATAATAAAATAAAAAGAAAATTATATAATAAAAGGTATTATAAAGTTAATTACTTTATATAATCTTATTTAATTTTAATTAAAAATATTAATAAAATAATAAAAATAATAAACTAAACTTTTAATTTAAATAATAATATAAGTATATAATAATTTAAAGTTAAAGTTTTTTTTAAAAATAAATTAGTTAAATATTTATAAGATTATTATAAATTTCCGATATAATATAATGACAATATATTTGTATAAAGGTATAAAATTCCCGATTAATTTCCATAAACCCGATAAACCAATATATTAACAAATTAAAATAAAATAAAATATTAGATTAATATTAAACGAATTAAAATATTTACCTGTAAATTATACCGATTTATTAAAGAGAAATAAATATAAAAATACCTAAAAATACTTATTTTTATCCGAAATAAAAGGAGTTACGAACGTATTATTAATCGGTATAATAAATAAAATAATGCCGATTATTAATAAGTTAAATAATTATATTAAAATTTATTAAGGTTAAACTTTAAATATAATAAAAAGTTTTAATAATAAAAGTAAATATAAAATAAATAAATCAATTTTCCACTTCGGAAAATTCGACATAATAAAAAAGGATATAAAAACATTTACAATAAATAAAGCGTTAAAAAATATATTAAAAGATATTAAAGTATAACTAAGAAAAGAATAATTTAAATTGTTAAATTTAAACGGAATATCGGAAAATAAAAACAATGAATTTTTGAAAATGTTTCCCGAAAATATATATTTTAGCTTAATAAAACTAAA
This sequence comes from Hypoxylon lienhwacheense, assembly GCA_902806505.1. Lineage (NCBI taxonomy): Eukaryota > Fungi > Ascomycota > Sordariomycetes > Xylariales > Hypoxylaceae > Hypoxylon > Hypoxylon lienhwacheense. The sequence continues at coordinate 640,574 of CADCWW010000011.1, forward strand.
AGATATCCTTAATATATAAATAAAAAATAGCGTATATATATAGAATATTAATAAGGATTTTATATAAAAGGTAAAAGAAATTTTCGAGAAATATAATATATAATTAAATTATAAAATTATTGATATGTTTGAGGAAGAAAAAATAAAAGTCGATTTAATTAATAATTAATAATAAAGAAAATTTAAAATCCGATTATATAAATTAAAATAATAAAATAGAAGATTTCTCGATAAAATTTTCGATAAAATATATAATATAGAAAAAATGGATTGGATAAAGGAATTAATCCTATTTAAAAGTTTAATATTTGTGGTATAAAAAACCGTAAACGGAGTAAAAAAAGGAAAAATGGTAATAAATTTAAAAATATTAAATAATATTATAATTCTTAATATTTATTTATTATTCATATAAGAAAATATTATTGTTAATATAAAAAGAAAACGAAAAATAATAATTATTAATAGGAAAAGTTTTTTCCATTAATTATTATTATATAAACCGTATAAAAATAAAATGGTTATAATTTTATTTAAAAGATTAAAAATATTAAATATTATATTAATAAGTTTTAAAAATAATTTACCATATATTTAATAATTTATAAACTAAAAGTTTATTAATTATAACCATTATTACCGAACATATATGGATAATATAATGATTTTTAATAATATAAAAGAGGATTATTTAATATATTTAAACATAATTATATAATTATTTAAAACGATAAAGATAATATTTTCATTAAAGAAATTTTTTTTAAGATATAATGTTATATGGTTATTAAGATTATTAGTTAACGGTTTCGGAGTTTTTATTACGGTAAATTGAATAATTGTAATATAAAAGTTAAAAATTCTAAAAATGTTAATAAATTTGGAAATTTACATCGGTATAATAATTTAATTACAGAAATATATATTATAATATTAATAAAAGATATTTTTTTTATAAAAATAAAAAATAAATATATTTGTTAACGGTTATAAAAAAGGGGATTTATTAATAAAAAATAAGGCGATAAAGAAAAAATGGACGTTAAAAAAATAGTTTAAATTTATACCGGAAAAGATAAAAGTTTTTAAATTAATTTAATATAATTTATATATAGAAATATATTTATTATATTAAAACTTTAATAAAATAACATTTATTAAATTAAATGTATTTAAAGAATAAAGATATAAAATAATGATATTTTATATAAATAAAAAGTGGGATAAAATTAATATATTAATTAATAAAATTTAATTTATTTAATTTTTAAATAAAACATTTATTAAAGTAAAATTTAAATATTAAATTATTAAATTTAAAGTTTTTTATTTAATATAAACATATAAAAATTTATGTTTATAAATATAATTTAATAAAAAAATAATTATTATATTAATAAATTATAAAATAATTAAAGATATTATTAAAGATAATAATAATAATAATAACTTTAATATGGTAATGATTTAATTATTACAAAAATCATAATAATATTTTTAAAGTATTAAATGGTAATATTAACATTAAAATAATAAAAAATAGATTAAAAAATTAAAAGAAAAATTATAAAATTAATAAAAGCTTTAATTATATATATGTTAAAGTTATATGATTAATAATATAATTAAAAAAACTTTAACATTTTCTTTTTTTTCTTTAAAAGTTTTAAATATTATAAGGCGAAAATTATTATTTATATTTATTATTAAAAGCATATTTTTAAAGCCTTTTTATACGGCGTTTTTTATTAAATTTAAGAGTTAATTTAAAATTAACCTTTTATAATTTGCTTTATGTTATATTTTTGCGTATTTTATTTACTTATAATTTAATATTTTTGATAATATTTTTATATAAAGTTTTATTAATTTTAATAGCTTTAACTTTTAATGTTTTTAAAGTTTTATTAATTTTTTTATTAATATAAACTTTTATAACGGCTTTATTTATTAAGGCGTTTTTGTTAAATTTATTTATTATAAAAGGTAAATGTTAAAAAATAACAGTTATAATAAATTATAAATTAATTAAAATATCCGTATTAATAAAGTTAATAAACTTATTATTAATATTATAAATCTTAATTTAAGCTAAATTTAAGCGGTTAAAATACATTAATTTACCAATTATAATAACGTTTAAAATATTATTAATTTTACAATAATAAGATGTTAATAATATGGATTTGGTAAATAAGTTACGTTCGAATGGCTTGCCGTTACGATGGTTAATAACCGTTTTATTAAATATATTTTATATAAATTTAATTTTATTATATATAACGAAGGTTTTTTTATATAACGTTACCATGAAATTGTTAATATTAATTAATATTACTTTAAAGAATTTATTATATCCGTTTAATTTTATAACGATACGTTTAATAATTATAACTTTTTTTATAATAATATGGAATTTCTTTTTTAAATTATTAAATATTAAATGATTGATATTATTAATATTTATTACGCGGTAAAAATCTTTAACAAATTATAAAAATCGTTATTTAACGGTTTTAAAACGATTTTTAATTATTTTACGTTCTTTAAATAACTTAATTTTAAGTTTTATTTGGATAAATATTTTTATTATTAAGATTAAAGCTTTTAATAATAAATTTTAATAGTTATTATTATTTTTAACGTAGTTTTAAAAGTTTTAATATAACTGGTAGTTGTATCGTCAAATAATGGTTATATCATCGGGAAGATACCATTATACCTTTATATTTATATATCTTTAACATAAAATATAATCCTTCGATTATATTAATAATAAAAGATTTTATCTCTTTATAAAATACTTTAATATAACAATCTTATAACGTTTATTTTCTATTATTTTATTTATTTTATTTTATTTCTTTTTAATATAACTACATACATATATATTAACATTAATTAATATTATTACGATAATAATAATATAAATTAACAAAATTAATAATTACTATTACGATCTAAAATAACTATAATAATATAAACGATACCAATTACCTCGTTTCATCACTAACTTTATTACTACTACTTTTTTTAACGTTTTTATTTTCATTACTATCTCAATATATTTAATAAATATCAAGATACTTTTTTAAATATAATAACCATTTTAAATCTTTATCTAATTATTATAACACTTAAAACCTTAATTCTATACTATACTCCCTAACTAAATCTTCACACAAACATATAATTATATTTAATAAATAATATAATAAAATATCGACATAAAAAACCATTACCATTAAATTTATTAAAATAATAAACCTAATAAAAATAAAAAATATAGATAAATTTAAGGAACTTATAAAAATCCTCCCCGATTTTATAAAAGGTATTATTTATTTATTTAACCATACAATAATCCGATAGAAATCTTACGATCCATTAACAATTATTAATACTTAAAAAATAACCTATACCTTAATAACGATTATAAAGTTTAAAATAACGGATAATAAATCATAAAAAACCCGAACAATTAAAGAAATGTTAAATAAATATTAATAACAATTTAAAAATTTTATATATAAAGATTTTAAATATATACCCCGATAATTATAAACCGTCTTATAAAATACCTTAATATAACATAAATTTTATATAAAAAAATATAATATTAACTATGCCATTATTTTTATTAACCTAATATACGCAAAAAAATTACCTAAATAAAATTATTAAAAATTGGAGTTGGCCAAGAAATAATAACTTAAAATGTTAACATAATAAGTTTTAATATATAAGATTAAACAAAAGACTATTTATTTTATAAGTCTTGTTTATATTCCTATTATATTATAGCTTTAAATACCAATACAATAAATAATTCCTTTTTAATAACTTAAAATATTTAACATTACATCCAAATATTTACCACCTATTTATAAAAATGGAATATATTTATTCGGCTAAATAGTCCCGGAGAGATAACAATAAGAAAACCGGTTAAAACCCCGGTTAAATATTCAGTCGACTTATGAACCAGTAAACCTGCTTAACTCTACCAAACCCCCTTAAAGGACTAACCCCATTAAGACCAACCATCAATCAATAACCTATTTAATTCTACCAACCAACCCACCGCTAACCAATCCTTTAACATTCAATAACCCTTTACTATTTAACAACCTTCCAATACCCAATAACTTTACCCCGTTACTTAATCACCCCCAAGCACCTAGCTAACAAACATGCCTATCACCAGGCCAGCACCCCCCGCTTTGTATATCACCATACACTAAATACCCATATCCGCACCAATAAAGATATCCTTTAATGGGTTATCCAACCTACCTACCTTATAAATGCCTAATAAATCATCAACCCCCGGATAACAACCCGTTATCCAGCCTATAACAACCGTTTATAGGTTAAATAAAAGGAATATCCCAGTAGAATATACGGAATTAATATATACCCCCTAAAATAAAACCCTATCCAACATCGGAATATTAACCCTATATAAAATAAACACCAAAAAAATAACTTAAACTTTCACTAAAAAATTTTACTTCCTACTCCTAAATAAAACCATTATATATATCCAACACTAACGTTAATAAATAAATACTAATACCAATTAATAATTAGGAAATATAAATATATTATAATATTTCCCCTACCTAAATCCTTAATAAAATATGTTTACTAACCATTATAAAACATTTTAAAAAATTTTAAAATAAAAAGAATAATTATATAAAGGAAATATATAATATCTTAAAAAATAAGTTCCGGTTTTTTTTAGATATATATTATATTATAAACATATAACAATCCTAATTTCATATTATATTCTCCACAATCTTATTTAACCATACAACTATCTACTTCTTATATAATATTTTATAATATTAAAATTTTAAAGATATATATTTAATAATAAAACGTTATTTTAATATTAAATAAAATAAAATATTATATTATTAAGATTAAATATTTATTACCTTCTTCTTAATTAAAAACAAAAAAATAAATAAAAGCAAATCAGATTTAGAAATATTTTAAATTATATTAAATAAATTATTATTTTATTAAAAGGTTTTTAACCCCGATTTTAAAAAAAAATAATAATTAATCGCTACCATTTACCAAACTTATTATAATATATTTTATTTACAATAAATTTTATTTAAACTATTAAACAAATTTAAAGATTTTATTAATAAATTCTATATATCCATTAATATTTATAAAAATATTAAAAGAATATGTTAATATATGTTTAATAAAAATAACAATAATCTTTATAAATAATATTATATCAATCATAAATATTATCGTAATAATAAAAATAGGAAATATAATCTTAAAAATTATAACTGTTAATTTATTTACAAATATTAAATATGTTAAAAAAAAAGATATTAATTTATTAAATATTTAAAACATAAGTAAAAAAAAATTTAAATAAAATAGAAAATTAAAAAAAATAAACTTAAAAAATTTTATATTATATTCCTATTAAATTATAAAGATATAAAAAAAACCGATAATATTAAAAAGTTTTTAAATAATAAAAATAAAGCCACTAATATTGATAAAATTAATAACTAATAAGGAATTAATTAATATATAACTGCCAATTATTTCTCCGATTAAACATTTTAATATTATATCGCTTTATTAAATTAATATATTAATATTTTTATTTCCAATATAATATTTATCCTTAATCGTTATATAAAGAACATTTTTTAAAATATTATATCCGATATAAATATAATATATTTTTTTACAACAAAAAAAAAGTAATATTTTACTTTAATTAAAAAATATTTTAATAAATATTTAAAAATAAATAAAAATTAAATTAAAAAGATTAATATTAAATTCGGAAATAAATCTTTAATAAAATTATTAAATATAATTTTAATTAATATTTCTTTTAGTTTAATTAATTTCTATATAATAAAAACTAATATCTTATTCTTATTATCGTTTAAAAATATAGATTATATAAACATATATTTTAATAACATCATTAATTAATTAATTTATAAAAACGATATAACGGTTATAATTATATATAAATGGGGATACCTATAGTTTTAATTTAACAATATTACTTATTTTATAGAAATAGAATTATATCAGATTTATATCTATTTTAAATACCTTTTTATTAATAAGATATATATTTTATTAAATAAGGTAAATTATAATATTAAAATCAACAATTTTAAGGAAATTATTAAACTTTATCACCATTATTAAGTTAAAGGAAAGGTGTTTTAAAGATTTCGTTTTAATTTAAAAGATCCCAAGATCGATTTTAATTATAAAATTATTATTAATATTATATATTTAAATAAATAATTAATATTATATATTATCGATATAACTATAAGTTATTAAACAATCCAATTTATAAAAACCATTTCGGTTAAAGAAACTTAAAAATTATTAAAATAATATTAAATTAATACATACTTAAGTTTATCAGATATTATTATACATAATATGGGAATTAACTTTAATAACACTAAATTCCATAATGAAACCCGTCTAGTAAACATAACATATAATCAAATCCCTACCGAAATATATTAGTCAATCGGGAAAATTAAAAAATACCATAACCCTATTAAATAAATATATAAGATTATTTTAGAAGAAATTAATATAATATATATTTTATAATTACAAATAATTATTAAAATAATAAATAATATAACTAATCCAAATAATTTAATCCCTACCTTATTAATTTTTAAGGTTTATCTTTATATTAACATAAACTCACCACTTACCTTTTTATAATTATAATACGCTTAATTAATCCAAAAAATAATAATTAAAATCAAAAAGATTAAAACGTAACGTTTAATCTAAAATACTTTCAATATAAAAAACAAATCTAATACATAAAAGATATTACTGTTATTTCTACTATTAAAAAACAATATCTTGGTATATAAAGAGAAGGATAAATGGATAAATCCATATAAAATTATTTCGGTTATAAATAAAAATATAATTATTATATCCAAAACCTCAAAAAAAACATCAACGTTCCGAAGTACCTATATTAAACCATATATTTAACCTAAAAAAAAACTAAAGCTTTTGTTAAAATTTAAAATCCAATTATTTAAATTACGTTTTAATTTGTTAGAGTATAGGATTATCCATAAAAAAAATCTAAACTCTATTTATATTAATATAAAAAAAAAGAACAATTTTATATTCGTATTAAAACTATAGGCAAAAAATAAAATAACAACCCCAAGAAATCTTTATAAAATATTAAATATGAAAGAGTTTAACACCCTATTTGTTAATAGTGTTTTGAAGTCAATTATATATAATATTAAGCTATATAATAAAATTATAATCTTTAAATTAAAAATAATTTATAAAATTAAGGCTAAGAATATAAAAATACCATATAAAAAATTTTATCTAATTATATAAAATTATAACAATTTTAATAAAAAATTTATTATAATTTATACCTTTATAATCTAAAGGGCTAGTTAATAATTAATTATAGCTTTGATATTTATATTATAGGGGAAAGGTATAAAAATTATAATTCGAGATATTATTATAACATATACTTAATTAAAAATATCGATATAATAGGTTATATTTATATAATTATTAAAAAAACTAAAAATAAAATATCCCGAAAGAATATTGTTATATATTATTAAATTGTTATATAGATTAATAAAATTAAATATATATTAATTTAAAACATATTCAAAATATTATTAAAAAAAATTATATATGACCTTTTTAATGTTTAACCTATATTTATTTATTATGGAAATTGGCTAACTGTTTAATATTATTAGATTTTAAATAGATAATACATTTAACATCGACATTAAAGATTTTTTGATAGAAGAAGATAAAATATTTATCCAAATAAAGATTAAAACTAAACCCCAGAAAATTCTAAAAATTAAAATAATTAAAAACTTTAACAGATTACAACTTATAATTATTAAAGAAGGATTTAATATTTTTACTATATAAAAAGATTAAACCGAGAAATTAGAGTTGTTAAATTTAAAAATATCGGATATAACCAAAAAATATATTAAATAAAGAACCCAAAAAACTTATATTTCTTTAATATGTTAACTTAAAGTTGTATTTGATTATTTAACCATAATATAATATATAAAATTTAAACCAAAAAAAACCAAAATATTAAATATAAAAATTAAATAATAAATGAATAATAAAAACCGAAAATTCTATTATATTTAATTTAACCTTTAAAACTTTCGTTTATATATTTTCGTAAATAGATTATTCGTTAATAATAAAAATATAAATTTACAAATAAAATATATCGTTATAGTAAATAATAAAAAACCGACTACCCAAAATAACGAAATCCTTATTAAAAAAAATATTATACATTAATCATTTACAAAATACAAACGAATAACCTATAATATCTTAACAAATAAAATTTATAAAATAATGTAAAATTTTAATACGAATTATATTATTTATATTATTATCAACAATATCCTAAAATACTTATCCTTTTCCAAAACCTTTTTTATCTTTTATATAAATTCGTACTCATTATACTAATATTTAATATAAATAGATAATACTAACAAAAAAAGATTAATAATTAACTTAATAACGTTAAAACAATCTTATAAGAATAAAGAAATAAATAATATCAAATAAATCCAAGGCCGCTATAACCTAGTTAACGTTATAACCAAGGTATTATTAAACAAGGCGATAAGGACCCTGGTTAAGAGTAATGAAATTATTGTTAAATTAAAAGGATAAATGAAACGAGGATAAGGTTAAAAATAACATTCGTAACGTTTTCGTTATAAAAGAAAAATAAAATGAATGGTGGTTATATTATTAGATAACAGTTATGTTATCGGGAAGGTATCATTGTACCTTTGTATTTATATATTTTTAACATAAAATATAATCCCTCGATTATATTAATAATAAGAGATTTTATTTCCTTATAAAACACTTCAATATAACAGTCTCACAACGCTTATTTTCTACTGTTTTACTTGTTTTATTTTATTTCCTTTTGATACGACTACGTACATATATACCAACAATAACTTTTTTATAAGTTTGGAAATATTATATTCTTTATTTAATGTTATTTTATTTAAATTTATTAATAAGTTTTTAAATTTTCTTTAAAATTCATTTTCTTTAACTTTATTCGGATTGTCCGACTTAAAATATTTATCCCCATTTTATATAAAATTATTAAAATTATTGTTTACTTTTTTAATAAAATCGTTTATTTTAACATTTAAATTGGTAAAATTATCTTTTTTATTATATATTATAAACTTTAAAGCGAGAAAGTTAAACCGGATATTATTATTAATAATTTTAATATTATTATCGGTAAATGAGTTGAAATTTAATAACAAATTTGTTATTATAATTATAACGTTAGCAATTATATTATTAATAATCGTATTAAAAATTATAAAGTTAATAATATTATTATTAATTATATTAACGTTTCCATTATTTTTAATATAACTTTTACCAGGTTTTGGTAATAATGTAAATTAAATAAATATAAATTAAACTATATTATTAATGGTAATATTCTGGTTTAATTAATTATTAATTAATTATAAAGGTTTAAAATTAAAAATAAATTATAAAAGGTAAATAATTAAAAATATATCATTTTTTATATCTTTAATAAAGTATATAATATTGTTATTTGTTTTAATATATTTTCTTTTTTTAATAAAAAAAATTAATAAAAATGGGTGTAATTTAAATGGTAAAATATTAATAAATATTGTTTTAAATTTTATTATTATATAACGTATTAAATTTAATAACTTAATAATTATATTTTATAATAATGTTAACTTTATCGGGGTTATTTATATTTTTAACAATATTATTATTATTATTATTAAAGTTATATATTTATAAAAAATCCCCTTTTTTAATATTTAATCGGCTAATTAATAAAGTTATTTTTATTGTAATTTTTGACGAGATTTTTTATTATTAACTTAAACTTTTCTAAAAAAACTTACTAATTATTTTTAATTGTATATCTTTTTTATTAAATTAAATAAATAATTTTAAATTTCTTTTTATACCATTTAATATATTTATTAACAAATTTCTTAATCTTTTATTTTTTTTCTCCGTATTCGTCCAAAACCACCGGCTTTAAAACTGGTACTTCTTTATTAAAAAAGTTTATACCTTATTGGGATTTATAAAAATACGCAAATAACACAACAAAGTATATATCTTAAATATTAAAAAAATCAAATTTATACACCAGCGGTAATATTTTATATATAATTTTAAATAAACCAGCTTTAATAAGCGATTATTTTTTTTTAAGTTTACCGGATAAATGGTATTTTTTATATAATTATAAGTATATAATATTGTTAACCTTTAAATCTATAAGGATATATTTATTATTATAACGTTTTTTGGTTATTACGTTTGTTATGTTTATTAATTACGTTATTTTATATATTTAATTTGCTTTAATAACGTTTTTAACGTTAACATTAATAATTTAATTATTTTTTTAAGTAAAGATATTAAATGTTAACTTAAATTAAAAACTTATAATTAATTTATTTGGCAAATACCTTATTGTTACTATTAAGGTATTATTTAAATTATATTATAATTTTAATAACAAATTTATTTATAGTTTGTTTAAATTATTAACGATATAAAAGCGGATAATTATTTCTACCAAATGATTTTTCTTTTTTAATAACCTGTCCGTTTATAAATAATATATAATTAAAAAAAGTAAATCTACTTATAATAACCGAAAGATTTTTTTCCACAAATTTAATATTTATTTAAGATCTTTATTATTAATAATTTTAATTAATAAACCTTAATCCGCCATTTAAAAATTTTTTAAAATCATTGTTATTTATTTTTTAACGTTATAAATACGGTATTTAAATATTAATAACGTTTTTTTATTAAACTTATAAAAAATGATAATAAACGTATTAAACGTTTTATATTTTAGCAATGTTTAATATATTTTTAACGTTTTAATTTTAAATATATTAATAATAATGTTAAAGGTAATTATATGGTAAAATATATTAAATGAGCGTATAAATATAAAATACCTTAAAAGGGCGCGTTTATTTTATTAATTTTCGCAATATACAGGGCAATATTAATAAAACTATTTAATATACTAATATTTATAAAAAAAATAAATCCTTTCGAGGTTTTTTATTATTTTATTTTTACCGAAATAATACTTATTATTATATATTAATTTTAAGATAAATTTAACGTAATTATTAAAAAAATATAAACTTTTATATCCTTTAATGTTAATATAATATAATAAATTATTTTATAATTCAAAAGGTTTTATAAGTTATTTCTTAATTAAAGTATTTATTAAAGTGTTAATGGTATTATTAATAATTTTAATATTTTCCTTAATTATATTTGTTATTTTATTTAATAAAATCTGATAAATATATCCGTATTTTCTGTTTAAAATGTAATTTTATATTATTTATTCCCGAAAGGTATTATTAATATTAAAAATAACCGAAATATTTTTTTCGATATATTTATTAATGGCATAACTTTATATATTGGCGTTATTTTAAATATTATCGAGTTTATTTTATTGGTTAACTTTATTTTTTACTGTAAATTTTTTTTTAATAATTGTTAATAAACGGGATAATACGTTTAAAATAATGTTAAAAATGCCAAATATATAGATAATGTTAAGTTAAAATTAAGATAAATAATTAATAATATTAATAAAACGAGGATTAGTTTTGTTAAAATTTATTGTTTTTATTAAAGTGTGGTTTATAATGTTTTTAATAGCGATATGGTTAATGAAAATAATTATTAAAAATTTATTAAATTGTAATAACTTTTGGTATTTTTTAATTATTTATAAAATTATTATAAGTTTTACTTTAATGGATCCGTATTTATTTTTAAAGGTTATGGTAAGTTTAAATATAAATCTGATAGGTTTAATTTTGGTAATTATAATATTTTTACCAGGTATAATTTTATTATTTTATTTATATATTAACTGGAAAATTATCGCTTTTTATATTTTAAAGTAGGCATTTATTTTAATAAATAATGGCTTATCTTTAATATGATAATATAATATATATTATTTGTAAAGATATTGTTATAAGCTTTTAAACGCTTATAATTTTTTTTCGATAAGTGTAAATTATACTTTAATAATGTGTATTTGTTTTATTTATTTAAAAAAGCCTGGTAATAATGATCCGTTATTTCTTAATTTTATTAATAACGTTATTTTTTAATGTTATAACGGTATAGTTTTTAATTTAAATTATGTTATATTTTTATAAAATTAATTTACCATATTTAAATAAGTTTTTAAAATATTTAAAATATTAAAGAAACGGAGTTTTTTAAAAGTATTAATACGGTTATTAGTTTTAATGATATTTATACCATCGATTTAATAGTTTAATAAGTATACGGAGGGATAAATGGCGAATAATTTAATTATATTAATGTGTATACGGCTTTTATTTAAAATGTTAAGGACGGTTTTTAAATATTGTAAATGTTTTTTTAATAATATATTAAAAATAATAATATCGTTAATATAAGTTTTAATAAAGTGGCGGTATAAGAAAAAAAACTTATTTATAAATTGTTATGCGAAAATTAACGAGTTTTTAAATTTTATTAAAGTTATATTAAAGCGTTTTAACTTTTTATAATTTATAATTATTATATGGTTATAATATTTGGTTCGTATTAATAATTAGAAAAAAAAGTTAAAGGCGTTTATAAATATAAAGTATTTTTTACTAATTATATCATTTATAATATTATTTTAATTAAATAAAGGATATATATTTAATATAATAATTTTATTAAATAATTATAAATTAATAATTGTTTATCCTTTAATTTTATTATTAATAATTTTTTATATTATAAAAATAAAGTATATAATTGGTATAAGTTTATTTTTAAGGTTTATTTTATTTTACAAATATAATTTATTGTAAATTTTATTAAAAAATTGGCGGTTTTTTATTTTTAATAAGTATATTTTAATAAATTTTAATTATTTTTGTTAATAATTCATAAAATTAATATATATTTTTAATTTTTTTGGTAAAAAAATGATTTTTTTATTGTAAAAAATATTATAATTATTAAAAAAAGTATGGATTTTTTTAATAAATGCCGGATTAATTATATTTATAATTATTTTATTTTTAAATTTTATATAAGGAATGTTGGTTAGTTTAATAATGTTATAAAAAGGAATATAATAATTATATTTAAAATTTTTTTAACTTTTATTATCCGAATAAATGGTATCCCTATTTAGTTTTTTATTAAAATTAATGGAAATAATGTTTCTTACAATATTATAATTGTTATTTCCGGCGAATCTTTTTTTATTTTTTTTATATAAAATGTTTATAACGTTTTTTTCTTTATTTTCTTTATGTAAAACGGCTATATAAACTTTTATGAAAGGGTTTTTCTATTTAATTTAATATGTTTTAATATTAACTTAATTTGTTAATTAAGTTTTTTTGTTATTTTGGTATTTTTTTATCGTTTTTAATTTTTTCTTTTTTCTTAAAGTGATAAGTTAAACGTTAACGTTTTAAACGATTAAGTGTTTAATAATATATTTATTTAATGTGACATTTAATATTATTGAATGCATTAAGTTAAAATGATAAGGTTATGTAATATAATCTTTCTTATCGGTTAATTTAAAAAAGTTAATAAAATTAACGTTAATTATAGTTTTATTTATTATTAAAATTATAATATTGTTTTTTGTTATAACTTTATACATTATTGGTATTATTTTAATTTTAAAGAGTATATTTCTTTGGATTTTTATATTAAATATAAAAATAAAAATGGTTATTACTTATATAAAATTAAGTTGTATTTTATATTTTATAAGGAAATTTATACTTAATAATAATTTAAAACTTAAATTATCAATAATGTTAACAGTAATAATAAAATGTTTATTAATAAAAATATTATTAATAATATTTAATATATAAAAATCAAATTAAATTTAAATATTTATTATTATTTTTATAACGACATTATTAATTATAATAAATAATATTTTAATAAATATTAAGTTTTTAATTTACTTTTTTATTTATTAATAATTAATAAGTTAATTTAAATTATCGATATTATCGTATATTATTATAATTTTACCGTTAATATCCGGTTTAATAAAAATTTAAAAATATAATGTTTTAATTTTAATATTAAACATTTTTTTTTTAACAAATTAACTTTTATAATTTGGTTTTTATAAAGGGGTATTCTTAACGTCAATTCTTTTTTATTATTGGTAAATTAAATTATTATTATTTGTTTGGATAATTTAGGGGTGTTAGCGATATAATTATAAATTTTATAATTATTTATTATTTAATTTATATTAAACGGTAAATAATAATATTAATATTTTAACATTATTCTTTTATTTTATTATAAAGCGATAAAGGTATTTTTTATGTTATTATTTTCGTTATATTTATTATTAATATTAGTAATTTTAGTAATAATAATAATATTTATAAGATATATAAAGAAATTATCTTTTAGAATATTATTTTTAATGTAAATATAACCGGATTTTTTAACAAAATTTAATTTAACCTCGCCTTTGTTAAAGATTATATAATTATCCGTTATAAATTTTTTATTATATATATCGTTAAAGTTATTAAATTCTTAAATAATCTTTTCGTTTAAATATTACCAAATCCCGTTATTTTTATATTAACATTTATTAAAACATTAATAACGTTTAAAATATTTAAAATATTAATTATAAAAATCTTTATCTTTATTTTAACGTTTAAATTATAGTTTTTTATAATTAAATTTAATTATTTTTTGAAAAACCTTATTGTTATAAAATTTAAGGCTTTTAAAAACAAGTTTAATATTATATTTATAATAATTTTATACATTATTTTAATAATCTTACGATTTTTTTTATAAGTTTTAATATTTAAAAAAATATTTATTACAATTAAAACTATTTTATAAAACTTAAACCTTTATATTATTATCGGTTTATAATGTTGATTTTTTTTTTTTTTTTAATAATTATTCTTTAAAAGAGTGTTATTTCTTAGTAATCTTTCTTAAATATAAGTTTATCGATTTATTTTTAAGTTCCGGATAAATTGTTTATAATTTAAGAATTAATATATTATATAACTTATATAATAATTACATTTTTTTGGTATTTTTTTAAATTTTTATATTCTGGAAAAATTAATTAACGAAAGTTTTAATAAACTTATCATTCCAGATGTTATTTTTAATATATTTATTGATAAATATTTAATATATAATATCTTTAAGTTATATTTTAAACTTTTTAATAATTATTTTTAATAAAATATAAAAATCTATTTTATAATATAATTTATTTTTTAAAAAAACCTTTTTTTTCTATTAATGGTGGTTACATTGTTAGATGATGGTTATGTCATTAAGAAGGTACTATCATACCTTTATATCTATATATCTTTAGTATAAAGTATAATTTTTTGATTATATTGATAATAGGAGATTTTATTTCTTTGTAAGATATTTTAATATAACGGTTTTATAACGTTTATTTCTTATTGTTTTATTTGTTTTGTTTTATTTCTTTTTGATACGAATATGTATGTATGTATTAATATTGATTAGTGTTGTTACGATAATAGTAATATAAATTAATAAGATTAATAGTTATTGTTATGGTTTGAAGTAGTTGTAATAATATAAGTGATATTAGTTATCTCGTTTTATTATTAATCTTATTACTGCCGTTTTTTTTAACGTTTTTATTTTTATTATTATTTTAATATATTTAATAGATGTTAAAATATTTTTTTAAATATAGTAATTGTTTTAAACTTTTATTTAGTTATTATAACGTTTAAAGTTTTAATTTCTTATTATATTTTTTGGCTAGGTTTTTATATAAGTATATAATTATGTTTGGTGAATAATGTGGTGAAATGTTGGTATAAGGGGTCGTTATTATCAAATTTATTAAAATAATGGATCCGGTAGAGATAGAGAATATGGATGAATTTAGGGAATTTATGGGGATTTTTTCTGGTTTTATAAAAGGTATTATTTATTTGTTTAACTATACGGTAATTCGATGGGAGTTTTACAATTTATTAATAGTTATTGATGTTTAAAAAGTAACTTATGTTTTGGTAATGATTATAAAGTTTGAAATAATGGATAATAAATTATAAAAAGTCCGAATAATTAAGAAGATGTTGGGTGAATATTAATAACGATTTGAAAATTTTATATATGGAGATTTTGAGTGTATGTTTCGACAATTGTAAACCGTTTTGCGGAGTGCTTTGATATAGTGTGGATTTTATGTAAGAAGGTATAATGTTAATTATATTATTGTTTTTGTTAGTTTAGTGTATGTGGAGGAATTGTTTAAATGGAATTATTAAGAATTGGAGTTGGTTAAGAAATGATGGTTTAAAGTATTAATATAGCAAGTTTTAATATATAAGATTGAATAAGGAATTATTTATTTTATAAGTCTCGCTTATATTCTTATTATGTTATAGTTTTAAATATTGATATAATAGATGATTTTTTTTTAATAATTTAAAATATTTAGTATTATGTTTAAATATTTATTACCTATTTACGGAGGCGGGATATATTTATCCGGTTAAGTAGTTTTGGAAAGATAATAATAAAAGAGTTGGTTAGAGTCTCGAATAGATCTTTAATTGATTTATAAATTAATTAAGTTGTTTGATTTTGTCGAATCTTTTTAAGGGATTAATCTCATTAAAGTTAACCATTAATTGACAATTTATTTGACTTTATTAATTAATTTACCACTAACCAATCTTTTAATGTTTAATAATTTTTTGTTGTTTAGTAACTTTCTAATATTTAATAATCTTACCCCGTTACCCAATTATCTCTAAATATTTAACTAATAGGCGTATTTATTATTAGGTTAATATCCCCCGTTTTATATATTATTGTATGTTAAATATCTGTATTTATATTAGTAAAGATATTTTTTAATGGGTTATTTAAATTACTTATTTTATGGATATTTAATAAATTATTAATCCCTGGATAATAACTTATTATTTAGTTTATGGTAATCGTTTATAAGTTAGGTAGGAGGAATGTTTTAGTAGAATATACGGGATTAATATATATTTTTTAGAGTAAAATCTTATTTAACGTTGGAATATTAATTTTATATAGGATAGATGTTAGGAAGATATTCCGAGTTTTTGTTAGGAGATTTTGTTTTTTATTTCCGGATAAAATTATTACGTATATTTGGCATTAATATTAATAAATAAATACTAATATTGGTTGGTAATTAAGAAATATAAATATATTACGATATTTTTTTTGTCCGAGTTTTTAATAAGATATACTTATTAATTATTATAGGATATTTTAAAAAGGTTTAGAATAAAGAGAATAATTATACGGGAGAAATATACGATATTTTGGAGGATAAGTTCCGGTTTTTTTTGGATATATATTATATTATAGGTATATGGTAATCTTAATTTTATGTTATATTTTTTACGATTTTATTTAATTGTATAGTTATTTATTTTTTATATAATATTTTGTAATATTAAAATTTTAGGGATATATATTTAGTAATGGAATGTCATTTTAATATTAAATAAAATAAGGTATTATATCATTAAAATTAGATGTTTATTATTTTTTTTTTAGTTAAGGGTGAGAAGGTAAATAAAAGTAAGTTGGATTTGGAAATGTTTTAAATTATATTAAATAAATTATTGTTTTATTAAAGAATTTTTGGCTTTGATTTTAAGGGAGAGTAATAGTTAATTGTTGTTATTTATCGAGTTTGTTATAATATACTTTATTTATAATAAGTTTTATTTGAATCATCGAGTAAGTTTAAGGATTTTATTAGTAAATTTTGTGTATTTATTAACATTTATAAAAATATTAAGAGAGTGTGTTAGTATATATTTAACGAGGATAGTAATAATCTTTATAGATAATATTATGTTGATTATAAGTATTATTGTAATAATAAGGGTGGGAAATATAATTTTAGGAATTGTAATTGTTAGTTTACCTGTAAATGTTGGGTATGTTAAAAGGAAGGATGTTGGTTTATTAAGTATTTAAAATGCGAGTAAAAAGAAGTTCGAGTAAAGTGGAAGGTTAAAAGGGATAAGTTTAAAGGATTTTATATTATATTTTTATTAGATTATAAGGGTATAGAGGAGGTTAAAAGTGTTAGAGAGTTTTTAAATAATAAGGATGAGGTTATTAATGTTGATGAAATTAACGATTAATAGGGAATTGGTTAGTATATAATTGTTAGTTATTTTTTCGATTAAACCTTTTAATATTATATCGTTTTATTAAATTAATATGTCGATATTTTTGTTTTCGATATAATATTTATCTTTAACCATTATACGAAGAATATTTTCCAAGGTATTATATCCGATATAGGTATAATATGTTTTTTTACAGCAAAAAAAGGGTAATATTTCGTTTTAATGAAAGAATATTTTAATAAATATTTAAAAGTGGATAAAAGTCGAATTAGGGAAGTTAATATTAGGTTTGGAGATGGATTTTTAATAAAATTATTAGGTATAGTTTTAGTTAATATCCCTTTTAACTTAATTAATTTTTATATGATAGAAATCGATATTTTATTTTTATTATTGTTTAAAGATATGGATTGTATGGGTGTATACCTTAATAATATCATTAATTAATTAATTTACAAGAATAGTGTAATAGTTATGATTATATATAAATGGGGATATTTATGGTTTTAATTTAGCGATATTGTTTATTTTACGGAAATGGAATTATATCAAATTTATACCCATTTTGGATATTTTTTTGTTAGTAAGATATATATTTTATTAAATAAGGTAGGTTATAATATTAAAATTAACGATTTTAAGGAGATTATTAAGTTTTATTATCACTATTAAATTAAAGAAAAGGCACTTTAAAGATTTTATTTTAATCTAAAAGATTTTGAAATTAATTTTAATTATAAAATCATTATTAATATTATATATTTAAACAGATGTTTAATATTATATATTATCGATGTAATTATAGGGTATTAGGTAGCCTGGTTTATAAAAATAATTTTTGTTAAGGAAATTTGGGAATTATTAAAATAATGTTAAATTAATATGTATTTAGGTTTGTTAGATGTTATTATATATGATGTAAGAACTAATTTTAATAGCGTTAAATTTTGTAATAAGGCTTGTTTGGTAGGCATAATATATAATTAAATTTCTACCGAAATATATTGGTTAATTAAGAAAGTTAAAGAATATTACGGCTTTATTAGATAAGCATATGAGATTATTTTAGAGGAGGTTAATATAATATGTATTTTTTGGTTATAAATGGCTGTTAAGGTAGTAAATGATACAATTAATCTAAATGGTTTAATCTTTATTTTATTGGTTTTTGGGGTTTATCCTTATATTAATATGGATTTATCATTTACTTTTTTATAATTATAACGTACTTAATTAATCCAAAAAGTAATGATTAAAATTAAAAGGATTAAGGTGTAATGTTTAATTTAAGATGTTTTTAATATAAAAAACGAATTTAATATGTAAAAGATATTATTGTTATCTTTATTATTGGGAAGTAATGTTTTGGTATATAAAGAAAAAGATAAATAGAAAGGCTTATGTAAGGTTATTTTGGTTATGGATAAGGATATAATTATTACGTTTAAAATTTTAAAAAAAATATTAATATTCCGAAGTATTTATATTAAGCCGTATATTTAATTTAAAAGAGAATTAAGGTTTTTGTTAGAGTTTGAAGTTTAATTACCTAAGTTATGTTTTAATCTGTCGGAATATAGGATTATTTTTAAAAAAAACTTAGATTTTATTTATATTAATATAAAAAAAAAAAACGATTTTATATTTGTATTGAAGTTGCGGGTAGAAGGTAAAATAATAACCCTGGGAAATCTTTATAAAGTATTAGATATAAAAAAACTTAACACTTTATTTGTTAATAATGTTTTAAAACCAATTATATATAATATTAAGTTATATAATAAAGTTATGATTTTTAAGTTAAAAATAGTTTATAAAATTAAGGTTAGGAATATGAAAATATTATATAAAAAATTTTATTTAATTATATAAAATTATAGCAATCTTAATAAGGAATTTATTATAATTTATATCTTTATAATTTAAAAGGTTAATTAACGATTAATTATGGTTTTAATATTTATGTTATAAGGGAAAGGCATGAAAATTATAATTCGAAATATCATTATAACGTATATTTAGTTAAAAATATCGATGTAACGGGTTATATTTGTATAATTATTAAAAAAATTAAAAATAAAATATCCCAAAAGAATGTTGTTATGTATTGTTAAATTGTTATATGGGTTAGTAGAATTAAGTATATATTGGTTTAAAATATATTTGAAATATTATTAGAAAGAATTGTATATAATCTTTTTAACGTTTAATTCATATTTATTAATAATGGAGATTGGTTAATTATTTGGTATTATTAGATTTTAGATGGATAATATATTTAATGTTGGTATTAAGGATTTTTTAATAAAAGAAAATAAAATATTTATTTAGGTAAAAATCAAAGTTAAACCTTAAAAAATCCTAAAAGTTGGAATAACTAAAAATTTTAACGGATTATAACTTATAATTGTGAAGGAAGGATTTAATATTTTTATTATATAAAAGGGTTAAACCGAGAAATTGGAGTTGTTAAACTTAAAAATACCAGATATAATTAGGAAATATATTAAATAAAAAACCCGAGGAGTTTATATTTTTTTAATATATTAATCTAAAGTTGTATTTAATTATTTAATTGTAGTATAGTATATAAAATTTGGATTAAAGGAAGCTAAAATATTAAATGTAAAAATTAAATGGTAAATGGATAATAAGGATTGAGGATTTTATTATATTTAGTTTAACCTTTAAGCTTTTTATTTATACGTTTTTATAAATGGATTATTTGTTAATAATAAAAATATAAATTTATAGATAGGATATATTATTTTAATAGGTAATGAGGAATTAATTATTTAAAATAACGAGATTTTTATTAAAGGTAATATTATATATTAATTGTTTATGAAATATAAACAAGTAATTTATAGTGTTTTAGTAAATAAGATTTACGGAATAGTATAAGGTTTTGATACGGGTTATGTTATTTATATTATTATTAATATTATTTTAAAGTGTTTAACATTTCTTAAGGCCTTTTTTATCTTTTATACGGATTTGTATTTATTATACTAATACCTGGTATAAATAGGTAATATTAACGAGAAGAGATTAATGATTGATTTGATGGCGTTAAGGTAATCTTATAAAAATAAGGAGATAGATGATATTAGATGGATTTAAGGTTGTTATAACCTAATTAACGCCATAATTAAGGTATTATCGAACGAAACGATAAGGATTTTGGTTAAAAGTAATAAGGTTATTGTTAAATTGGAAGGATGGGTGAAACAAGAATAAGATTAAAGATAATATTTGTAACGTTTTTGTTGCGAAAGAAAAGTAAAGTAAATGGTGGTTATATTGTTAGATGACGGTTATGTTATTAGGAAGGTATTATCGTATCTTTATATTTATATATTTTTAGTATAAAGTATAATCTTTTGATTATATTAATAACAGGAGATTTTATTTTTTCGTAAGATATTTTAATATAACGGTTTTATAATGTTTATTTCCTACTATTTTGTTTGTTTTGTTTTATTTCTTTTTGATATGAATATGTATGTATGTACCAATAATTAATAAATGTAATCCTTTTAGAATAATTTAATAATATTCTTGTATATATATTATATTTTAATAAAATAACCGGCAATTAATTTGAGAATTTTCGTTTTTTAAAAATAAATATCGTTATAATAACATTATTTATCTTTATTTCATATATTTAAATTGTTATTTTTATTAACGTTTTTTCTTTTTAACAATTATAAAATTCCCATATTAATAATTATTTATATATTTTTAATCGAAATAAAATCTT
Organism: Hypoxylon lienhwacheense; assembly: GCA_902806505.1. Taxonomy (NCBI): domain Eukaryota; kingdom Fungi; phylum Ascomycota; class Sordariomycetes; order Xylariales; family Hypoxylaceae; genus Hypoxylon; species Hypoxylon lienhwacheense. The sequence goes on from CADCWW010000011.1 coordinate 662,711, forward strand.
ACAAATTTAATGATTTAATAACTTATAATAATATCGAATTTTAAAAAATTTAAAGGTTATATAAAATGTTAATAACACCCATTAATACTTAAGTGATTTAATTTTATCGGTTTAAATCATATTATTAGTTTTTAATATTATTATTAACAATTTTACCATTTATTTTAATAGAATTAATTTTTACCCTTTAACTATTAAAAATAAATATTTTAAAGTTAATATAATTATTATTAACAACCTTACCATTTATTTTAATAAAATTAATTTTTACTTTTCAATTATTAAAAATAAATATTTTAAAATTAATATAACCTTTAATAATAGATCAAATATTTACGTTTTTTTCGTTATGCTTTTCGACTAATAATTAATTATCTTATTAACCGAGGGAATTAAAGCTTATTATTATAAATACTGGTTATTTTAATATTTAATATTTAGGTATAAAAAAAGTTTATTATTTTTATTTATCCATTATTTTTACAGATTTTAATAACTCGCTTATTATTAAGATCTAGTTTAATTTTAAATTAAATAAAACTTATAATTTTCTTAAAATTTCCACTTTTTTAAGATTTACCATTATTCTTTTTTAAAATAACACAAATTATTAATAAAATAACAACATATTTTAAATTTTTATATCGAAAGTTTTAATATATTAAATTATATCGATTATCAAATTATATATTAATTTTAATAAAAATAATATCTTTTTTAATCATTAAATTTTAAATTTTTTAAAATAATTTTTATTAAATTTAATATATAATATTAAAATTACAATTATTTATAAGTTTATATTTTTTATATATTATAAAAGGACTTTTAAATAAAATATATAAACTATTATATAAGCCGTATAGATTATAATAAATAAAATATAAATAATTATACGTGTTAATATTATATTATACTTATAAATAATTAAAGTTTTTAATGTTAAGTTTATTTTTTCCTTTTTAACGAAAAAAAGAGGTTAATAAAAAATGAATAACTCGACTGTACAATGGTAAGTATTAAATGTTAAGGATAATAATAATAATAATAATTTTAACGTGGTGATAATTTAATTATTATAAAGATTATAATAATATTTTTAGGATATTAAATGGTAATGTTAATGTTAAAATAATAGAAAATAAATTAAAAAATTAAAAGAAAAATTATAGAATTAATAAAAGTTTTAGTTATATATATGTTAAGGTTATATAATTAATAATATAATTAAGAGAATTTTAATAAATATAATTAAATAAAAGAATTTAATTATAATAAATATAATAAAATGTAATTAAAAATTAATAATAATTTTTATATATTTTAATTAATATAAATTAAATATATAACATATATTAAAACGATTTAATTTAATATTTAACACATTATTTAAACTGTTTATAATAAACATTTATAAAAATAAAAAAGAAAAAAATAATGTTATTAAAAATAAATTAAACGATTTAATAAATAAATTTATTTATAATTTATTATCGGTAAAGGTAATATTTAAAAACGATTTGATAAATAAGTTTAAAAATGTATATAAAATAAATAAAAAATATAAACTTATTATTAAAAAGTTACGGGAAAATGATAACGTAATAAGGATATGTTTTAAATTTAAAGATAACTTATTTTATTATAACGTAAAAGCGAAAGGAAAAAAGTTAATAATACCGTAAAATTACGTGTAAAATATTTTTAAAATAATATATAATAAGTATTATCATTTTGAAATAATAAAAATGATAATAGAATTGGAAAATTCTATAATTAATAATGTTATTAAAAAATTACGAAATTATTTCAACCATTATTTAAAATATATATTTAATTGTACGGATAAAAAAAAGCTTTTAAAAAACTTATAATTAATTCGAAACGAGTTGATTTTATATAATATAATAATAATGGATTTTATAATTGTTTTACCGAAAATATTAATTAAAAATATACATTAAAAAACACCCGATATTATAAAATATAACGTGTTATTAACAATAATATATAAACTTTTTAAAAAATACTTACTTATACTAGGTTATATTAATTACGACGTTAAAGAATAAATAAACCAATTTTTCGACGTAATTATATTATCGGATTAAGGTTTACCATAATAAATAATTAATAATAAAAATAATAAATTTTTATCGAAATTATAATAAATAATTTTTTTTAAAGCAAAAATAACGTTAAATTTCTTTATAATATAATACCCGCAAATTAACGGTTAAAGCGAGAAAAAGAATTAAAATGTTAAAATCGCGATACGGTATTACATCTCGGTAAATAATAAACTTTAAATAAATATTATATCGGTATTACAGTTTAATATTAATAATATAAAGAGTTTAATATTAAGAAAATCATTTAACAAAATTATTTTAAGTTTTAAATTAAATATGATATTATTTATCTTCGAGGTATTATATAATGTAATAAATTTTAAGATTTTATAATAAATATATTAGAAAAAAGTAGAAACGATTATCGACTTTACGGTAAAAGTAAATAAAATTAGGTATAATAAAAAATATTAACAAAAAAAGTTTAAAATAAGCGATAAAATATACCTGAAATTATATAAAAGATATAATTTTTTTAAAAAACTTTTTAAAAAATGGTTTTATTAAAAAATAGGGTTTATAATAATTATAAAGAAAGTGGGTAATCTGGCATATAAATTAAACTTTTTTAAACATTAGAAAATATATCGAGTTATATTTATAATATATTTAACATTAAGACTTTCGGATAAAAATCTTTTTACCAAAAAGAAATCGTAATTAAGTTAAATATAAGTCGATGGAAATAATAAGGAATGGAAATTTTACGAAATAGAAAAGTTAATTAAAAAAAAGGTTAATAAAATCGGAAGGAAATAACTTTTAAAATATCTTATATATTGGAAAAGGTATAACTTAATATATAATTAATAATATTTAAAGGATATTTTTATATAAAACGCGGCAGAATTAATTAAAAAATTTAACTAGAAAAATAAAATATTATTAAAAAAGTTACGAATAAAAGGAATTAAGTAACTAAAAATAATATTGATAATTTTAAAAGAAAAAAACTAAGGTAAAGTAATAAATATTATTTTAAAAATAAACATACATATATAATTACCCATAAATATATAAAAAAAAGATAATATATAATAATTATAAATTTTAATTAACTTAGATATATATATAAAATAAGATAAAAAGTTATAAAAAGTATAAAGATATAAAACAAAGAAATAAAAACATTTCCTTTTTTTAAAAAGGAGGGGGTAATTAATAAAAGATTTAAAGATTAGGATTTGATAATTAAAGGATGTTTATTAAGGTTTAACTTTAACCTTTAATATATTTTATAGTTTATAATTATTATTACTTTTAAATAAATTTTTTCTTAAATTATTAATGAATGATTTCTTATTTTAAATAAAATTTATTAGATTTTAACATCGGTTATTGTTGCCACAATCTTCTTAAACCATTATTACGTTCGTGACAATTTATTTCATTTTAAAATGTTATTTTTTTTTAAGAAAATAACTTATTATATAATAGAAAAAAAATAAATAAATATTATGTTAATGACACGGGCCCACATGTATGTGGCGCAGCCACATGCACAGCCACATGTGGCTGTGTATACGGCTGCATATAATTCTTGGAAAAAGAGGAGATCCTTGGGGGATCTTTTTCTTTTTTTCATGATTTTAGTTTTTTATCTAAATCTTTATTTTTTCCACGTAGCCGTGCCAGTTAATGTGGTATAATATATTAATTATAATTAAAAAGAAGGAATTTTATTTAATTAAATTAATAAAGTTTAATAAATGGGAAATATGGGAAAATAATTTTAAAATTAAAGTAAATAATTTATTATTTTAAAAAAGAATTAATCTAAATATTTTAAATGAATAAATTATTTAAATAATTAAACCGGATTGTTTTTAAATTTTAAAAGATTTAAAAAAAAATAAATATATATTTGCGAGATAAACGATTTTAAACTTTAAATTTATAATATATAAAAATATTTTCCAAGATTATAAATTAAAGATTATTATTATAAAAAAATTAAAAATATAAATATTATAAACGGTATTATTTTTATATATAAAATTTATATATTAATTATAAATAATTATTAAAAAATAATATAATAATTTTTAAATTTAAATAAAAGTTACGGAAATATAATTAAATTTATATATAAAAGATATATATATTTATATAATAAAAATATTAATTAAATTACCAAAAAATTAAAAAAAGTGAATTTTTTAATGGGAAAATATTATAGCGAATTATTATATAAAAAAGTTTTTTTATGTTAATAAATTATATAATTAATTTAATAATTTATTAAAAATGTTAAAATATATATTAATAAAATAAATAATGTTATTTATAATAACGAATAAATTTAAAGCCGAAAATAATATGTTATTATATCGAAAAATAGTCGGATCGATTCGAAAAATAATGAAAATGTTAAAAATAAAAAAAGAAAAAAGATTTATATGGAAAAGCGGTTTTAGCTTAACATATAATAAAATAAAAAAAAAAATTTTTATTAAAAATAAAATAATAAACGCCCGCAAATTTATAACAACGATGGTTTAAAATATGTTATATGTTTTAGAAAGTATTATTTTAAACAATATTAATATATATATTTCAAGTTATATCTTGAAAATGTTATTATAAAAAATTATATAACCCGAATATATTAAAATAATTTTCGTTTTAATCCGGTTATAAAAATTTAAATTAAAGAAATATAAACATATCGATAAAAAAGAAACGCTTTTAAAGAAAAAAAAAAAGATTCCGGAAAAAAATCCCTTAACGGTAAATTAATTAAAAAAAATTAAAATTTTAATTATAAATATGTTAATGTTTATAATTAAATTAATTAGTAAAATATTTTCTATTATTTTTTATTTTTTTATTAATTTTATAATTTTAAATTTAAAAAATATCTTATATATTTTTAATATATTTTTACGTTTTTTAAATTTTTATTTATTATTCTTTAAAAAAATTATTATAATAAGAAATTTATACATTCCCATTTTAAAATATAAAAATATCGATATAAAAATGTTAATATATATATATATAATTATATTAAAAAGAATTAAAATAAAATAAGTAAAATAGTAAAAAATAAACGTTATAAAACCGTTATATTAAAATATTTTACGAAGAAATAAAATCTTTTATTATCAATATAATCGAAAGATTATACTTTATGTTAAAGATATATAAATATAAAGATATAATAATACTTTTTTAATGATATAATCGTTATTTAACGATGTAACCACCACTTATTCTACTTTTTTTTCGTAATAAAAACGTTACGAATACTATTTTTAACCTTATTTTCGTTTTACTTATCCTTTTAATTTAACAATAACTTTATTATTTTCAATTAAGGTTTTTATTACTTTGTTTGATAATGTTTTAATTATAACGTTAATCGGGTTATAACGGCTTTAAATCCATTTGATATTATTTATCTTTTTATTTTTATAAGATTATTTTAACGTTATTAAGTTAATCATTAATCTTTTTTCGTTAATATTATTTATTTATATTAAGTATTGGTATAATAAATACAAATTTATATAAAAAATAAAAAAGATTTTAAGAAATATTAAACGTTTTAAAATAATATTAATAGTGATATAAATAACGTAATTTGTATTAAAATTTTACACCATTCCGTAAATTTTATTTGTTAAAACGTTACGGGTTATTTATTTATATTTTGTAAATAATTAATATATAATATTATTTTTAATAAAGATTTTATTATCTTAAATAATTGGCTTTTTATTATTTATTATAATAATATATCTTATTTATAAATTTATATTTTTATTATTAACGAATGATTTATTTATAAAAACGTATAAACGAAAAACTTAAAAATTAAGTTAAATATAATAAAATCTTTAATCTTTATTATTTATTTGTTATTTAATCTTTATATTTAATATTTTAACTTCTTTTAACCCGGGTTCTATATATTATATTATAATTAAGTAGTTAAAAGTAGTTTTAAACTAGTATATTGAAAAAATATAAATTTTTTGGGCTTTTTATTTAATATATTTCTTAATTATATTTAATATTTTTAAATTTAATAACTTTAATTTTTCGGTTTAACCTTTTTATATAATGAAAATATTAAATCTTTCTTTAATAATTATAAGCCGTAATCCGTTAAAATCTTTAATTATTCTAGTTTTTAAGATTTTTTAAGGTTTAATTTTGATTTTTATTTAAGTAAATACTTTATTTTTTTTTATTAAAAAATCTTTAATACCAACATTAAATATATTATTTATTTAAAATCTAATAATACCGAATAATTAATTAATTTTTATTATTAACAAATATAAATTAAACGTTAAAAAGGTTATATGTAATTTTTTTTAATAATATTTCGAGTATATTTCGAATTAATATATATTTAATTTTATTAATCTATATAATAATTTAATAATATATAATAATGTTTTTTCGGGATATTTTATTTTTAACTTTTTTGATAACTACATAAATATAACCCGTTATATCGATATTTTTAACTAAATATACGTTATAATGATGTTTTAAATCATAATTTTTATATTTTTTTTCCATAATATAAATATTAAAGCTATAATTAATTGTTAATTAACCTTTTAAATTATAAAAACATAAATTATAATAAATTCCTTATTAAAATTGTTATAATTTTATATAATTAAACAAAATTTCTTATATAATATTTTTATATTTTTAACTTTAATTTTATAAACCATTCTTAACTTAAAAATCGTAACTTTACCATATAACTTAATATTATATATAATTAACTCTAAAATGCCGTTAATAAATAAGATATTAAATTCTTTTATATTTAATATTTTATAAAGATATCCTAAAATCGTTATTTTATCTTTTATCCGTAATTTTAATATAAATATAAAATCGTTTTTTTCTTTCGTATTAATGTAAATAAAATTTAAATTTTCTTTAAAAATAATCCTATACTTTAATAGATTAAAATAAAGTTTAAATAATTAAATTTCGAATTTTAATAAAGGTTTTGGTTTTTTTTTAAGTTGGGTATATGGTTTAATATAAGTATTTCGAAATATTAATATTCCTTTTAAAATTTTAAATGTAATAATCACATTTTTATCTGTAATCGAAATAACTTTATATAAGTTTATTTAACCACTTTTCTCTTTATATATTAAAATATTATTTTTTAATGGTAAAGATAATAACAACATTTTTTACGTATTAAATTTGTTTTTTATATTAAACGTATTATAAATTAAACGTTACGCCTTAATCCTTTTGATTTTAATTATTATTCTTTAAATTAATTAAGCGTGTTATAATTATAAAAGGGTAAATAATAAGTTTATATTAATATAAAGATAAACTTTAAAAACCAATAAGGTAAAAATTAAACCATTTAAATTAATTGTGTTATTTATTATTTTAATAATTATTTATAATCGAAAAATATATATTATGTTAACTTTTTCTAAAATAAATTTATATATTCGCTTAATAAAGTTGTGGTATTCTTTAACTTTCTCGATCGACTAATGTGTTTTAGTAAGGATTTAATTATATATTATGTTTATTAAATAAGCTTTATTATAAAATTTAACGTTATTAAAATTAATTCTTATATTATATATAATAATATTTAGTAAGTTTAAATATATATTAATTTAATATTATTTTAATAGTTTTTAAATTTCTTTAACCGAAATAGTTTTTATAAACCAGATTATTTAATAATTTATAATTATATTAATAATATATAACATTAATTATCCGTTTAAATATATAATATTAACGATAATTTTATAGTTAAAATTAATTTTAAAATCTTTTAAATTAAAATAAAATCTTTAAAACACCTTTTTTTTAATTTAATAATGATAATAAAATTTAATAATTTTTTTAAAGTTATTAATTTTAATATTATAACTTATTTTATTTAATAAAATATATATTTTATTAATAAAAAAATATCCAAAATAAGTATAAATCCAATGTAGTTCCGTTTTTATAAAATAAATAATATTATTAAATTAGAATTATGGATATTTTTATTTATATATAATTATAACTGTTATATCGTTCTTATAAATTAATTAATTAATAATATTATTAAGGTATATATTTATACGGTTTATGTTTTTAAGTAATAATAAGAATAAAATATCGGTTTTTATTATATAGAAATTAATTAAGCCGAAAGGGATATTAATTAAAATTATATTTAATAATTTTATTAAAAATTTATCTCCGAATTTAATATTAATTTCCTTAATTTAATTTTTATTTACTTTTAGATATTTATTAAGATATTTTTTAATTAAAGCGAGGTATTGTTTTTTTTTTATTATAAAAAGATGTGTTATATTTATATTAAATATAATATTTTAAAAAATATTTTTTATATAATAATTAAGGATAAATATTATATTAAAAGTAAAAATATCGATATATTAATTTAATAAGGCGATATGGTATTAAAAAGTTTAATCGAAGAAATAATTGGTAATTATATATTAACCGGTTCTTTATTAATTGTTAGTTTTATTAATATTAATAATTTTATCTTTATTATTTAAAGACTTTTTAATACTTTCAGCCTTTTTTATATTTTTATAATTTAATAAAAATGTAATATAAGATTTTTTAAGTTTATCCTTTTTAATTTTCTACTTTATTCGAACTTTTTTTTATTTATATTTTAAATATTTAATAGATTAATATTTTTCTTTCTAATATATTTAATATTTATAAGTAAATTAACAGTTACGGATTTTAAGATTATATTTCTTATTTTTATTATTACGGTAATATTTATAATTAATGTAATATTATTTATAAGAATTATTATTATTTTTATTAAACATATATTAATATATTTTTTTAATATTTTTATAAACATTAATGGATATATAAAGTTTGTTAGTAAAGTTTTCAAACTTATTTAATAATTTAAATAGAGTTTGTTATAAATAGGATATATTACGGTAGGCTTAGTGAACGGTGGTAATTAATTATTATTTTTCTTTAAAGTTAAGGCTAAAAGCTTTTTAATAAAACAATAATTTATTTAATATAATTTGGAATATTTTTAAGTCCGATTTGCCTTTATTCACTTTTTCGTTTTTAATTGAGAAAAAAATAATAAACGTTTAATTTTAATAATATAATATTTTATTTTATTTAATATTAAAATAACGTTTTATTATTAAATATATATCTTTAAAATTTTAATATTGCGGAATATTATATAGAAAATAAATGGTTATACGATTAAATAAAATCGTAGAAAATATAATATGAAATTGGGATTATTATATATTTGTAATATAATATACGTTTAAGAAGAACCGGAATTTATTTTTTAAGATATTATATATTTCTTTTATATAATTATTTTTTTTATTTTAAACTTTTTTAAAATATTTTACGATAATTAGTAAGTATATTTTATTAAGGATTCGGATAAAAGGAATATTATAATACGTTTATATTTTTTAATTATTAATTAGCATTAATATTTATTTGTTAATGTTAATATTAAGTATATATAATGGTTTTATTTAAGAGTAAAAAGTGAAGTTTCCTGGCAAAAATTCGGGATATTTTTTTAACATTTATTTTATATAAAATTAATATTTTAACATTAAATAAGGTTTTATTTTAAAGAATATATATTAATTTTATATATTTTATTAAAATATTCCTTTTACTTAACTTATAAATAATTATTATAAGTTAAATAATAAGTTATTATTTAAAATTTAATAACTTGTTAAACATTTATAAGGTAAATAGTTTAAATAATTTATTAGAAGATATTTTTGTTGATACGAATATGGATATTTAACGTACGATAATATATAAAATAAAGGTTATTAATTTAATAATAAATACGTTTATTGGTTAAATATTTAAAAATAATTAAACAATAAAATAAAGTTATTAAATATTAAAGGGTTATTAAATAACGGGGGGTTATTAAACGTTAAAGAATTAGTTAACGATAAATTAATTAATAAAGTTAAGTAAATTATCGATTAATAATTAACTTTAATAAAATTAATCCTTTAAAAAGGTTTAATAAAATTAAGCAAATTTATTAATTTATAAATCGATTAAATATTTAACCGAAATTTTAACCGGCTTTTTCATTATTGTTTTTTTAGGATTATTTAGCCGGATAAATATATTTTACTTTTATAAACAAGTGGTAAATATTTAAACATAATATTAAATACTTTAAGTTATTAAAAAGGAATTATTTATTATACTAATATTTAAAGTTATAATATAATAAAAATATAAATAAAATTTATAAAATAAATAATCCTTTATTTAGTTTTATATATTAAAACTCGCTATATTAATGTTTTAAACCATTGTTTTTTAACTAACTTTAATTTTTAATAATTCCATTTAAACGATTTTTTTACGTATATTAAATTAATAAAAATAATAACGTAATTAACATTATACCTTTTTACGTAAAGTTTATGTTACATTAAGACATTTTATAAGACAATTCGTAATTATCGGGGCATACACTTAAAATTTCCATACGTAAAACTTTTAAATCGTTATTAATATTCATTTAATATCTTTTTAATTATTCGAATTTTTTATAATTTATTATCCGTTATCTTAAATTTTATAATTATTATCAAAACATAAATTACTTTTTAAGCATTAATAATTGTTAATAAATTGTAAAACTTTTATTAAATTATTATATAATTAAATAAATGAATAATATTTTTTATAAAGTCGGGGAGGATTTTTATAAATTCTTTAAACTCATTTATATTTTTTATTTTTACCGGATTTATTATTTCGATAAATTTAATAATAACGGCTTTTTATACCGATATTTTACCGCATTATTCACTAAATATAATTATATATTCGTATAAAAACTTAATTAAAAAATATAATAAAAAATCAAAGCTTTAAACGTTATAATAATTAAATAAAGGTTTAAAATGATTATTATGTTTAAAAGAGTATTTTAACATTTATTAAACGTACCCAAATTATAACGAAAATAAAAACATCGAAAAGAGTGGCGGTAATAAGATTAATGATGAAATGGGGTAATTGGTGTTATTTATATTATTACGGTTATTTTAAACTATAATAATAATTATTAACTTTATTAATTTATATTATTATTGTTATAATAACATTAATTAATATTAATATATATGTATGTAATTATATTAAAAAGAATTAAAACGAAACAAATAAAATAATAAAAAATAAACGTTATAAAATCGTTATATTAAAGTGTTTTACGAGGAGATAAAATCTTTTATTATTAATATAATTAAAAGATTATATTTTATATTAAAAATATATAAATATAAAAATACAATAATACCTTTTTAATAACATAATTATTATTTAACAATATAACCACCAAAAAATTAATAAATTAATAAATTACCAATATATAAAATTTTATAATATGGTTTATTATAAAGATATAATATATAATTTGGTATTTTTATATAAATTTTATTATTAAAAATATTAATAAAATAATAAAAATAAATATACTTTTATTTAAACATTTAATAATAAAATTATATACGAAATATTAAAGAAATATAATTAATTTATAATCGAATATATATTTTTTAATATAACGAAAGAAATCTTTTATATAAAAATTAAACAAATTAATTTATATTTCGAAAAATCCTTAAAGAAAAATAATATAAAAATTTAACATAATAAATTAAATTATTTCGAACCATTAACATTTAAACATTTAATTAATTACTTTTAAAAAATAAAAATTATTAACTTAACCACCATATAATATAAAGTTTATATTTTAATAAAAATTATTTAACCAATTAAAAAAACTTTATAAATATTAAAAAAAGATTTTAATATAAAATTTGCTGTTAATTTTTACTTTTTAAAAAAAGATATAAATTATATTAAAAATTTTATATTAATTATAAATAAATAATCTAAAATATATTAAGATTATTACTTTATTAAAAAAGAAATACCAAAAATTATAATTATATTTAAAAATATTTTAAATATTTTTTAAATATAATATAATCTTTAACTTTAAATAATTAAATATAATAACGAATTAATATTAAATAAACCGAAAGTATAATAATTCCTCGAAAAGATATATTTACATTTTAAATTATTTACTTTTAAAATATAAAAATAAAATAAAATAATAAAAAAGTTAAAAGATATTATTAAAATTAAAGTTTATATAATAAAAACCAAAGCCAAATTATTAACTTTTTTTTAACTTAAAATATATAAAATAATAATATATTTTTTAAATAAAATATTTAAATTTATGTTTAAATGGAAATCCCCGTATAAATAATTTTATACGTTTATTATTAAACGTAACAATTAATTAAATACGGTTTAAAAACCGATATAAACCTATTTACATATTTATAATTATAAAACATATATTATAATAATAAATATATAATTAAAGAAAAATAAATTATAACATTTAAATTTAAAAACTTAAATTAGATTTTTTATCGGATATAATTTTATTAACATTTATAAAATTTAAAATCTTTTTATTAATTAAATCATTTATATAAAAAATATTATCTTTAACGAAAATATTATTTTTTTTAAAAAAATCGAAGATTTAAAAGATAATTTATTAAAAATATTTATTAAAAAATATAAATAATTATTATAAAATATTTAAAATTTTATAATAAACCATTTATTATTTAAAAATAAAATTATTATATATAATATTTATTTAAAAAATAATACCTTTATTAAACTTTTAATAAATAATTTTATTAATAAAAATTAATTAAAAAATTATAGTAAAAATAATAACTTTAAAAAAAATAATAAAAATTAATATCTTAATCCGATTAAAATTTAAATACCGTCACTAACTTTATTAATATTAAACTTTAAATTTTTAAACTTTTTAAAAAATTTTATTTAAAAAGTAATAATTTTTATTATTAATTTATAAAATTTTAACATTCGACATTTAATATTAAACATTAAAAGAAATATATAAGTTTAATAAATGATAAAATTATTAATCAAATTATATTTTTAAAAATATTAAAAAATTTTAAATAACTTTATAAAAATAAATTACCTTTTTTATTAAAATTTTATAAAAAAATATAAATACATTTTATAAACACATTATTTTTAAAAATTAAAAAACAGCATTTAAAAAATTATAAAACCATAAATATATAAGAAAAACTACTTAAAAACAATTTTAAATATAAAAATAAACAGATTTTAAATTATAAATAAATATATAATTATAAAATAAATAAATAAAACATATATAATAAATATAAAACTTAATTAATGGTTAAAAAAAATTAATAACCGAAAAATAAACTTAAAAAAATATATATATTTATATTAATAATATAATCATTTTATATATTAATAAATATAATAATTAAATTTAACTTAAAATTAAAATAATATAATATAATCAATGTATTTATTAATATAAAAATATTAATAAATATATTTATAAAAATGTTTATAAAATATTAAAAATTAATTATAATTTTTAAAATAATTAAAATATTTTATAAAATAAAATAATCATTATTTTTATAATAATAAAAATTAATAAAAATTTTTTAAAAATTTAAATTTCATTAAACCTTTTATAAATCATATATATATTAAAAAAATAAAATTTTTTTATTTTTTTATATAAATAATTTAACTTTTATATACCTAATTAAAAAAAAAACACTTATAAAAAAATTAATTAATAAATTATAAAAAAAATATAAATTAATAAAAAATTAAAATTTAAATTAATTTTTAAATATATTAATTATTAAAAATTATAAAAAACAATTTATATGGTTTAATTAAATAAATTATATCGAGAAAATTAAACGTTTAATTATAAATGTTTTAAATAAAAAAATTTAAATATTAATAATTTAAAAAAAATTAAAAAATTATATAAGAAAAATTATAATAACATTAATTAATTTATATTAAAAAAAAATAAAATTTATTTTATACACTATTATTATCACTCATTTAAATATTATATTTATATATTTTAAATTAATAAGGTTTAATATTAATTTAAAATTAAAATATTATAAAATGATCGATCGAATAATATTTTATTTATACGAAATAAAGAATTTAACCTTATAATTTAAAAAAAAAAATACCTTTTTTATTATAAATAATATATTATTTATAAATAATATAAATAATAGAAAAAATTTTTAAATATATATAATAAAATTTTTAAAAATATAATAAATTAATAAACAAATAAATAAAACATAATTATAATATTTACCACCGAAATAAAATTATTTACTTTATTTTAAACCGTAAAAAAATTTATATTTATTATAAAATTTATAAAAAAATTAAAAATTATATTAAAAAAAACGTCGATTATAATTTAATATAATAATTAATAAATAATTAACTTTATTAATAAAAACATCGATAAATTAAAAATAAAATTAAAATATATAAATATATATAATTATTAATTATAATAAAAAATAATAAATAAAATAATTAACATTTAATATATTTAATTAAAAGATTTAATTATAAATAAATTTACGAAAATATTAATACCAGTTTTATTTTAATATTTTATTAAATAATTAAGTTTAATAAACATTAAATTAAAATTTTTAAAAAAATTTTTAAAAAAATTAAAAAAAAATTAAAAAAAAATTAAAAAATATTAAATTAAAATAAAAATAAATATTTTAAAAAAATATATAAAAATTTATTTTTTTTTATAAATATAATTATTTAATTACATTTAAAAAGATATATTAAAAAATAAATTATATAATTTTTAATTATATAATCCATATTTTAAATCTTTTTATAAATATAAAATAAATTTTTAAATTATAAAATCCGTTTATAAAAGAGTTTTTTCTTTTTTATAACCTCAGTTAATAAAACGTTTTTCGCACACATATTATCATTCATTTAAGCCTAAAATGGCTGAATGGTATAATGTGGGGAATAAGTAACTGTTATTGGTATTGTTATAAAAATTGGTTAATATGAGGTTCCCGTCCCGGGAACAAACATCCCGAGTTCACGTGACCTGTTTTTGTAAAATTTTTAAAATGGCCTTACATATATAATATATATAACTTTACTATATAAGGCAAAAACTATCCGTATTATATATTTACCACATGTTTTAACAAAGGTTAAAAGAAATAACGTCTTTGTTATTTTTCATATCTACTTTATCTCGTTATTATTATTAAGGTTAACTTCTGCCGTACAAATTTATAATATCTTTTAATCTTTTATATCCTTATTTCATACCAAAATTAATTATAATAAAAAAAACTTTAAACGAGTAAACGTTACGCTTGAAATAAACAATCGATTTATTTATTAATTCGTACGTAATAATGGGTGGTATAAAAAATAAGTTAAAACTGGTATGAATAATTGGTTAAAGCTTATATAATTAAAAACTCGTATGATTGAAAACTAATATAGTTATAAAGTGGTGGTATGGTTAAACAGCTATATTGGTAAAGCTTTATTCGTTTGTGAGACTATTAACGTATAATTAAAAAGCCAGGTTAAATTAACGATAAAACGAGTAAGTTTTAAAGGTATCGATCGGATAAAAGATAACTCGTTTAACAGACGAGCCAAAAAAAATCGAAAGTGGTAAGCTCGGGTATACGCTGATTCAAAAATTAATATAATAAATTAATAATATATAAAAAAAAAAAGAGAATAGCTCGGAAAGCCTGTCTCTCATATCTTTTATACATATATAATACATACAACCTTATTACGTAAAATAAAAGTTATCCGTATCTATCAAAAATAAATAAAATAAATAAAATAAATAAAATAAATAAAATAAATAAAATAAATAAAATAAATAAAATAAATAAAATAAATAAAATAAATAAAATAAATAAAATAAATAAAATAAATAAAATAAATAAAATAAATAAAATAAATAAAATAAATAAAATAAATAAAATAAATAAAATAAATAAAATAAATAAAATAAATAAAATAAATAAAATAAATAAAATAAATAAAATAAATAAAATAAATAAAATAAATAAAATAAATAAAATAAATAAAATAAATAAAATAAATAAAATAAATAAAATAAATAAAATAAATAAAATAAATAAAATAAATAAAATAAATAAAATAAATAAAATAAATAAAATAAATAAAATAAATAAAATAAATAAAATAAATAAAATAAATAAAATATTATTATTAATAAAAATTTATAAATATATAATATAATTATATATATAATTTTTTTTAAAAAAAAGGTTTAAATAAAAAAAATTTTATTTTTAATTTATATTAAAACTTTATTTTATTTTATTTTTTCTTTTTTATATTTATTTTTTATAAAAATAAAAATATTTAATTTAAAATATAGAAAATTTTCCATTAATAATTCATATATTTTTTATTTATTATATATATATAAAGTTTAAGTAAAATTTCGATTTTGAAAATTGCCTATTTAAGTAGCCCGATATCTCCGCCTTAGTAAAAAAATCTCCAGAGACAATAACTGGAGGCCACGCCGTTGGCGCGGCACAATAGCCTGAGGTTTACCCGGCACTCCACTTTTAAACATGAATCCACTTTTAATCCTGAATCCAAATGCGGAAATTTTTTGAAAGCTCCCCTAAGAAAAAAAATGCGACACAATATCCTGAGGTAAACCTCAGGCACCCTCGTGAACTCGGGCATTGGTGAAGATTTGGAATGAGCTCTTTTATTGATGGGCGGGTCTTTACTTTTTCCGTTAATATATAGTATATGATTACATAGCTATACCGGTATCTACTGTGTAAGTAGATACAGAACCTTATTGGTGAATTGATGCAACTAATCATGTTACACAAACTTAATTTGATATACGTTGTAGTAGGTAGTATTAGAGTACTGTGATGTATGTACTGTACATACGACCTATATCGATATAGGGGAGGGTATCTATAGGAGGTACACAGTACCTACCCCGCGATCGGGCAATAGAGTCACAGAGGAAAAAAAAAAAAACTACGTGGGGTCAAACAGAACAAAATCTTCTACTTCTATTTTTTTCCACCTTTTTTCAACAATTATTTTACATTCTTCTATCGACCACAATATATACCCCAAAGTCCTCATATACGGCCGTATCACTATGGCTGACGAAGCACCTACCACAGAGGTCGCGAACCTTCATTTAGATGAGGTTACTGGTGAGAGGGTATCCAAGTCCGAATTGAAGAAGAGACAGAAACAGCGTGAACGAGATGCGAAGAAGCAAGAAAAGGCTGCCGCTGCACCCCCTAAGCCTGCGACGGCTAAGAAGACGAATGCGGAGGCCGATGAGAAGGAATTGACTCCTAACGTATGATAGAGCACTAATTAAATTATTATAAGGACATTACTTACTTACTTACTTGAAAATAGCAATACTTCGAGATTCGATCCCGCGCCATTTCCAAGCTCATCGAGTCTAAGGATCCTTACCCTTATCCGCATAAATTCCATCGCGACTACGATCTAAACAACTTCGCTAAAGATTATGGTCATCTCAAGTCCGGAGAGTTCGACAAGTCCAAGATCTTGAACGTCGCCGGTAGGATATACAACAAACGCGCCTCCGGAAGCAAGCTACTCTTCTATGATATCCGCGGTAACAATGGCGTTAAGATGCAAATCATGTGCCAGGCCCAAGAAGTTCGCGACGGCGCACCCCCGTTTGAGAAGCAGCACGACCATATAAGACGTGGAGATATTATTGGGATTGTTGGCTACGCTGGAAGAACCGCACCGAAGACCAAGATTGAGAAGGGAGAGGAGGGCCAACTCTCCGTCTTCGCTACCGAGGTCATCCTCCTATCTCCTTGCCTGCACCAATTACCCGACGAATACTATGGCTTCAAAGACCAGGAGCAGCGCTACCGCAAGCGCTATCTCGACCTCATCATGAACCCCAAGACCGCCCAGACCTACCGCACCCGCACTAAGATCATCAAGTACGTCCGCAGCTATCTCGACAATGCCGGCTTCGAAGAAGTCGAGACGCCCATCCTCAACCAGATCGCTGGCGGCGCCACGGCCAAGCCTTTTGAATCCCATCTGAACGACTACGACATGGATGTCTTCTTGAGAATAGCACCCGAACTTCCCCTCAAGATGCTGATAGTCGGGGAGTATGACAAGGTGTACGAGATCGGCCGTCTATTCAGAAACGAGGGTGCTGATCTGACGCACAATCCTGAGTTCACGACTTGCGAATTTTACGAAGCCTATGCCGACTTCAACGACCTCATGAAGAGGACCGAAGAGCTAGTTTCCGGCCTTGTGAAGCAGCTCACCGGCGGATATACGACTACCTTTACCACGCAGCACGGAGAAATTTACACAGTAAACTGGGAGGCGCCGTGGCGACGAGTGGAGATGATTCCCGCCCTCGAGGAGGCGACCGGGGAGAAGTTCCCTCCCGCGGACCAACTACACACCGACGAGACGAGAGAGTGGCTCAAGGGCGTTTTAAAGAAGGTTAATGTAGTCTGTGCCGAGCCCCAGACCACCGCTCGGATGCTCGATAAATTGACGGGCGAATTTATCGAGGAGACGGCCGTCAACCCGACCTTCATCACCGAGCATCCCAAGATCATGTCGCCGCTGGCCAAGGACCACCGTAGTAAGGCTGGCCTAACGGAGCGGTTTGAGGCATTCGTCTGCAAGAAGGAGATCGCGAACGCCTACACGGAGCTGAACCAGCCGTTCGAGCAGCGGCTGCGATTCGAGGAGCAGGCACGCCAGAAGGCTCAGGGCGACGACGAGGCCCAGATGATCGACGAAATCTTCCTGAACGCGCTCGAGTATGGCCTGCCCCCTACCGCCGGCTGGGGCTTGGGCATCGACCGGTTGGTCATGTTCCTGACCAACAACTACAGTATCAAGGAAGTGCTCCTATTCCCCTTCATGAACCCAGAACAGAAGAAGGGCGAGAAGCTTCCGGCCGAGGGCGCGGAGGAGCCCCACGTGCACATAGAGGGAATTGGTGAGTAATCGAGATCCGTATATGTTCTTCTTAGTTTTACACGCCTCGCTGACTATGACATCTCCCTAGGCCACAAATAAATATCTTGGAATTTGAGAGCGTTCATAGGACATGGATGGATGGATGAATGGGTGGATGGATGGACGGCCCCCTCGCTTCTGCTTGGGATAAATGGCGAGACGACTGCTATCTACGACAAATCCTTTTGTCCCCTGTACAGTTTACCTTTAGGTCAATGAAGGAAGAATTTACAAAAAAGAGGAACTTTCCCCAAGTAGGCGAGAATCAGTGCTAAATACCTGATACCAAAGTAGAGCATGGTACGTAGGATGAGAAGAACAAGGGAAAAGGGGGCGCAAGAAAAAAACGGAAGAAGAGTATTTGTTGACTTATACGTATGTATGTATATACATGCGATACCCCGTTTCTCCCCCCCAGCGAACACGAACGGAACGGACGTATCGCCGCCATGCCTTGCTCGTATGTCATCTGTGTGCGTCGTATTTACCTACGTACCGATACGCCCTGCCATCCTAACCATCTACGTATATAGAACATCCGCATAGGACGAGAGAAGTGGGGGAACGAGGAGAGAGAGAGAGAGAGAGAGGACATCCGCGTTTACTATGCAGGTGTTAGGCTACGCGTTGGGTCTTCTTCTTCTTCGACGCCGCCGTAGTGGCAGCGGTCTTGAGCCTCTTCTGGACGAGGGCCAGGGCGGGCCCGGGCACGCGCAGGCGGTGGCCGAGGACGAGGGCGCCGGTGAGCAGGGCGAGGCTGCCGGCCTGGTGGGCGGCGGCGAGGGAGACGGGGACCATGTAGATGAGGGTGGAGATGCCGAGGGCGACCTGGAGGGAGGCGAGGTGGAGGAGGCCGGCGGCGGCGCGGCGGGCGTCGGCGGGCAGGGCGGCGGCGAGGCGCGGGGAGCGCGCGTAGGCGAAGAGGGCGAGCACGGCGCAGAAGGTCGTCGTCGCGAGCACCCGGTGGTCGAGCTGCACCAGGCTCGGGTTCTCCAGCACGTTGCGCCACCACAGGTCCGACCCGTCCGCCCGCCGGCAGTAGAACCGGTCCCAGAGCTCCGCGCGCGGCGGCGTCAGGCCGAGGCCCATCTTCGGGAACTCGTTGTAGATGAGCCCGGCGTCGAGGCCGGCGACGAGCGCGCCCGAGAGCACGGTCGCGGAGACGAGGGCGGTGAGCGCGCCGACGGAGCGCCGGAAGGGCGCGATCGCGGGTTGCTTGAGGGCCGCGGCGAGCTTGAGGGCGGAGGAGGGGTCGGCGAGGAGCCGGTGGGTGCGCAGGATGCCGAGGCCGGCGAGGAGCATCCACGAGTAGCAGACGAAGGCGGTGGCGAGGTGGGCGGCGAGACGGTACTGGGATACGCGGGGGTGGGAGCCGGGCGCGAACAGGTCATCCTTGAGCCCGGACTTGACCATCCACCAGCCGATGAAGCCCTGAAAGCCGATGAGGGTGGAGATGCCGAGGAGGTGGGCGGAGGTGCGGACGGGCACGCGGCGGCGGACGACGAGGTATAAGGTCGGCAGGGCGAAGGATAGGCCGACGAAGCGCCCCCATAGACGGTGCGTCCACTCCATATAGTAGATCTTCTTAAACTCGTCGATGTCCATTTGCGAGTTGAGCAGGTGGAATTCGGGCGAGGCGCGATACTTCTCGAACTCGGACTCCCAGTCGGCTTGGTTGAGGGTGGCAGGGACCCGGTGACGGGCTTCCATTCCGTTATGCTGAGACTTAATGTTGTTGACATACGTTAGCGGGCTCGTGCTAATGTACTACGAGAGGTAGGATAGAAAGACAAGGGGCGTTACCCAGATTCCGTTAGGCGTGTAAGACCGCCGAAGACGACGATGCCGAAGACGCTCGCGGCGCTACCGATGAGCCAGTATGCCACGGCCTTGGAGGCGACGTCGGGGGTTGTGCGCTTCGCAGTATGTGCGGCGGTGGGTTCGACGGTGGCGGAGGTGAAGTAACGGGCGAAGCGAGCTTGTGAATCGCTTCTGCTGACGTTCCTAACACCATTGCTACTGCTACTGCTACTACCGCTGCCGCTGCCGCTGCTGGCGAATCGTATGTTGAGAGATCGGGAGATCCGGGAAGGAATAGGAACGGGAGCTACTCGCGGCTGTTGACGGAGGCATTGGCGACATATAAACGGGCTAGGCGATAGTTTAGGCGTTGCCCTGCGTATGCCCGGCAACAGAAGCGACATCTTTTTCCGATGGTGGTGAGAAAGTTCGTCCCTTTGTGGGAAAAGAAGGAAAAAGTTGAGGGGCGCAAATGGGAAGGTTTTCATTTCTAATCGTACGATAAGATACTAGATACAGTTTGACCTACCTACGTAATACATGCAGCTACGTAATACCTTCAGACTGTTTATATATACCTAAACAGTTTAACTATACGAATACTTTATACATATTCCGTATATGCATACATATGATACTTTGTTATTAATTAAATCACCTGTTTTTCAAGTTTCTTCATCTTCACTTAATTTCAACTTTTCATCATCATCGTCATCACATTCTTGCTTTCAATAAATACATGGTCAAATATCTACCACATACTATATTTACCACATCCTAAACACTCTGTGTTTTTTTATTCTTTCTCTTTAATTAGTCTCGTTACCACTTACGTACGTGAGATATATCCGTACGTAGTACCAGTCAATCGCTCGAGCTATTCTACAAGCAAACACATCCCACTTTATTATTTTTCGTATAGTTACCATTAATCACTCTTATCTTATAAGATCACACTTCTCTGATCTTCCCGAACGTGGCATACGTAGCTTGCGGCTCATCTCCGTACTATTCCTTTTACCTGATCTCCCCTTTTTAGGCCGAGGGACAGAAAGTGTAACACATCGACGGGTCCCTATGTTAACGTCTCTTCCCTCCTGATGACTTCTTCTCCCTGCTTCTTTCGGAACAGCAGTATGTCTTTCAGAGTTCGGCCCGGCTTCTTCTCTTCATATAACGGTTTGTGTTCCTGGTGGATGTCGTGATCGTCGTTATAATCTACGTGGACGAATGCTCGTTCGACATCGCTTAGACCTAATAATACGCTGTCAGTGGTTTGCATATATGATCGTCGTTCTGTTCCCGGTACATACCTTCAAGTTTTCTCTGTAAAGATTGGCTCACATCGTGTGAGATTCTAAGTGGGAGATCCGGATCCATGACGATATCAACTTCTACGTAGTATCTCTGACCAGAGTGATATGCTCGACACTGAGGCTTTCATCAGTATATCTTCTATTCAGTCCCGCTGCCTGGTTTAGCATTGATTGACTTACAGTGTCCACCTTTTGGACGAGGGGATCGTGCGTCATGCTCATGTAGATGAGCTTAGACACAAATTCTTTCGGAGCTGACTTGCCAACGAGCAACCAGACTTGCTCGAATGCGTTGGAGATCCAGGAGAAGAGGATCAAGAGTGCTATACATATAGCACCGATGGGATCTAGATACCAGACAAATCGGTCTCCGACCACCGACATGATCAGACCGAAGCTGTTGACGACGATATCGTTGCGGTGATCAAACTACTCACTCCTATTAGCGGCGACACCCAGGCAACTAATGAGGGAAGTACTTACGAAGAAGACACGGACGGATGGATACTTGCGGTATGCGAGGCAGTACAACATCAAACTGCCCTTTGCGAAGACTTATGTCCTTATTAGCCAAAGCGTACAGGCTACAAGATGGAATCTCTTACTAGCAATGCCAACGAAAATTATGGGAATAATTTGCAATTCTTCAGATTTGGATGGCCCTGCGCCGAGAGAGCGTGCCGACTCGATCTGGAGGCCAGGGGTTAGAGCCTTCGACACCGATAGGCTGAAATACCGTGGGGGATATACTCACGAGCAGCTCGATGGCAACGGTAGTCATTAACGCACAGAACAGGATGATACCGATAGTCTCGATCCTTGTGCGGCCCTACAGGAGCTATGATGAGCGTACGAGCTTTGATGGGTCATACCATTCTCTAGGCACTTACTACCGGATACTTATAGACGCTGGCCCTGGACGCCATGCGTGAAGTGATCAGCATTACAAAAGACGAGACGAGGTCCATCTGTCTCTCATGGTCAACCGGGATCACTCCGTCGACAGTCAAGAGATTTACGAACAAAGGCATCAGCAGCAGTGGCAAATAGCTATCGAGAGTGTCAACTAAGTTCACCAAATGGGAAAGTCCGCACCCGAGGGTCATTTACCGATAGCGACCCGGTCGATATGGCAGCGTAGAGCTGGATTACGAAGAGGCAGAAATTCACCGTGAAGGATGCATTGACGGCAAACTTGATCTTGGGAGCCACTCGAGCATCCTCCTCTACCTGTAGCCGTTCTTCATCATCGGCACCTAGGAACTGGTCGATAAGCTCGTTCTGTCGCGTGTAGAACTTCTTGAGCTTTCTCTTGTTCCCATTCGGATGCTCGATCTTCATCTGACGCTGGCTGACATTTTCACGGCGACGACGGCCGAAGTCCAACGGGTCAGCCGGGTTGATCTCCGCGGCGGAAGATGTGGCGGTTGGTGACTGGATTGCAGACTGTCTTCCCTCCTCGACGGTCATCGAAGGTGAGCCGTCCTTGTTAGATAAGGTCGACTGCTCAGGCGCGACAGCATCATCAGTCGTAAAGATTACAGGACCAGCGCTTGCTGGGGGCCGGACAGAGTTGTCTTCACCTCAAGGTCAGCGCGGCGTCCCATGTCTCAAAATGGCGAACCATCAACGGTGAGCTCTGAGTCCTGATTGGGATAAGAGACATTTCCTAAAACGCTTGTGCGTCTGATTGTGGATGTTTCCGTGGAACGTCACGACAAGATCAGGCAAGATAGAAAGGATAGAAGGATAAAAAAGGACTGACCTGACGACTGGGAGATGTTTCGCGGTTCCTGATTCGCCATTTCGAGGATTCTGCTCAGGAAGGCTTACGGATGCAACACAGAAGATGTTTCCAGATGAAAGTGGAAGAGGGCGATCGCTGCACGAAAGAGCTGATTATTATATTCGAGCCTGGGGTCAAAAAATTATATTCGAGCCTGGGATGGAAGAAATAAAAGTGAGGGAACCAATCGTAGTCGCAATGTTGCATTTATGCTTTAATACAACACCGCCCAAGCAATGACCATTGACGGTATACTGTGTATTGTACAACGCCATCTCCGGCTTATCTCGCTTATCATACATATGTATGTACATAGTACGTAGTAGTGTACATAAATTTTTTTTTTCCCAGGGTACAGAAGTACCGGTAACCAAACTGGCCTCTGCGTTCCCATAGAAAAAAGTGGTACTGCACTAGTAGTGTACATATGTAAAAGGAGCAGGGGGGAGGATGCAGACAGGGATCCATATGCCGGCCCCGAGTCCTTGGCACAGGCCGCTTAGACCTGAAGACCGCACTTTCTCCACTCCCGTCTCAAACAACACACATCTTGGCAAGAGAGGGCCGGGAGGGCCGGGAGGGCCGGGGGAGAAGCCGATCATCGTCCAATATGGAATATCTAATTGGTTTACCACACACGGCATATAATATATACCTATACCTATACAACTAGTTATCCCAGTTAACATGAAGTAGTCCTGTTTATACATTACACCACCATTACCGATGACAGCAAACGAAACAAAACGCGGCGGACTGAAATCTTGACATACCCCGGACTCTTAACTACCGTTGCCTCACACAATAATTACTGCATAGGTTGTTTTGGGCAAAGGTCAACTTCCTCGCATTGTTAGGTACCTTGCAACTCAACATGCGATAATAATAATAATAATAACACTCAATAAGACCGCAAAACCGCATTATATAAGCCCACAATAATTGATACTGCCAAGAGCTCGATCGTCTTTCCCATACAATATATATGTATGACCTTAAAGAGTCCTACCATATCCCTAGGTACCTACGTAGCAGGGTTTGACGGCGACTATCAGACAAAAGACCTCTCTACTATTACCTAACATACGTGCTATTAAAGACAGGATAGACTATATTACATAGTGTAGGTACAAACCATCCGTATCTCCTTCGCATACCCTGTAGAGTTAAGCCGGGAGGACGGTCGACCCGTGCGGCTGGGGGAGACGTATTCGGAAGTGGTCTGAAGTCAGTGATGGAACATATCTCAACGCTACAACTGACGCTGTTCATGATAGATGATTCTGGCATCTGCCTAGTTACCTCTTAATATCATTACAACTTCTCAGTCGATATTTTCATTCTGATGATTGATCGATTACATCAACGGAGGAAGATAGAGGTGTTAACATATGAAAGTAAAGAGTAAAAAAGAGAGAGAAACCCATCATGAAATAATACATGGTATGGATCTCATCGGGTCTCAGTGGAGCCCCTTGTATGAGGCTCCTGCCGGCCTCCCTCTCTCCCTCCCTCTCTCTCTCTCTCTTAAAAAAAAAAAAGGCTCCAAGCACAAACTCAACCCTCGCCATCGCCGCGCCAATTCCGGTAGAGATCGCTTCCATCCCCGTCCCATCCCGCGGGTCTAAACCCGATCCGCCGTGAAACAGCCTGGCAGCGCTCGACTACCTCACAGTAGGTAGGTAGGTATAGGCCAGAACGCCGGCTCGCAAGAGAGCGTCGACTTTCAGGCTTAGGTAGGTACCTACACTAGGTTACTAAAACAGATCTTCTGCAGCTCGTGCGTGTTTCTGTCGAGCCACCCGCTATCGTGCCTCGTAACAGCCGGCTGGATGGAAAGTCAGGAGGAGGGATCTGTTTTGGCTCGCCTCCTTGGAGGGGCGGGGGGGGGGGGGGGAAGAAAAAAAAATACTAGGAGGTACGTACGTACGTACATCTGATCCTCGACATCGATCCTCGTGGGTCTTTTTCCATCAGGGTGAAGCAGAGATCTCCGGACAAGTCCCTATCACTACAATGCATATTAAAGCAAAACGTCTTACCGGATCTCTCGAGATCTTTGCTCGGTATTCTCTTCTCTATCCGCCCTGCTATGGTTGAGTGTTAGTGGTGTGTTCCTCTCGATTACATTCTCTTTTTTTTCTATTTACCTTCCCTTCTCTCGGCGTGAGGATTGAGGCCTCTTCGTCTGTTGTTCTATTCTACCTACACAGCCAGAGTCGCCGGACGACTTCGTATTATCCCTTCTTTTTTTATAATTTTTGTTCAAGTGACCAGTCGCTGGACTTCTGGTTGTAGTCTTTCACTTCATCATCTTACTCCTTTAATCCAAAAAAAATATCAAACATACCTTACCTATTTGGATATCATGTCGTCTGAAGATATGGGAAATATGAAGCCCGTCTGTGGCGGTGGTAAGGAGCAGGGAGAATACGACGTTGCTTTGCACACGGTTGGGTTGTGTAAGTCGAGGCTAGCCAGGTAACCGAGTTGCAACGAGCTAACCTGCCTTCTCCTCAGTTCTTGTCCTGGGCGCGTCCGTGTTAGGTAATGAAGTCCCAGTCTCTGAATAACTAGTTGATAACGCCTTGCTGATAAGTCGTTCAGGGGCTGGTTTTCCCGTGGCCGCAAAGAAGATCAGCTGGCTCAAGGTGCCTGAAAAGATATTCTTCGCTTGCAAGCACTTCGGCACCGGCGTCCTGATAGCAACTGCCTTCGTTCATGTACGTCTTTTACCCGCGAAGACCTGATACTCCCATCTAACGACCTCCTAGCTTCTTCCCACGGCCTGGATCAGTCTCTCGGACCCGTGTCTTCCGGATCTCTTCACTAAGCAATACCCCCCACTCCCCGGCGTCATCATGATGGCGTCTCTGTTCAGCTTGTTCGTTATCGAGATGTGGATGAACAACAAGATGGGCGGGCATTCCCATGGCGGCCCTACAGGCATCGACCAACAACACCCGCCGATGCCGATCTCTCGCGCTCGGCACCAGCCCAACCCCAGCGTCGACTCCGAAGACGTCTCTTATGAGAAGCAGATGGCCCAGAAGATGTACGAGCAGACGCAGGTCCCGGGCCCCGAAAGCGACATGTTGGAGCTCCCGCGGTCTGAGATGCCTCCTTGGTTCATCGTCTTCTACGAACAGTACGTGCGCCAGCGCCTCGAGCTCATCAACCTGGTCAGAGTGTCCAGCAGCGCGGTGCAGCCCGATTCCAAGCAGGAGATAATTGTCAGCGAGAAGAGCATGATGGACGAGGAGGGCCAGGCCGTCGATCCCCTCGTCTACCGGAGGATGTCGATGAATATCACGCTCCTCGAGGGCGGCATTCTTTTCCATTCCGTCTTCGTCGGGATGACCGTCTCGATCACCATCGAGGGCTTCGTCGTCCTCTTGATCGCCATCCTTTTCCACCAGATGTTCGAGGGTCTCGGTCTGGGTTCGCGTATCGCGGCCGTGCCATACCCCAAGGGCAGCATCCGGCCCTGGCTGCTGGTGTTCGCCTTCGGGACGACTGCGCCGATCGGGCAAGCCATCGGTTTGGCCGCGCGTAACAGCTACGACCCTAACAGCGCGTTCGGTTTGATCATCGTTGGCATCTTCAACTCTATGTACGTCTCCTACTTGTGTATGACTCCCTCTGATCTAGTTAGTTCTAACACCTTGTAGTTCCTCCGGTCTCCTCATCTACGCAGCGCTCGTCGATCTGCTCGCCGAGGACTTCCTCTCCGAAGAGTCAAACAGGGGCTTGACGATGAAGGACAAGAAGATTGCTTTCCTCTACGTTCTGCTCGGGGGTAAGACTATACCACTACCCACCTATCTCTATTAGGAGCATGTTTCCTTTGCTAACAGCGAACAGCTGCGGGAATGTCTATCGTCGGCGCCTTCGCGTGAATGAACATCGTTGACTACGAGCTATCGGATATGAAAGAAAGCGACGGACGGAACGGGAGGGGAGAAGAAAGGACAACCCCCTTGTCAGATACGCGATGTTATTTCCATATACGGAGAGTAATTCTATATCACAGTCCCTACCGCACATGCTCAGAGGCGAATATCAGTGATTTTTAGGTATTTTTCGCATCGCATTCCGCCCAGCCGCTCCGGCCTCGAGTCCGGGGGACCCGGGGGCTTTTCTATTTCCTACAAAGGCACCTATTATCTACCTCCTGTCTAAATCGACAGCAAAGACCGGCCTATGTCATGCCCAAGATACCCCGGGCTGAGGAGACTGGGGAAAGATGAGGATGCTAGTACCTAATGCTCTCAAGAAGATGCTGGGAGAAAGGGAGGGAAGTAGGGCAAAGACAAACGAAGCCAGACTATGGAAACTAGACGCGCGAGAGTCTTTACCTACGATAGATATACACTTAATTCGGTTGAGCTAGATCACTAACAATAAGGGGTCTTTACAACGGGGAAGGCGGATTGGTCAATACGATAGAAGAGAGAAGGCATTCCCCTACCTCTTTTCCGTCGACACGATGTTATCACATTGTACGTACTTACCTAGGTATGTATTCAAGTGACCAAGTACTTGGTTCATGACAACTGTGAGGCATAAGAGCGAGATCTGGGAATATGTAGGCATGTACTTATAGCGCTATGAAAAGAACTGTCCGAGAGGCTAAACCATATACCTTGTTAAAATATCTACCTACCTACCCATTAACCTAGGAGGTACGTGACAACTCCGCGTACAATACCTCGAGTTCAGCTAGATGTCTCTTAAAAAGCACATACAGCAATCCTAGCACTTACCTACCCTATCTACCTACTTACCTACCTACTTACCTGCGTAAGAGACGAACCTCCCACACATGACGTGGAAATAAAGCTCCCTCCCTACCTCCTCCTTTCTATAAATAAACCTACCGATAATAGATCAGCAGAAAATAAGGAACGCCCAGTCGGATAGACGAGATACCCGAACCCAGGCCCCCCTCCCTCTCTTCCTACGGGGGGGAAGGCAAGGGAAAGGATGAAACCGGCCCGGGATAATCGTGATACAACGCCGAGAAGACGGCTCCCTACCTATTGTACCTAGATAGGTAGGTAGGTAGGTACCTAGGTAGTAAGCACGACGGGGGTGTGCTTTATTTAGTAGCGCTGATGTGATTCGTTCTTATTTCAATGTATCTAGGTAGGGAGGGAGGGAGGGAGGGAATGTATGATTGTTTCGTGTAGGTAGAGGAGGTAGGGTATAATAAGGGCGGATGTAAGAGGTAGGAGGTATATGGTTTATAGTAGAGACCAAGCGAAGGTTGGTTGGTTGGTATATTTAACGACGAACCGAAGGTGGGCTGTCGTTGGGATATCTTCTTTTCATTAGGTAGGTAGGTAAGGTACCTGATATCTAGAGGGCGATGTTCTATTCCTGGTATCACATCGTCTACGCCTAGGTACCTACCTCCCTACCTTCCTACCTCCTATCTTCTAGGTAAGATAGAGCCTACCTGACAAGCAACATTCTCTCGAATCTCAAGCCCCCTAGGTATTCTAGAACCATCTCCTATTCCTTACCTCACTAACGCCAACGCCACGCAACAAGGCTACGGTATAAAAACACAACACAGCACACCACGAATACCCGGAAGAGACGTGCTCAATAGAAATACGTTGAATCTATTGATATCTGATATGGTACAAGAAAAGATAATATTCGCATCCTTCCTTCCCTCCCACCTCTTCCCTCCATTTTGTTAGACCCTTTCCTTTATCCCCCCCCTAACCCCTTTTTACCTATTCCCTTCCCCCCCTTTGGTGTGTGTATGCATATATGTGTGTATGTATGTGTAATGTAAAAAAAAGGGTGTTTTTTCTCTTCTCTTTACCGCCGCCTGCCGAGTTTGCTTTTCTCCTTAAAAACACCGTTCCCTTTTTCTTCCTTGCTAAAGTTTGTCTAGAATAAGATACTAGTGTAATTTCATTCAACGGAGAAAAGGGGAGTCCTCGAAATCCGCAAAGTACAAAGCTCCGGAATTGTGTCTCCAGAGTAGAGGTATGTAGGTAGAGGGAAGGGAAAACGTTGCCCGAAGCCTTGCGTCACTGCAATGCTCTAAGACTGCCGGGAGAGGAAGACACCGTAGCTATCGTTACACCGGCACCCTTGTTAATGTTATCTGTCTGCTTGTTCGTATGGAAGGGTAATAGATGCGATGTAGTCGACCATGATGCCTTTTGAGGGTGTGCGTGTTGGAAATGTAAGCTCTTCCGACTTCTTTGAGGAGCGTGATCAGGGATACCTAGGGTAACAACCGTTGCTAGCAAATAGGTATCATCTAGAAGACAAGCAATGCCCATATGTCATATTCCCACGATCTGCGAGACCATGCCTGCCAGACAAAAATATGTTGATGGTACAGAAGTTCAGAGCCAGGGGATATGAAGCAGACCATCAACTCCTAAGATAGCTAGAATTAAAGAAATCTGTACTTCCGTGGGTTCGAGCTTCAAGGGTCCAGATTACAACTCCCCGCGGCATTTGTCGAATGTCACCTTGGATAAGATGATGGCTTGCCTCAGTCGATTTTGAGGAGAGCGCTCTTGACGGGAGGAAGGCAAAACCTGGAAACGGAATATGATACCGACAAGCTAGATAAACGCAGAACAAAAGCTAGGTGTCTTAAATACCAGTGATTATGCACGCGGTATGGAAGCATTGTCTGCAGCGCCCTATGCGACTAACAGGCAGGCCACAAGAGCTGAGGTTGCAATGATAATAAAGCTTGTTAGCATACGATGGTAAGCAGAGAATTCGGGGAACCCTCCGGCCATCCGGGATTATACACCAGCTGTTGTGGGAAAGGGGTATCATCTATCGAGTGTTGGGAGGTCTTTTCTAGTAAGCCGCGTCCATGTTCTTTTTATAAGGCGCGGACAACCATTATAGGCCCGCGTGGCTGCTGTTCGTCTCCACATTATCGGAGAGGTTGATGAGCAGCTGGGCGAGGCAACGCTTGGTCGCCGCGTCATCGCGGAGCACCGCGCTGAAGGTCGCGTCTCGGAGCGGCTGCGGTAGGCATTGTCGGAGAGCCTCTCGAGCGCGAGCATTGTCGCTCAGGCGAAGAAAGCAGCGCACTACATGTTTCAGTAGGCGTGCAGTCTGCTGTTCGACAAGCTGAGCAACCATGTTGCTCAACACCGTTCCAACAGCGTAAAAGCGCTCGTACGTGGCGCATATGTAATTCAGCCCATTGTCATCCAGCAGTATCTTCTGAACAATAAAGATAGCGACCGTCTTGCTAAGTTCCGATCCCGTCTCCATGATACGCAAGCAGAGCGGGATAATTTCGGTGGTGAGGAGAAAGTTGATCACCTCGCTAGAATCATTTTTAACTAACGCCCCGATCACACCGAGCGAAGTCAAGCGGAGATATTCAAAAGGTCGTGATTTCGAGGTCGTGTTTAGGAAGGGATACAAGAACAGAGGTATGTGAGCTGTGCGCCTGTTTAGCAATGCTTTAGACAAATCGGCGTACGAGGAATAAGACAATACCGTGTAAGAATAACGTCCTTGTTTCGGGATGAGAGGCCACGCATTGTAAGAGCGCGAGCGCGTTACAGACTCGGTTAGAGGCAGCAGCAGTTAGCTGAGATGGGTTGAGTAAGTTGTAAACCGAGATGATCTCCTGCATAAGAGAAGTCATGACACCTATGTGGTTAAAACGTATGTTAGCTTTGAATCGGTCCTATCTTCGTGATGCCTTCATAGAGGGATGGAGACTAGGATGACTAACCAAACGAATGCCACAAGATAAGAGCCAGCTCAGGCACTTGTTCACGCTTCTTGCTCAGCTCGAGGAGAGCAGCCTCGCGCGTGTTTTCGTTGAGTAGGTCGGCGACAAAGGCCAGCGTCCTACGATTATCTTCCGATACGTTCTCTAACCCGTTATCCTGGACGTGATTAGGCACAGAGGCAGCGATGTTTGCCGTGACGTTACCATGAGCGCCCGCCAGTCGATTATAATGTTGCTGCTGAGCAGCAGCAGCCGCCGCCGCAGCATGTTGAGCTTGATGCTGGTGGCTGGGCTGCTGATGCATCCACGACTGATCGGCGTGCGGGTTATATTGAGGATGCCCGAAAAGGTTCGGAGTGGGCAACATGTTGACGGGTTTGAATAAGCGCGGTGGTAGGATTATGTTGTGTATGGTGTTGGTAGGTAAAAGGATGGAAGATTATTGATTTGCGCAACTCTTGCCTCAACCACTCTCCGCGCGCTTAGTTGTAGATGTGGATTGAGACCCAGTTGCAACTAAGTTGACCGTGTTTTTTTTTAATTCTAGTCACCGAAGAATTTTGAATTGGGAGAGGAGAAGTGTTGTAGGTGGGAGCATAGGAGATGGGTTCGAATTTGAGGTAAGAAATCGCATGGAACGAATAACCTCTCGAGGGGATATGAGAGTATCAGAGCTTGTCCGAGTTGGTTGACGAGACGAATAATCCTACCGGTCGACTATGACTTTGGGATCGGTGGGTAGGACGTAGGGTATAGGGTGTAGGGCGAAGGTCGCGAACCGTAGAGTAGAATAGCTTTTGCGACAAGAATGGTTATTGCTTTATAATAACTGCTATCTGTCTTTTTGTTATCGTAGATGAGTAATAATACAGCTTTGCGCTAGAGTCCCTATGTCGTTAATGCTTTGAAGAGTGTGAATATAGGCGTACTAGGAATATTCTTACGCTGGCTTTTTTATCTACTATGTAGAAGGCAACAGTGTTGACTTAGGTGCCTTAGGTAAATAGGTGTGTATTCGACTCGGACTATCGAGGCTCGATTTGTAAGAACTATGTTAGTATAGTCCGAACAATAGTTGTCAGCCTTCTTTGCTGCGTAGTATCCTTTCTCTAAAAAGAGGCTCGGTTGTGGGAAAAGACGTGATAATCCAGGCCTAGGGTGTAGACCACTCAGAGATTTGACAAGGCGCATAAACGTCCTAGATATGTAGAATAAAATAGAAGTGAAGATGAAGATGAGAGGAAGAGATTTGAATATCAAGAATCGGGTATTAGATA
Organism: Hypoxylon lienhwacheense; assembly: GCA_902806505.1. Classification (NCBI taxonomy): domain Eukaryota; kingdom Fungi; phylum Ascomycota; class Sordariomycetes; order Xylariales; family Hypoxylaceae; genus Hypoxylon; species Hypoxylon lienhwacheense. The sequence goes on from CADCWW010000011.1 coordinate 695,833, forward strand.
TTAGTGAATGGGTGTTGTGAAATATGAGTTGCGAGCTGCGAGCTGCGAGTTGTGAGTTGTGAGTAGAAAATTGAAAGTTGAAAGTTGAAGAAGTCAAGATTGCTATGAATTCACATTAATTGCATTTATTGTATGTACTCTATTGAATTATACTGTACTGTATGTACCAATACCACCACATCCCAATTTGCCGGCAGGAATGGGGCGCCCGATCCGGTGCACTGACCACATAATAACTGCTATGTATGTACCTGCTACCTGAAGAACATTGAATATTCTAATGTATGTACACACGTACATTGCGGATCGTGCCTTTTCATTCATTATGTCTTAGCCCTGTGTATGCGGGGTCGTTGGTTTAGATACTTGTATAAGGTACTTACCGCTTAGGTACCGAACGTAGTACAAGATAAGGCACGTTGAATCTTGATAGCTACCTAATACTGAAGATAGCTGGTCAAACGTCATCTTATAACATTCATGCATCTAAAGTAAATATTACCTGACGATGATCAAGGAAGCTTCTCTTTGACACTTATATAAGTAAAATGTATACATCTTATAGGAGGTAACACTTAGTATACACAAAAGACAAGACAAATATATGTACCTTTGATACCTTCAAATAATTAGAATCTCTCCCTACATATGTTAAACCTGTCTCATATAACAGGTACCTAAGATATAATAAGACAAGTGTAAATTAATAGAATTATTCAGAATATAGACTCGAGACAAATCCTCTGCCGACATCGAATCAAGAAACATAAAGAAGCATTAAGAAGTAGTACTTCATTCTTATCTAACATCCATCACCGAGTACAAGGTACTCTCGTCATTACTATCTATAATTATTATCAGGAAGAACACATCAATGTCATCGTCAGGACAAATTCATTTTTGTATCTGTTAGTTCCGACTTATCCTTATAACACTATCTAGTAAACAGGCCGCCTTGACGGAGCCCATCATCTAGACAACTGGTGGCTAGCAGCAAGAAATGTGATACGCCCTTCCAGTGGAAGAACGAAGAAAAAAAAAAAAACACAACAGCAAAAAAACACAAGATGTATTCAAACAATAATGGGCCGGCCGTCTCTACACTATCGACACCAGGAGAACATATAAAAGACAGAGGCATTATGACAGGAAACAAGGTAGTCGTAAGCTCTAAAGGCCTCCGTAATGTTCATTTAACCCAACAGCCCCTCCCCCAAAGATCCCAAGATTACCCTTCTCATCAACCTGGTAGGTTTTGTTGGCTATGACGCTTCGGATTATAAGCGCAGCTCCTTTAGAATCTGGTCCGCTAGGTTCTTGAACTGCCACGTATTTCCTTCCATGCGCTTGAATTGTACTCCGTGCAGGGAGAGCAGGGGAACTTTGACGATGAAGATTTCAAATTCCAACCCCATGTTGCCGCCCAAGTCGCTCTGCACATGCGTCGTCGTTTCGCCGGGCACCCTCCTCGAGGACGTGGTCGCGTCCCGGTGAATGCTCTCGGGGTCGGAGAGTTCAGACATCGAGTCGCTCCGATCACCCACTCCTCTCCCCGGTGTCCGTGGCGCAGGTGGTACACGATCCAAATCTCGGAATTCGTCGCGTTCCCGTTCCGCCCTGATACCAAAACTGAACCTACGGCGGTGACCAGGCGCCGGGGCAGGGCTACCCGGCACATCACTTCCTTTCTTGAGATCGATGCTGGGCGTGTGGCGGCAAGAAAAGCCTCCACGGATCTCCGTATAGTCGACGCCGAGTTGTTTCAACACTCTCTTAACGTCACCACGGATCGCAGGCACAGACTTGGTCGATGTCGTGGAAACGCTGAAGAGGCCTTTCAGGAAGACCGGCTTGGCTAGTTCTGAGTCATCCAGACGCTCTGCGGAATTTCCGCTCGCCTCGCCGAGTTCCTGGTCCGTCTCTTCTGGCACGCCAGCTGCGCGAGCTCCTCCTTCCCTACGCAATCTCCTTGCTTGGATGCTCTCCCTCCGGGCATGGCTGAGCGGCTTTGCTCTCATAGAAGTGGCTCGGGGGTTCAGCGTGCTCTTTGGTTCTGGAGGAACCTTATCGGTAGTTGCCGACTGATCGGAGCCGCTCGTCGGCGGCGGTTCTTTGACGATTCTATTGGCAGATCCGAACGGCCGTCTTCTAAACTCCGCAGAGCTCACACTAGTCGACCGTCCTAGTCCTTTGTTACTTCCAGACAAGTTACCACCGGCGGAGAGTGGCGGGCTAAGGAGATCTCGATGTTGTGGCTGGCTGCTCCCGGATCGCAGCCTCGTCGATGTCTGGTCGTCGTCCCGCTCGCGCCTCGATCTGCGTATACTGAAGCTCTTCCGCGGTGTCACGGAAGCTTCAGCTGGCGAATGAACGTGGACCACGGGCGGGTGTGAACGATCCTTATCCAGCCTCTCGGGATCTTTGCGACGCCTGGTGCTGAATCGCCTGAGAATCCCGGCAGCGGCGCTTTCCTTCTTCGGTGGCGGGTCGGCAGGGGGTTCCGGGGGAGGGGCAAAGGCGTTCGGGGACGGTTGAGCCTTTTTGATTTCCTCCGGAGCATCGTCTTCTCCATGAGTCCGGGCACGAGGTCGAGACCGCCCTCCGGTTGCCTTTTCTCCGGCCATCTCATATGCTGCTGTATTTGTGTGTGCCTCGGGAGGTGGTACGATTTCCGGCATCGACGAGTCGGCAACGTTTTTCGGGGTATGCGATTTGGGTATAGGTTCAACCTTGTCCCGATCCTGTTTCTCTTTCACTAGATAGTATATAGACAATAGCGGGCTAAAGGCATTGAGCGGATCGGCGCCAATCTGCAGAGCATCAGAACTAGGAGCTGACAAGTTGTCGCGACTGCTCCCAGAGTTGCGCCGCTTATAAAAGTCGAAGCCGAAGCCTCGCTTCTTCTCCACATCCTTGGGCACAGGAGGCACCTCCTTCTCCTTTTGTAAGAGTGTCACTGCACGCTTGTAGTCATCCGACTCGACAACCTTAGTGAGCTGGGCCTTAATGAATTCGGGGGGTCCAAAATTGAAGCCAGTCATGGCGTTGATAACCTCCGGCTCGAGGGGCAGTGTAAGGGGCTCGCGAATAGGAAGATGGTTTTCGGGCGGGCCGCCGTAGCCCTTTATCATCCATGGATGGTTCATGACTTCGTACATCGTTGCTCGTTGTCTCGGGTCGGTGACAAGCATACGGGAGAGGAGGTGTCGGCATTCTGGATCTACGTTAGCATTCGGGGTGGGTTCAAGGATATCGGGGTACTTGCCATGAGATAGCCAATTAGGATAGTCCACGAGTCCCTTCTTGATCTTCGCATGCAGAGCTGGCATGCTCTGGTCGTCGAAGGGAACCTTACCGCAGACTAGCACGTATAAAACAATACCGAAACTCCAGACGTCAACCTCGGGTCCTGTGTACGCCCGCGCTTGTAACAGTTCGGGGGCGGCAAAATACAGACTGCCGCAAAAGGTCTTGAGATGGTTACGAGGAGCAAAGAGGTTGCTCAGACCAAAATCGATGATCTTGATGTCGCCGGTCTTGCTGATGAGGATATTCTCGATCTTCAAGTCCCGGTGTACGATGCTGTTCCTATGGCAATAGTCAAGAGCGCTCGCGATCTGCCGACTAAACTTTCTGGCCTGCTTCTCCTTTAATTTTCCGTGGGAGATTATGTAGTCTAGCATCTGGCCGCCGTTTACGTATTCAAAAAGCATGTACCAGTGGTAGTTAGTTCGAACTACATCTCGCATGCCGCAGATGTATGGGTGCTGCAGGAGAGTCACGATGGCTGCCTCTCGTGCGGTCCGTATCTCTTTCGATTGATCAGCCCTCTCTTTGTCAGCTCGACTGTGATGGCCATCCTCGGTGGAGCCTCGTGGAATAATTTTACAGGCGACCTAGGAGCAATCATGGGTTAGTTGGGGGGTCAAGTCGAGTATGGGCCTGACAAGGGGGAAGGATATAGACATAGACTAAGACATGATTTAAAAAATTTTGAAAAAATTAAGATAAGAATAAAAATAAAAATAAAATAAAGAATGACAAAAAACACAAACCTGTTCTGTTCCATCTTCTTTACGAGCAAGCTTAACTTTTCCCATGCTACCAGCTCCGATAGTCTTGCCTAGAATCCATTTCCCGGACTGGGTGGGGATAGAAGTCCTCGAGGTCCTCTGCTTGGAACCAGTAGCACGGGCGTCTGCTGCTGCTTGCATGACGGGAGGGATAACAGCCGGACCGGCGTTGTTTGCGACAGCAGTAGGGCCCGCCATTTCGTTTTGGGTATGGGTTGATCGTGTGCTGCTTCGTCGGTGTACGCCTTTGGAGTCGGTACCACGCGAGACGGGGGGAGGGCGGTCTCTGCTGGAACTTCGGTTAGGCTGGTGATGGGTAGCGATTACGTTCGAGGTTTCATAGTCTTGTTGGAGAAGAATATCTTGGAGGGGACGGGCGGAAGAAGAAGAAGAAGAAGAAGTCTGTCGACTGTGATGGCGGTGGTGGTGGTGGGAACCTGAAGTAGTAGTGGTGGTGGTGGTAGTCGTAATAGGAGGAAGAGGAGTTGTAGAAGGAATAGTAGTAGTAGGAGGGTGAGTTGAAGGTGGAGGTAGACCACTAGAGCTGGTCGGGCGTGAACGTGTCGACTGGGATCGCACGGGCACTTGTGTATGGTGGGATTTCGGAGAAGTTGATGAAGAATGACGGTGATGACGATTTTGTTGTTTCTGTTTCTGATTTTGTTTTTGTTCCTGTTCTTGATCTTGATCTTGTCTTTGTTGTTGTTTCTGTTGATTGTGATTGTGATTGTGATTATGATTATTATGATGATGATGATGATGTTGATGTTGATGATGTTGGTGATGTTGATGATGTTGATTCTGGTTATGATTAATATGGTGTTGACGAAGTTGTTGTTCGGTTGCTGGGGTGGACATTGCTTAGGATATTCCCTAGAACTTTTACCACTCTTTAGAACACTTGCAATTCATTAAACATCCAATTCTGAGCTGGAGAAGTACAGTACCCAGTACCCAGTACCCAGTACCAGTACGTGTATCCGTATAATTGTGTGTATGTGTGTATGTGTGTATGTGTATGTGTGTATAATTCAATGTTGTATGCAAGTCTAATCAATGAATGTACTGTATTATCGTTTTGAATAACTTAAAATGGCAAAGGGGAAAGGAAGTAGCTGAGTGACAAGGCCTCAATCAATGGCCGATGTTTCTTCTCCATAAATTTTGGTTACAAAATGAAGAAAGAATTGGCGCTCCCTTTGCTATTGCCCGCTTGGTGTTGCAACTTGGCTGCTACTACCTGTTAACTTAGCTTCCCGGTAGTACATATATAATAGTAACTAGGTACACTATGTAGTAAAAAAAATCCTGGGCACTTTCCCACTTTCTTCACATTTTTGGGCAGTAAAGGGCGGGATAGTTTGGAAAAGTGACAGGGGTCCTGAGCTACTGCCGCCGCTACTGCTACCAGAGGTACAAATTTTTTTTTTTTCCTTGCTTTGCTTCAAAAGATGTATGTTGCTTGCTGGTACATTTGATGTATGTATATACATGCCTTGTATACATATATGTAACTATACTTCTATAGCAATTGATCTTTTGGGGGCCGTGACTTCTGGAACAACGTGGTACGGTTTAATACGGATAGGAAGCCTCGTGGCTCTCTCCTCCTTTCTTTCCCCCCCTTTAACAAGTCTTATAATTGGATTAAGATGGGATGTGTAATGCGTTAGCGTACCGCAGGGTCTGCAAGCTGACACTATTAACCAAACTGCCAGGTGGATGTTATATACGCTGTACTACCTGTAATTATTGTCATTGATGTAAGTCTAGTGTGCTAGTTAATACCATAGTGCACTAATACATCGTAGTATGACTGTACCGCATTTTTCCGTAAATTCCGGTTTCTCGAGTTCCCCACTTTTTTTCCTGCCATACCAATGATAGCTAGCTTATCATTGAGGCTCTTACGAATTCTTATCAAAATCGCTTAGTAAGATTGTTTTACACGTGATAAATTAAATAATGAATAAGTTATATTAAATTTAATTGGCGGAAATTTAATGAGAAAAATCCCTCACTGTAATTACGTAACAAGTGACATTAAAAATAACCTAGCAGTAGATCATTGGAAAGAGCTTAGAGTGTTAAAAGTGGGGACCTCGAGAAACCGGAATTTGCGGAAAAATGCGGTATAGTATACATACAACTGACTGTATAATATACCTATGAGATACATCATGTATCCATACTAATTTATTAAATAAGTTACCTTTTGAGGTACAAGCGGTGGAGAGTGCAGTGGAGGACTTAACACAACACATCCATGGATTATGTACCTGAAGTAGTACCACCAGTACATATGACTTTTAGAGGATCGATGTTCTTATGATATTCAATATATTATTGTACGCACTGTATTGAATGGGGAACGTCTATATCATACTTGAAGTTTTGAGCCTATAAGTACGTAGGACATGCATAATCGTAACTACCGTCGGAGGTTTTGATACGGCGACTGTTTAAATCCATAACTTATAAGTCACTATTTAGGTATAGTTAAGCTATACTCTATAAATCAATATATTTCATAAGTACCTAAAGGAAGATATGTATTAGTAATAATAAGAGATGTGTGTAAGACACGAGACCAACAATGATACCAGTGACAAAGAAAAATAATAATAATCATAATAATAATATCTGTATCGTAACTAATTCTATCGCCGTATGTACAAATGCAAGCCAAGTTCGCGCATGCCTTATGTATTTACCGAAGGGACGGGATACGCTATAGATCTAAATACTAGTCCCAACACCAAAAGCATTAAGTACACTTTAGAGATGAGAATCAATTGCAAGGGTATGCCTTTACATCCTTTACATCCTTACCGTTGTACGCACAATGAAGGTAGGACATATAATGCACATATAGGTGGCCGAGTGTCACATTCATAAACCCGATAGATAACTTGAGCCAAGGTGACTGGACCTTCTTTATTGAATCCTCCCTATTTAATGCATCAATTCCTGTCTTAGTACTTAGTAGCATCAATTGACCCTCGATACTTAGCGTAGTAGCCGTAAGTACCCCCTAAAGGAGCAGAAGAGCCGGTTTGATGGGTTGATCTGGATATGTACATATGGTATGTACTGTGTAGCTCTTGGGCTGAACCCAATGACGAAATTGAAAGGATTGCCCCTGGACTAGCCACCACTATCTACTATCTACAAAGTACCTAATCTACATAGTACTATCTCGACTGCATGTATTAGTGTATATATTTTACATATACATACATGTATGTATTAGTTAGATATGTACATCATTAACATCTTTCATTTTCATCTTTTAGTTCATCAAGTCATTATTAATTTATAATAAAAATAAAGAAAAATAACATTAAAATGCAATGGTCTTCACGAATTCAAAAACATCATAATTATAACTATACCAAATATATCTCCTACTAGGTAACACGCAGGTGTGATATATGCGCTTGTCCAGCCATCACCGTTCAAGCCCGCCAACGCGAGATCCTTCGCTGACTGCATTCGACGATCTCATATAGGGCAATCATAATGGGAAGTTAGTGCGCGAGGATGCGACGCTTCGGACGGTTGGAGAGGGGGGGGGTGGTATGACGAAAGGTCTAAAAACTTGCTCCCACCTGCTCGACGACAAGGTTGTATTGCAGAATCGAAGCTTTGAGCATCAAGTAGATAAAGGGGAATATAACAAGGAAAAGAACAGAAAGGCAAAGAAAAGAAAAGAAAAGTATAGACAATAAAAAGGAGAATGGACGGGTGTGATGTTTTCCCGCCTCGGTCAGTCAGAGACTGTAATAGGTTGGGCATATGCCGGTTCTGCCATTTTCTGTTATTAGTTTGTCAAATATTACTATAAATGTAGATATTGATTGGATGATGAAGCGAGTTAGATCCTAAAGGTCAGAGGAAACAGAACATTTCTTGACCTTTCCACAAACCTTTCCGAATAAACTACAACCTGTCTCCGTCTCTCCGTCTTCGTCTCCGTCTCCCGTACTTAGCTTTTAGGTTTTAGGGACATTGGATACTTTTACCTATGAGGTTTAAATGGTGGTATTCGGGTCTGATGGATTCCATGTTGTCAGGATGAAGGATGAAAGGTATGCTAAAGGAGAGTTAAAAGGATGAAAGGAGATACGACCTGATAACGAGATCAGGTTAGAGAGGATTCCGTTGGCATCATCCCTTTCCAGTTGATTCAGTCGAGCACGTGGTTTATTATTTATTGACTGATAATTCCCTCCAGGTATACTTACCTCCGGTACCTATCGTATAACATAAGAAGTATGTATGTAGACGAATAAGAATTCATCTGGTTCTCGTCGTAGTACCACTTACACGATACTATGTACACGATAATAGATGTTGAGTTGGCAATCCACGATAGCTAGGATAACCCGGCTTATTCTCATGCTCATGTGCGAAAGGAGACAAGTTAATATGTAAGAGTCGGTCCCTGGTCCCTCCGAATTAAATAAATTGGACGACAAACTCGTTCAACCACAAAGAAGCCCCGTCGGCTTTACGTCTCGGGAGCCTTTTGCGATGTCTAAAGTCGGAAACTCCGAATAGTCTCGGGCAAACTCGTCTGCAGACTGCATCTTCGGTACGGCAAATGTTTGCCTTTTAAGATACCATGAGGGATTCATCAAGAGATATCTGAAGTCAGGATGTCTTTATTCTAGTCATTATACTTGGCTCTTTAAGGAGAGTTATAGCTAACATCAGTGATGGTTGACTTACAAGGTCTTGTAGGTGATATCTTTAAATTTCAAATGTGAGATACAAGTAAGTACCATGTATATTAAGTCCCTCCCGTCTTTGTCCACTCACATGCATGATGTACCTTGTACTTTATATACATAATGGGATGTATGTATGTACATGATATGGACTTCTATGCATGTATGTATACCTATATCTGTAAGTAGATCAACCGGGATTAACACACACCTTTATCGATAAGAGGCATCGATAGCTCTATTGTCTTTTCGTAACTCGTCACTCGTAATTCATTCCTCTTTCTTTATTCTACACTTACACATTCAATCCCATTCAAAAGACTTCAATTCATAAACCTTCATATTCCATACATCATCTCGAATTCTCTAGCACTCATAGACATCCTCTACGAATAACGCGAGTACTAATCTTCTCCTTACTGTCATTAGGGAATATTTCCCATGTCATTCAAGCGATCACGCGCCGCCTTCGAAGCCGACCTTCAAGCACAGCAATCACCCTACGTCCTCTTCGGCACTGCTCTACCACCCCTCGATCCCGACGTCCGCGACGACGGCTCTTACGTTCCAATATGGAAACAAGAGGTTCGGGATGACCGTGGTCGCAAGCGCCTCCACGGCGCCTTCACCGGAGGCTGGAGTGCCGGTTACTTCAACACCGTCGGTTCCAAGGAAGGATGGACACCTTCCACCTTTGTCTCTTCGCGCACGAACCGCCGCAAGGATGAATCCGCACCTAAGCAACAACGTCCAGAGGATTTCATGGATGAAGAAGATCTTGCAGACGCCGCCGAGGCGCAACAACTACAGACTGCGCAGGATTTCGCCGGCCTAGGAGCTACGGATGAGAATGAACTGGGTCGACGCGGCGGTGGGCTTGCGGATCTATTCCGTGTTCAAGGGGAGACTATGGGTGTTAAGCTTCTGAGGAAGATGGGTTGGAAAGATGGCCAAGGAATCGGCCCCAAAATCCGTCGGAAAGCTCGACTCGACATTAGCAGCAGCAGACCAAGTGACGCCAAGAAGGATGAAAGCGAGACATATTTCTTCGCGCCGGATAACGTGCCCTTAGTTTCCCTCGTCAGGAAGCTGGATCGCAAAGGACTGGGATACGAAGGGGAGACTAGGCTAACACCAATAAGAACCAACACACGGACAGAAGCCGGCTCCAGCTCCGACGAAGATTCGCGAAGCGGGCCTCTGATACGCCCAAACGCGCTGAAGAAAAAGAAGCCGAGTAAATTTGGTAAAGGCGGGATCGGTATAGGCGTGTTAAACGACACGGGTTCCGACGACGAAGATCCGTACGAAATCGGGCCCCGGATATCGTACAACCGTGTCATAGGAGGGGATAAGAAAAAGAAGAAAGCGACAGGGAGCATGGTTACACCGGCCAACCCGGCACTACGTTCGGCCCCCGTCTTCATACCGCGGAAGAATGCCCTCGCACAAGCAGGCAAGAATTTGCGAAAGTGTCACGACGGTCGCCTACCTCTCGACGGCTTCGTATTCGGCACCCAAGCGGAAAACCTAGCGACCGCCATGAATGCCGACGTCAACAAGTATCCGCCGCCCAAGATACCCCCGGGCTGGAAATCAAGCAAGCAAAGCAAATCTGATGCTGCGGCTGCGGCTGCGGCAACAGCCGCAACGCCACTACCAGGATATATATCAACAGCCGACGCAGCCAAGATCTCTAAGCTAGATCCGAAGTCCCGCGCCGCGCTCCTGGGCGAGGCCCAACTCCCCGGAAAGTCCGTCTTCGACTTCCTATCGTCGTCCGCGCGGGACCGCCTCGCCGCTGCGACCGGCAAGTCTCACCTACCGCCCGGCCTAGGCCAAGTGCCCGACGGCTACGCGCTCAGCGACGCAGAGAGGCGGCAGGAGCTGTTGCGCCGCGTCCCGGAGCTCGACAAGGCGACGGCCGCGGCCGTGATCGCGCGCGGCTCGGGGAGCGGCGCCGTGCCGTACGCCAACGACGAGAAGAAGCTCGCCCGCTACCGCGCCTACCTCGAATGGGCCGCCGGCCTCTCCCAGACACTAGACCCCCCCTCGTCGCAAACCACCCCAAACGGCGCCCCGGCGACGGAGGAAAGCTGGCTGCGCGAGCTGCACGAGTTCCGCAGCTGCGCGCTCATGTTCAAGCCCATGACGGGCGCCATGGCCTCGCGGTTCACCACGTCCGCGTCCGCGTCCGCGTCCGCCACCTCTCCCTCCCAGTCCGGAGCGGCGGCCGGCGGCGCGGGCTCGGGCGGCGACCTGCTCTCGAAGAAGCCGCTGCAGAAGCCCCCCGACCCGGCGGAGCAGGCCGCGTCCCTGGGGATGTACGGCGCCATGACGCGCTCGCAGACGGACTTCTACCCCACGCGGCTCCTGTGCAAGCGCTTCAACGTCCGGCCGCCGGCGCACGTGCAACCGGACGGCGAAATAGGGACGGGAGCGGGAGCGGGAGCGGGGGCGGCAGATAAGAAGAGCGCCAGCGCGACTTCGTCGTCGCGCGGCGCCATGACGCTAGACGAGCTGCTGCGGTCCGCGCAGGCAGTGGCGACGCAAGGAGACGACGCGTCCGCGCCTCCGGGACAGAAGATGCTCGAAGCACCTCTTCCGCCGCCGCCGCTGCCGCCGCCGCCAGCGTCGTTGCCGTTAGCCAAGACGGGAGAAGCAGAAAAGGCAAAGGTAGTGGATGCGGAGGTGAACGAGGCGCTAGAAGGCCGGCGCGCGCAGGACGATGTGCTGAGGGCTATATTTGGGGATAGTAGCGACGACGACGACGACGACGAGGATGACGACGATGAGGGGTGAAATACATAAAGGGGGGAGGGAAAAGGGAAAAGGGATGTAGGTGTCTTACATATATACCTAAGGAGGTTAGTCTACGGGATACCGTGTATGATTGATGCTTGGATAAAATATCTACCTTAGGTACCAACCCCCAAACACCTCTAGTTTACTTCCCAGCAGGCTTTACCCGTAGCATTGTGTACAGATAGGGGTTAACCTAATCACACATATGGTACAGAAACAGGGATAGAAGCATATGTAAGATATTGCCCATGAATACATAAGATATCTTAGATACACTAGGTACAGGTAGGGTACCCTTTTTTACATCTTCTCTTCGCGCGTACATTTAAGTCTCTATACTTGATACTAAATAAGCCCTCGTAGGGAGAATTGTAGACGGAATGGATAGACATTAGGAGGTACCTAAGTAGGTAGGTAGGTAGGTAGGTAGGTAAATAAGACCTCTTCTACCTTGGAAGGCTGTATTAACTACCGTATTTTTTATCTACCCCTTTTTTTTTCTACCTACCTTCTACCACGAGCAAGCATGAGAACTATACAACGATACCCACCCACGGACAAAATACGAGACAAGACAAGACAAAATAAGATAAGATAAGCAGGCTCAGTGCGTGGGTTTCGCGATCGGCGCGACGACGACGCCCTGCTTGAGTAGGACCCGGGGCTTGGTGGCGTCGCGGAAGGTCTCCTTGGTCACCCACTCGGGGCCGACGGGCAGGCGCAAGGCGCGCTCGTACTGTGTTCCGGACTCGTACGGGTGCGGTAGCTGGGAGGCTAGGAAGCGGTCGTTCTGCGGGAAAAAAGAGTAGGGTTAGTTTAGTTTTCTGTTAAAAAATAAAAAAAAGGGGGTGGCCAGGTAGGGAAATGCAAACCTTCTTGATGCGCTTCTCGTTGATGATGACGTTCTTGAGCCTGGCGTCCTTGCGGTCCTTCTGCTTGACGCCCTCCTTCTTCGTCAGGAACCGTCCCTGGTGCCGGCTCTTGTCGCGCTTGCTCACCCCGTCGCCGACCCAGTTGCCCCAGCCGGGGAGCGTGTTGTCGACGACCTTCTCGTCGTCGTCTTCCTCTGCTGCTGCCTTCTCCTGCTCGAAATCCGCGACGACGTCTAGCCCCCCGAAGGCCTTCTCGATGAGGTCCTGTTCGCGGAACCGGATGGGCAGGTGGTTTTCGTTGTCGTCGTCGTCATCTGAGACGTTGTCCGCGACGGCGACTGCTCGCTTCTTGCTCGGTTTGGACTTCGTTGCTGGAACCGCTGGCGCGGCTACGGCGATCGAGTCGGCGCCGAGATCTAGCACGTCAGTGCTAGACGCAGTCTTCCTGCCTTTCTGCTTTTTGGGGGGCCCGGCTTCTGAGGGCTGACTCCAGGCACCTGCTATCGAGTTTGCGCTTGAATCTTGTAGAGTGGTGGCCGAAAGGCCTTTTGAGCGGTCAGTCGTCGTAGTCGCAGCATTATTTTCAGCCGCCTGAGGGCCTGCTTTTTCCGCTGCGTGTTTTTTCTTGGTCTTCGCGGCTTGCTCCTTAGGAACCCCTATAGTGTCGTTTGTCGGCTGGCCATACTTCCGTCTACCAATATCTTCGGCTTCGTCATCTGAGTCCTCGCGGGCTTCATCGTCGGAGGCTAGATCTCGTCGTATCTGCGCCACTAGTTCATCGTTGGCTGCCTTCTTAGCAGCCTCCGCTTTCTTCATAAATTGCATGTTCATTAGCTTCGATTTCGGCTCTGCATCTTCTGTTCCGGAGACTCTGTCAAGCTGCTTAAGAAGCCTCTTTCGTTCATCGACATCCTCTGAGCCGCCCGAATAATCCGAATCATCATCCGAGTCCTCGTTCGCCCTTGATGGTCTGCCCTCGATACGGCGACGCAGCTCCTCGTCTCGCCGGGCCATATCAGCTATGCCTGTCCGGACGTCGTCGTCCCACGCAGCGCGGCCGTTTTTATTAGACATTTTAGCCCACTTGCTTTCCCGATGGCGAGCGCCCATCCTCTCCATAGCTCGCTGGCGATCTTGGGCCTCTCGCTCCGCTTCCGAATCGATTTCCCCAGCCGCAATCATGGCCTCGCGCACCTTGATCTCGTCTCTCTCTCTCTGCTTCCTATGCACTCGGTGATAGGCTTTGCTCTTGATTTTCTTGATGCGTTTTGCTCTCGCATCTTCTCTCGATTTAAGCTCTCTCTCGCGGCGCTTCTGTTTCCATATGTCCTTCATATTATTCTGCGATAGACCTTGAGCATCTCCAGACTCCAAGTTTGCCGTATCCTTTGTCTCTTTCTTAGCGCTTGGCCCCAGGCCACTTTCTTCCATGATCGCCAGTATTGTCTTTTCCAACTCCGTCCCCGGCGCTTTGGGGTTCAAGGGTTGGATTTCGCTGTTGTCGTGCCGAGCAAGACCGGTTATCGTCTGCGGGAGCGGGAATACTAGGTGATCTGCCCTTCGATTATGCTTCACAGTCTCGGTCCAACGATCCAGGGACTCTTTTGTTTTATCGTAGGCAACACTGCGATCGAGCTTCGCCTGCTGGCGCCTTGCCAACGGCACTTCCAGTTTTTGCGGCTTGCTCGATTTCTCTTCCTTTTTCATGAGTTTGAGCGACTTCTTTAGCTGAAGATCTTTGACTCCCAACAATCCCAGATCCTGAAGCCCTATTTTAGGCTTCGTGGTTGTAGATGGACCGTCTTGTTCGTCCGTATCATTTACCCCCGAGAACTTGGAGACCCACGCGTTGATACCAGACTCTGACATATCGTCATCTTCATCTTCGCCTTCAACGTCCGAAGACTCGTCGCCTGATGCCTCATCGTCTTCCTCGGATCCTTCCTCCTCAGAGCCGGACTCTTCTTGGTCGGCCGCAGGTCCCTCGTCATCCCCTGACGTGGACATATCCAAAGCATCCGCAAGATCGATAGCGTCGGATCCGAGAGAAGCACCATCAGCGTCACCAATCTCCTCGTCTTCATCTCCTTCGTCCTCGCTCTCCTCATCGGGATCCTATTATTCGCATTAGCCACGATTTCTTAACAGAAAGCGAAAAGTCCGAGCCGAATCTCGTTACCTCTTTCCGCTTCTTTTTCTGCATCTTCTTCTGCGTCTTCTTACTCCCGCGAAAGGCGTAATCCTCGAAGCGCTCCTCGTCGCTCTCCCCGAAGGCCTCGTCGCTATCTATCTCGGAGTCGTCGTCCTCGTCGACGCCGACGCGCCACTCGTTCCCGCTGCTGTCACTCCCATACTCGACGTCCTCGTCGGCCCTTCGCATCTTCCTCGGCGGGCCCTCCTCCCCGTCCTCGTCGTCCTCGTCGTCTTCCCCGTCATCTCCGTCCCTCGCGCGCTTCCCTCCGCCGCCGGATGGTAGGGGCACGTCGAGCTCGCGGTTCCGCGGCGTGCGCTTCTGGCGGTCGGCATACTCCTCGGAGGCGATGGCGAAGGCGTCGAGCGCCTTCCTGGCCGAGCGGGACTTGGACCGTTTCTTTCCCTTACCGCTCGCGCTCGCGGCCGCAGTGCTGCCGCCAACAGGTCGGCCGTGGGCTTGTCGGCCGGGCATACTCTTCCGCTTGCGCCAGGGTCGGGAGATTCTATTGGTCCCTGGGAGAAGACAATTCGTATGTTTACGCAATTATACCGGCGACTTTTTTATACTCGATCTCTCAATTTCTCGGAGATGTTCTCGACGTTTGTATGTGGTGTGATGGAGGAAAGTCGAATATTCACATGCACATTTGCTCTTGGAAAATTGCCATTAGAAAAAAATAAAAAATAAAAATCTAGAACTTTTTTTCTACCGTCGATTGTGGGGTTTAGCTCTAGGTACCATGGTACAAGGTATGCGATACGCGGTATCTTATCTGTACCGATAAGAAGACCCCGTTTTATACGTACTTTTACCTTGTACTTTTACCTGAAAAGGGTACCATATACCTGGTAAGTAAAATGCTTCTGGGCCCCACTTAAAAAACTACGATTTTCAAGATTCGCAATTTCAATCTTTTCGACAAAACCCTCCGGCCTGACAAACGGATAAGCTGTAAGAAAAGAAAAAAAAAAGATGCAGCCGACACAGGCGCTCCTCAAGCGCTTCCGCAAGCTGCCTCTCACAACCAAGGACATCAACAAGGGCTTCTACAAGGGCACGCGCACCGGCAGCATGGGCCGCCACACCAAGTACGGCGGCTACATCATCGACTGGGCCAAGGTGCGCACGTACGTCGTGCCCGCCGACCTGGCCTCCTTCAAGGTGCGTGGCCCTCTCTCTCTCTCTCTCTCTCTCTCTCTGTGATATACGTGCTCGAGGGAGGGGGAGAGAAGAAGAAGAAGAAGAAATAGAACTGACTCCGGCAAACCAGTTAACCCCCTTCGTCGCGCAAAGGGTGCAGCCGACGAGAGGCCGGTACGAGGGCTACGCCATGGGACCCAAGAGCCCGGAGCTGTACCTGGACCGGTGGAAGTCGGAGAACGGCATGGACTGAGCTGTTTCCGGTCGCGAAGGACACACCGATGCGCCTGCCGTTTCGGCTGGGAAGAGAACCGACATCTCGGTACTGCTGAAAGGGGGGGGGGTCGGTTGGATAGTAGGAGTAGTAGGAGTAGTAGTAGTGAGGGGCTGGGTACCTAGGTAGGTAGGTAGCAGGAGAAGTGCTTGCTTCATCTTGCGTTTGCGTTTGGGCCTGGTTGTGCTTGTGGCTGCGTCGAATATCTTAGACCCCCGGCACTCACAAGGTATACAACCTACCTCTACCTTTTACCTACGCCCGAGCTATCCCAGGACGCGATGACCACTGAGTTAAAGAGTCGGGGGACACATAGAATCTGTACCATACCAAGCACATACAAGATACATATTAGGTACCTAAAGTTATAAGACGCCTTTATGAAAAACATATAAGCTACCATCATATATCCAATTTCCCTAGTTATACTATTACTAGCCTACTTATTAACGAAGGTATAAAACATAATGCAAATATGGCACACTGAGTACGTATCTAGAACCCAAACCTGGCTTGAACAAATAAGACTAGACGTTGGGTATATGCTGTGTTTCGTCGTCTCCCTGTAAACAAAACAAAAAAAAAATCATGCCTTGGTAAGTGAAATGCTTCAGTACTATAACGAACGTCTGATACCGACTTTGACTCATCACGGTCCTGTCCGAGGTGACAAGCACCGTCTCTGCTAGGTAGCTAACTCTCCTTGACCTGGCGAGGCCTCCGGTTATTGCTTCGACGAATCAGGGTCGATGGCCTCGCTCTTAGCCACGTCGGCAGCGCTGGTCGCCGGCACCGCACCATCCACTTCCGTGCTCAGAGGTCTAGGACTCGTAACCCGGCTTGAATTATCCCACCCCGATGTCAACGTGATCATGCTAGCCGTCTCAGCTTCCTTGTTGAGAGTAAAAGGCACGGCGATCCCGCCGACGATGGGCCGCTTGCCCGTGATACCGGTCTCCGGCGCCTGGCTGCTTCGGCTGGACGGTGACGCTTCGACTTGGCCCGTTTTCTGTTCGCTCTCAAAAGCGAGTATAGCCGCGCGGGCGTCATTATGGAAACCATCATCTTCGCCAACTTGCTTATCGTCCATAACAACCTTCGTCTTCGACTTACTCCGGCCATGCGCTGTCTCTCTGTTGGCAATATCTTTCTCCTGCTCCTCAAGATCCGACGGCTCGCGGGCTCCCTCCCCCTCCCCGGCGGTGGCGACCTTGACTTCTAGAGCTCCGTCGGCCTCGAGCTCTCGGTGAACGGTAGCCTCGTCGTGCTTAGAGCCCCAGAGAGACCACAGCGCAAGACCCACGCTCTTGGTCTTCTTCTTATCCGCGAGGTTCCCATCTGCCTTGCGTCTACTAGCGAGAGCAGCTGGAGGCGGTGTCTCGCCGTCGAAACCGACGTACCCCGCCGTCATCTCCTTCAATCGTTGCTTGTGTATCTTGGCGCGAATGCTCCCGTAGCGTTTATCCCATTCGGATCGTATTTCGAGCCATCTTCGGACCGGCGTCTCTTTGACGACACCGACGCTGTTCCGATCCATGATACACCCAGGCAACTCGCAAGGGGGCTCTAAGGGGCTAATGACGCCGTGTCGAGTGACACGCTGGCGGATCATGTGATTCTTGAAGGGTGGCAAAGGATCGCCTGCTTTTCCGACCTCAAATTCGGCTTCCTCTTCTGTTTTAACCTTTTTATCGGCTCTGTCCGTTTCCTCAGCACCAGGATTCGAGCCCGAGCTCGAACTTGATATGACCGAGATCGTCTCATCATCCAAGATCTCAATCCCCGTGTTCTGGGCTTTAGCTAAGGCCCAGGCACCAAATTGAGCTACCGATCTATACATAAATTTTGCCGGCCGAGTGAAACTCAGGGTCGGGGCGACGTGGCACAGATCATCCCAGACCTGGATTTGTACGTCGGTTGGCTTGTATCGATCCAACTGCTCCCATGCCGATTCATTCATCGCCGACTCCGGAGGTAGATAGTTGAAAGGCTCGGCACATTTGTGTGCTAAATATATCTGTTCATCTCGAAGGATTTCACCACCCCCTGTCATAATAAGAAGAGGTGGCAGCCCACCAAGAGTTGGTTGCATGATCGGGCTGACCAAAGGATGAGCTAAAAGTTCGTTGGTCGTATACATCTAGGAAATATTAGCAATGTGTCTTCCAACTCTGCTTTCCAAATATTATACCTGAATTTGATCCTTGAGCAGAATCTCTTTTCCGTCAAGGTTAACAGTGATAAAATTTGTTTCGGCAAGGCTCTCAGCACCAGATTTGCCGTCTACGGCCTCGGCCGCGTTGAGTTGCCCAAGGTCCTGAGGGAGCTGCTTCGCTTCTACGGAGCTCGGCTTCGTCAATTTTGCACGACGTGGCTTAGCTTTCTTTGCTGCCTCCTCCGCTAACTGAGCGTATTCTTCTGCGTTTAAAGGGGGCCACGCCTTCGAGGGTCTATGGTGAAAGCCGCACTGAGGTATATAGTCGAAGGGACAGTCGTTGCTAACGCTGGGAAAGGAGTGCGTCAAGTCCACCCAGGGACTGACGAGTATAGCTCCAGCGGGTAGAGGAATACCTCTATCCCTCATGATAATCAACAAAGCCAAGACCATTCCACCGCCGGCCGAATCTCCTGCTAAAACGATAGTATTCGGATCTTGGGTCGTGAGCAGGTATAGGTACGCTGCTAAGCAATCCTGAAGGCCGCACGGAAATGGGAATTGAGGAGATAGCCGATATTCAGGGGCGAAGACTCTAGCTTTCAGCTTCCGCGCGTGCCGTTGCATCTGATATCGATGCTCGTCCACACTTCCGAAGAAATAAGCGCCCCCGTGAACATAGAGCATGATTCTCTTGCCCGAGTCACCGGCTTTCTTACGCTCGTAGTAGTCAGCCTTCATCTCGATCCATTCAGCCTTGAGAGGGCTATCAGGCTTCCTCCATTGCCACCAATTCCGACCGCCGACCTTCTTGATGCCCTCTGGACCTAGCTGCTCTTGTAAAGCATCGGCGGCCTCCACCAACTTCGACTCGGGGATCTCGACTTGATCGACTCTGACCCATTGCGGATGCGGAACCCATTGGCTAGTGAAGGCCTGGAGGTCCTCAACGGTGTGATGCGATGCGAAGGTGAGGAATGATCGTATAAGGTGCAGACCCTCATCATACGAAAGATGGGCGGTCGGTCGCTCACGTAGCGGCTTACGATTGAGGTACTACAGCATGGTCGAGCACTCCATGTTAGCATAAACTCTCACAAAGACGGGACCTACTTGTGGAAGGAAACGTAATAGAGATCAAGTACATACGTGAGACAGAAACGTCGATAGCACGGTTGGCGTAACCGCCATAGACACCGTAGCGGTATTCATGGTTGTACCCGGTGTCCTCCTTTAGGGATCAGGGTAATTCTTTGGATAAAAACAAATGATCAGCTATTAAAAGTCGGAGGTAACTGATCGACTCGAAGCATTAGGCAACCAATAGATAGCTAGACCAGTAACATGATCATACATTCGCTATATATAAGTGAGGTAACAAACAAGATGAAATTGGAAGAAGAATAGATTCGAGAATGCGTTTCTCACGATCGATACCGAGCCTAGGTACCGTACGTAATAATACATAAGTGGGTTACTGCATGTATTGATGTAGGTACATGTAGCTACAAGACTGCCGGTACCTTAATACCTCATAAACATAAGAATTACTAGGCGAAACCTAAAAAGCCCAACATGAGCTGGCACTTGCCCTGCATTGTCCAGATGCCCAGATGCCCAGCTATTCACATACGAAGCTACGATCCCCTAATTTCCATAGGTCATTTCTGGTGATGTCATAGCCCTGCCTCTTTCAGATATCAGGTATGTACAAGGTCAGCCCCCTGCGTACATGGCTCGATTATAAGCGGGGGCCGAGGCCGAAAAGGGGAACGCCTTCGATAGGCTGGGCTTAGCGTCCTTTCCAGAATCGAGTCTGCGTCTTCCCGCGACGTGCCTACCAGGTAGGTAGTGTAGCAGTGTTTGGGAGCGGGTCAAGCTCGGCAGGACCGATTATATTATGCAACAGTAAAAAATAAAAAATAAAATAGTTAAAAATAAAATAAAAATAAAAATAAAAAATTCATGATCGATTTTCAGATGCGAATGCCCCTCCATACAACCGTTTAACCACTAACGTAAATGCGCAAGATGTCGTCGTCTACGCAAACAGAGTCGTCGCCAGGTATGTTGAAAAGCCTCAGATTCATAATTGTTTTTTTGTTTCTCTTTTTTTTTTCACTTTATTTTCCTTTCTTACTTCTAAAATATAATTGACCTCCAAAATACTAACTAACCACACTAAATTAAAAAAAAATAGAAACGCGACAGCTACAATTCGAACAAGGCGTCGCCATATCCCTGCACCTCTGGCTCCCCCTCACCGTCGCCGTGCAGAGCGGGCTCGGCGGGCCAGAGTCGGAAGACAAGCGGGACTGGCTCGCCGGCGCCGTCGTGGAGATGTACCCCAGCCTCGTCGACCTAGCCAAGCAACGCGACAGCACCTCCGCCGCAAGCAAGTCCACCACAAACAACAGCAACAACAAACCGGGTAAGAAACCGCCGCCGCCGCCGCAGCTCCCCCGCGACCCCGACCCCGAAGACGTCGAGGCCACGCTCCTGCAGGCGATGTGGGACGAGTTCGAGACGCACGTGGACGACGGGTCGGGCGCCGAGGTCGCCGCGCGCGTGGCCGCCGCGCGCGCGCGCTGCGCCGTCGGCGACTTCGCGCTCGTCGAGGACCTGCGCCGGCGCTGGCTCGCGACCAAGGGCCGCAAGGTAGAGGTCGTCGTGGACGCGGACGCGGACGCCGACGGCGAGACGGACTGGGAGAGCGAGTCCGGGTCGGAGGAGGGAGATGACGATGACGAAGAAGATGTCGACATGGCGGATGCGCCTCCCGCTCTGGTCCCAGTATCTAAAGCTAGAGAGCGCCCGCCGCCCGAGGTCGACGAGGACGGGTTTACGAAGGTGTCGCGGAAGAAGCGTTGAGCGCGGGAAAAAAAAAAGAGGAAACGCTTGCGACGCGGTATTTCAAGTCAAGTCAAGTCAAGTCTCATCTAAGAGGATAACGGCGTACTAGAGTCTGTAATAAAGATACCTTGCTTGAGATATACAAGAGTGTAGCAAGAGTGCACATTATTCATGGGTTCCAAGTTCATCGATTAAAAGGATTTAAAAAACAACCGACGCCAAGAGCAGATGCGCCAAATTAGAAACGACCCGTACTAACAAGACATGAGAGCTAGGAGTTTGTCATCTCAAGGGTTCAAGCGATACCATTACTCCCATTCATCATCATCGCTATCTTCACTGTCCTCCACCTTCCGAGACTCCTTGGGGCTGCTAGGGGCCTGGCTCGGGTTTCCAGATGTTGCACCGACGAGATCGTAGCTAGTGTCGCTGTCCGGTTGAGATTTCTCGTCGTTGGATTTGCGGGGCTCGGCTGGCTTTAGGTGAGTCTTGGCCGAAGTAGCACCCGCCGGCGGGTGGATCGTCGTAGAGGACTCGACGGAACCTGGCCTTGCAGACTTCTCGGTCGATTTAGCCGGTACTGTGTCGTCATCGGACTCGTCCTCGGATTCTTCGTCGTCATCAGACTCCTCGCCCCATCCGATCTCCTCTTCGGCCGATGCGGCTGTATATCAGTCCGTTAGTTAGGTCTAGGTACGAAAGATCCGGAATAAGAAAACGTGACAAACCCTTCAATAGGTCCCGGCGGCGTGCTTCAGCTGTCTCTATGCTGTGGCGGAGGAAGGAGTATCGTTTCCAGAAATCGGTATAGGAGACCTTCCCAGGTACTAGCTTCTCCATGTTGGCTCGTAGCTCCGGGTGTTTAGTCAATGTGCTGCTGATAGTTTCCGTCTTGGCGTCCACGTCGAAGTCTTTCGCCCACGTAGCGTACTCGGCAGTGGCAGGGTCTTCGGTGAAGCTCTTCTCGGTCGTGTGGAGGACGTGTAGCTGCGCATCGTATCTAGAAGTATGTATCACACGTTTTCCGGACTCGTCCTTACTCTCGAAGCGACGGGAGGTTCCCTTGGCATCATCGGAATCAGTTCCGGGTTTGACGACGATAGCGTCGCGGAAGAAATTCCGGACGTTGCCGCCAAACTTCAGGAGTGCTTCGTCAGCAGCATCTTCGGCACGCTGGAAATCCTTTAACCGTTTCGCAGCTTCAGCCCTCAACCGCGATATGACCGTGTCGGATTCTTTAGCCGATTCATCGGAGCCGGTAGGCTTGGATGTGGTCGGTGTCGTCTCGAGATCCCTCTCCTTTTCCTTATCGGCAGAGTTCTGAGTCCTTTGTTCCGCGGGGGAGGGGCTCGTGGTAAGCGATAGGGCTCTGGCGCGGAGATTCGCAAGGCCTCTGGTAGCATCTACGCCTAGCGAGGTGACCTCTTGCTGTGCTTCCCTGTATACAGATCCGCCCTAAAATAAAATGAGACAGCGATTTAGTTATTCTATCCCCCCCTTCAAAACTTAGGTAGTCGGCCTACCTGCTTAATCACGTTACCGACAGTTCCCCCAAGCCATGTACCCCAAGAGCTGCTGGAAAAGGCACGATAAGCTTCCTGAAGTTCTTCGTTAATCGATTGTTCGGGCTTCTTCTGGGAAGGGCCGGCATTCTGGTTAGGGTTGTCGATATTGTCGCTGCTGTCCTTAAGAGATTCTTCGGCTATGTGATCGTAGGCAAGATCCATGATCGAGTCAGGAGCATGAGATATTTGAGAATAATAATAATAATATAATAATTAAGGACCAATTAAGTAGGTCAACACAAATAGGAGCCCCTCTTCTAAGATTCAGCCACGAAGATGACTTTAATGTTATTGGGGGTGATGAAGAAGTTGATATCTGTATGTACGAAATATAATTTAGATGTTTTAGGGAACATTGAATGAGGTGACCAGTGACAGGTGACGCGGTGACGAGGCTGGCCGTATCTAATCTACCGATTGACGTATGAGCGTATCCCCTCCCCTTTCATTGTGTTACTTAATACATAGGTAATGTAGGTACCTAGGTACCTCTCTCAGTGTTCTCAGTGTTCAATGTTCTCAGTGCTATACGAGTACGTACGTACCTATGCCGTCTATTTACTATGTGAGGTACCTACCAAGTCTTCAAGAAAGCACCTGCCATACGTGTCCTAGCCCCCTTCTCCTGACCGCATTGGCAAGAAGCATTTGAGAACCTTAACCAATGCGGGGAGCTGCCGGTGCGGGCACTCTTTATATACCTAGGTAATATGCGAGTAAAGGGTATAGAATGGATCACGTGGGACAGAACATCAAGGCCAAGTCCCTCTCCACTTATTTATACACAGTGCAGTAGACCAGAGCTTTTTCCCCCCTTTTACAACATCGTCCATTCGTAACCTACCATTCATCATATTAAAAGCGGCATCGTATCTGGCATATTTCATCAGCTGTGCGTAATTGTCGTTAGCACAATCTAGGTACTTGATCACTCTCGAACCTTGGAATCTACCGGCGGACACATTTAGTTAAGATCGAATTCGGAACCGTTCCCTTACTGGTCCAATATGTTACGCGTGTATCCATAAGTTATATACTATGTAAGGACTTTAATCGGGACCCCACGGCTCTTGCGGAAGACGGCAGTAAGATAGAGGTTGAGTGTATCGTTTTTTTTCTTTTTTTCTTCTATACTTGCATCTTTGGGTCAGCGCTTAGACGAAATTTGATCTAGAACATTTTGCTAGAAGATATGGCTCAGTGCTGTGCGACTGCAGCATGATTGTGGATTTGTGATATTCATCCGAGACCGTCATCTCTACTTATAAGCCTAGTACTAATATTACAGTACGAGGGGAGATAGTATGGGATAATTCACACTGGTTTTGGCCTAGGCTCTGATGATCAGCGTCAGATTCGACGAGAACGACAAAAGGAGAACAAGGAGTCATCCTCAAGCTAATGCAAGCGAGCTGTGACGGATTTTAGAGTCCGGTCCCCGATACTGTAGTGGTGCGGTCATAGAATCGCTCCGCCTTCTAATTCCGCCACTCACTTTTTTTTTTTTCTTTTTTATATTTTTATACCATACCATGACCATACTATGTAACTATACAACACGAAGTACCTACACTACACTATCGAAAAAAGGTCGACAACGTGACTCGGACCCATCCAACAGAACCATTAGGAGGGTTTCTTATCCTATGGTAACAATGTTGCCCGCACTCCAAGAAAAGATGTCCAGATTCCAGACCTGCTATTGGAGAATTGTCACGTCAAAGTGGTTTTTACTCAGTACAACGATCACTTGACTCGACTTAAACTGCTACTATAACAACATACCGATATACCTAACGCATAAGATGATGCGAACAGCTTGTACCTACTTTTTGACAGCATACATATACCATATATATCAGGTAGGGTAGGTAGGTAGGTAGGTAGGTAAGTATATTACCATGGAGCAAATGATTTGCATATATGTGGTAGTACGCAGAAATCTGCAGCAGGTACTTGGAATAGGTAGGTTGTAGATTAATGAAAACATCTGGACGAAGATGAAGGACGATAAAGATGAAAAAGAACATGGGAACTTTGAAAGGAAAAAGCTGTCGGGAATTTAGTGTCCTATGGCGGAGACATATTGTATATATGAGGTAGTTGTAGGTAAGTATACACAGTATGTGTCCGTACTACTTCGTATATATAGTATAAATAGTAGCCGGGATGAGGGATGGGGTGGACGTAACAATGGTATGAAAGAAATAGGAAAAGGAAAGCGAAGACGAGAGTTGATCAGCCACACACTTACATGAAATGTAGGTATGAGTGATGGGTGTAAAGTCCGAGTACAAGCGGAGAGTACAAGTCGGTAGTACAAGTAGGTACTTATATACATGCCTCATACTAATTAAGTTTTTTCTCTTAAGCATGATTAAATTTGATATTCCTGCTGTTACAGAGTACATACATGTACTCACTGCAGCATCTCCCCCGCCACATTCTTCTTTCACTTGGGACCCATCTTAAAAAGTAGAAAAGTTAAAAGGCTTACAAATCGGAAAACAGGCCGTTTTCTGCCCCCCTCTCTACGATTCCTTCCATCGTGAAGACTCACCCTCTTCTATCATTATCCATAACCCATCTTCCATATTCATACACCCAAGCCCTACCAAGCCCTATAAGCCTTACAAAGTCTCAAGCCTCTCACATTTGACACGCTGTCCCATCTATAAGGGAAAAGAAGAATAGAAAAAAGAAGAAGAAGGGGGGTATGCGTGTTGGCGTGGTGGCCTTGTTCTCTTCTTACATCAACTCCCTTCTGAAAGAAGTCAAGTGAGGAGAAGATGATTTAGAAGAAGAAAAAAAATTGAATTAACTACATCATCTCCAGCTTGAAGAGTCTCTTAGAGGCAAATTTGTATCTTTTCTTTCCCTCCTTCTAACCTTGGGAAGATTGTTTACATCTTAAATCATCATCAACAAGTTATTTTTTTAATTCATTTATATATGAATATTAGTTGTGAATAGCTTCGACACCTTCAAAGGTCAAAGTCAAAAGCTCTCTTCTCAATTCCCAAAGAAAGAAGAAGAGGAATAGGAAGAGGAAGAGGAAGAAGAAGAAGAAGAAGGGACAAATAAATACTACGCCAAGACGGCCATTGAGCGTAGCCATTGCTGCGCATCGATTCAATCATCCTTCTACCAGATTCTGCTTCCTTTCCCATTCATTTCATCGTTGTTGGTGGCGTTGGCTCAATTTTGACCTCCTTCCACCCAATTAGGAAAAGCCGTCAACGTATTCAATTCAATTCAGTCCAATTCAATTTTACTCTATTCTATTCTACTCTGCTCTACAAGTCAATTCATACACAACTCTACCTTCTTTCTCGTCTTTTTCTCGCTGTTCCTATCGTGACCTCATATCAATCAATTTATATATACCTCCTATATATCTATATATATATACACATACATATATTGGATACGTCACTCCTTAAATCTATTCGTCATGGCTTCGACACACTCTCAAGCCCTAAATCAATTCATCCTCACTCCACAGCAGCAGAACCTGCTCTTCCGTGCTCTCACCTCAAATCAGCCGAGCAACAATGACGCCTCCCCTAGCAATGGCATCTCACTCTCGTCCGACTCTGTGACCAAGTCTCCTGTCCAGGATCAAAACGGCGCCGCCAGTGTCGACTCTTCTAACGGCACATCCAGCGGTGTCCAGGAAAGTCCTTTCTTAGATTATGAATACGACCTAGGACAAGACGCTAGCTTCGACTTTGACTTCACGAACGATGGTCAGGCTAAGATGATTGGGGATTTACCAGGCACTTCACCGCAGGACGATGACTCCAAGGCCAGCTCTCCTGATAACGAAAGCCCGGATAAGAGAGGCCACCCGGAAGATGAGGATGAGGACGAAGATGAGGGTGGCGGTAAGCGGAGAGAAAGCGAGGGAAAGATTCCAAAGAAACCTGGTCGTAAACCACTTATGAATGAACCCAGTTCGGTGAGTCGCAGATGCCAACCTCATTAGTCCTTGACGTAATTGTCTCTAACAAGACGTATAGAAGAGGAAGGCTCAAAATCGCGCGGCGCAGCGCGCGTTCCGGGAGCGTAAGGAGAAGCACCTGAAAGATCTCGAGACCAAGGTGGAAGAGCTTGAGAAGGTGTCGGCCGCAACGAACAACGAGAACCAACAGCTACGCTCCCAGATCGACAAGTTGACGATAGAGTTGAGCGAGTATAAGAAGAAGCTGACGCTACTGGGCAGTCCTCGTCCGACTACGGGTGCCGGACCGCGAAAACAGGTGTTTGGTCAAGCCGTAATACAGAATCTCAGCGACGTCAACTTCCAGTTCGAATTCCCCAAATTCGGCGTGCTACCTGGGCCTCGACCTCAGAATCCTCCTACCAATGCTTCCCTGTCCCTATATAATACGTCGACGTCACCCGGCGGCAGCCCCAATGGCCAAATTACACCAACAGAAAAGGCCAAAGACAAGGAAACGTCCAAGTCCAGCTACCAGAAGAATCGCCAGAACTCAGATGCGCAGTCCAAGGACGGCTCGACCAAGTCCTCGACATCGCCTTATGATAGTACATTCGGTGCTAACGCTTCGAGAACAAGCCTGGACTCAAGCCACTATAGTATGAACGGAGCCAATACAGGTTCGCCGAGCTCATCCACGGCCAACTCCAATATGGGACCTAGCTCTTCGTGTGGAACCTCTCCCGAGCCAACAACACAGTCGCCGCTGGGATTCAAGCCGGTAGATACATTAACCACGATCGGCGAGGAGCAGCCATCCCTGACCAGTGATTCCATGTCTCGTAGGTGATTTCGATAATACGTTGAGAGACTTGTCGCTAATGCAAGCCAATAGAATTCAACCATATAAACAGCATAGACTTCTCCAACCTTGACTGGTTGCCACAGCAGAACGGGGGCCAATTTGATCCTCAACTCTTCGGCGACTACCGGGAGCCGCAAGATAACATACTGACAAGCGCTACATTCGACGACAGCTTCTTCAATGACGCTTTCGAGGTCGATTTTACCACGCCATATAACATAGGGACCCAGAATAGCGCACCTAAAAAGAACTTAATTGCCGAGATCGATGCTCGCAAGGAGTCCGAAGATACCATCATCACGACTAGCAACGGGAAGCTTCTCACCTGTAACAATATCTGGTATGTTATTCGTCTTTTATTTTATCCAATTCTCCTTTTCCACCAGGCTCGAGCCAATAACGGCATTAAACTTGTATGCTTACTGTGAAATAGGGAGAAGTTGCAATCTTGTCCTCGAGTGCAAGCAGGCGATTTGGACCTAGACGGGCTGTGCTCTGACTTGCAAAAGAAAGCCAAATGCGGCGGCTCCGGAGCTGTTGTCGAGGAACAAGATTTCAAGGCCGTCATGACAAAGTACCTCGGTTCCGATACCTGCACTACACAGGTATCGCAGGCCTAAACATCGCGCTTGATAGATATAGGCCCGGGGACAGCTGTACAAGAAAGACTTTCGATCCCCAGTCTTGTGCCACTACCAACCACATAACCACCATTCATTGGGTACCGGCGGAAGGAGTTCTACTTTTTTCCAGGCGGAGGCGGCAAGGCTTACGGTTGAGGAATAAGGCGGCAACATGGATGTCTTCAAATCTGGGCGATTTACGAGAGAGAGGAGGAAGGTCACAGCCATCTCCGACGATATCTACATCGATATCTACGTCTCGCCGCCAAATCATGGGAAAATGGAGTTGCATTTACGACCGAGAAAGGCGGAAAATTATATACGTGTTTTTTTATCTTCAGTTTTCTTTTCCTTACTTTCTTCTCCTCTCTTCCTTCTTGGATCATGCCTCATCCGCAGATGCAGGGGAACAGATGGACTGGGTAGATGTGCCGGGCCAGTGACAGTGTGTTTTGCACGCTCTCGCCTATTTCAGATATCAACCGGGTCGTTTGGCACGTACCCAGGGTGAGCGGATAAGGAGGCTCAGGGTTCTGTAATGAGACAAGGAAGGATAGTGATGATATCGATGAATTGACGCTACTCTGGGAGACATGTGTCCTCGCTCCCCCAATGATACAGGCGACTTGCTTGCTTGCCCCTCTACCAATACTAACGCTGATATGCCGATCAAGACGATCGAAGCCAGATTCGGTCTTAATGGGCATGAGACCCTAACGGACATTCGTTTTCAGGTTCGAGATTGACGGTCTTGTCTCTTCATGCACGTACTAGGCTGCGATGGCAGGGGCTTACGAGAACTGTTAGGTTAAGGGGTAGGTGTACGGAGTACCTCAAAATAGGTGCACCTATGTACGCCGTGGGGGTGTGTCTTGTTTACATGATGTATTCTCGCTATATCTTATCCATTTATTCCGTACACAAGATAACTGTCATGGCTTCCTTCATCCACGCACGAAAAATCTTAGCTTTTCTCCACGTGCATGTCAACGAGCGTTCGTCGAGCTACACTTTTTTTTTTTTTTTTCTTTCGATGCGAGGGAATCGCGATATGTGAGCTGACACTGGTCTACCTCCTATCGTATGTCTACCTCGGTATATTATTATAGCAACCAATCCTAGCACATACCTACCTAGGTATAGAAGGCTTTCGGGGGGGAGGGGAAGAAGTTTTTTTCAACAACGAACATACCTAGGTAACCCTTTTTACAGCGGCAGGCAGGCAGGCAGGCAGGCCAGCGACTCACTTTGACCGATACCACTCACCACCTCGTTACGAGCCGTTAGGTAGGTAGCTACCGGTTTTGACATCCACACACGATATCTAGCTACTGCGTACCTAGAGCTGCCCTACCGTAAGGAAGGAGGCTGGGCGGGGAATCTGCCCGTTGGTAAGTGGATCTGCGCGTGCATGCCTACCTACCTACCTACCCATATGAGATATAGGTAGGTAGGTATATAAAGACCGTGTAAGTCCTGATGGCAAAAGAAATAGGTACCTACTTACCTACCTATCTACGAGATACCTAAGAGACGAAGTAAAAGAGAGAAACGCGATACCTATACAACCGATAGCACGTATCATCTATGGGACGTTATTACCTTACCTAGTGTCATGACATCCGCCTGCTCGACGTCAATGCGAAGAAGCATATACCCGTACCGGTTTCTCGTGTGTTTAGGAGGAGGGGGGGGGGGGGGACATTGTATGAGGGAGTTGTCTTTTGCTCTTGGATGTGTTCTGTACTTCTTTGCTTATAGGGTAGGTATACTGGGAGGCTTATACCTATTTATCTTCTTCGTGCTTGCTTTTGGACTCTCATGTCTACCTCCTGCTGGTAGTTAACTTAGTAGTACCTTGGATATCTAGCCCCTTTTTTGTAAGTGGAAGGTTACTCGGGTATGAGGGTACCTGCACCTGTACCTAGGGAGGTAAGTAAGTAAACTTTGTAGCATGTGGCTTCTGCAGTACCTAATGTACCTGTATTTATTTAAAGTAGGTAGCTGAGTTACATTGTTTGTGAGTATGAAAGATTTTGAAATATACCTAAGTAGGTAGGTACCTACTCAACTACTTCGATGTACGAGCGATAGGAGGCTCTGTCATGTACTTGATAAGAGGCATATTACTACACACTTGAGATGTAAGTAAAGTTCTACAGCATCTCTTGGGGATAACAGGTAGTCACAAATACCCAGCACACCATAGACATACCTATCTACCTCCTCTCATATAACACGACACTAATACCAACATACCTCGGCTCTGCCCAAATCCAAGGTCTACATTAGCTCAGAGGGTGGAGAGCTAGCCATAGCAGGGAGTAGCTCCTTTTTAAGCTACCTACCTACCTACCTAGGTAATCAATATGTACCTTACCCCCTTTTCCCAGAACACTGGGTTACTAAACTCGACATCTACCTCCTGGAGGAGGTGTACAGCTATGGGGAGGTAGGGCAGCAATAAGCTCAGGGCAATAGGTAAGGAGCAGAAGATAAAAGCCATAAGGTACTGGTGAATTAGGGCCTCGTATGATCTACTGTTAATTACCTATACCTTGCCTTACCTTACCTTACCTTACCTACAGGTACCTGGTAGGAAGCACATACCTCCTTACCTCCTCCCTCGAAGGAAAATAACCTCTCCTCCCGTTTACAGTGTATACCTCCATCCCCAAACCCAGCCAGTCTATAGGTACACAGCAGGCCCAAAGCAAAGCGATAAGAGAGGAAAAGAGAGAGAAACTCATCCAGGCTAGGTACCTAGACAAATAAACAACCTACCCCCGCAAACCCCACGACCACTCTTATCCCTCTATCCCTCTATCCCCTCCCCGGAGGGCACGAAAGGACTCGTTAAACGAGTTTCGAAAAGAACATATAAAGGGAACCATACCTAGGTAAGTTATGGAACCCTACCACCCACAACTAGGCCAAGCATCTAGTAGAGACCCTCAAAAGCCAAAAAGCGCAGAGATTACCTAGGCCGATCGACAGGTAGTGATCGCTACGTAATCCGGGAAAGTTGAGCCCACAGAGGCGGCAAGGTTTGGCATCATAATAGAACTGGAACCAAAGGAATTTAGAGTAGAGTAGAGTAGAGCCCCCGGATTCATGTATATTAGAGCTTACCACGTCCTATACCCCTAGGGAGCTTGCGAAGAGAGGCCCACGCCCGTTCGCTCAGACGTTACACAATACAACAACAACAACAACAACAACAACAACAACAACAACAACAACAATCTATCCCTCTATCCCTTATACATACATAGGTACCTGAGGTCAGTACATACGGTACACACGATAACTCACACAACGCCCGTCCCTTCCTTCCTTCCTTCCTTCTTTCTTTCTTCTTTCTTACATCTAAAAAACCGAACATACCTCCCGGTATCTGAGATACCTACCTATTCCATCGCTCATCAGGGGCAGAAAAGGGAGAGAAGAGGCAGGTAGACTTACCTACCTAGGTACCTGGTATCAGACATGTCTGCTCTCCCATGGGTTCGATATCCCGCGGCCGTTTACCTACCCCTACCTACCTACCTACCTACCTACCTACTTACCTACCTACTTACCTACCTACCTACCTACTTATCTATAACGAGTATTACACGAACAGCTTAACAAGTCTCGGGCAAAAAGAAAAGTAGAGATGGAGGTAATAAATTGTTAGTTAAAAGGGGGGGACTGGGTTCATAGCACTAAAGACGGAGAAAGACGTGGTGCAAGTTTAATGACAATGGTATCAAGGTATATCTAGGTATGTATATCGCATGCTTTCTAATTAAGCGCTGGCCCCTAGAGGCCCGTTCCTGTCCCAAATCATTACGGATCGTACCAGCTGTACTTGGTATCTATGCAGCCAACCCCCTCCCTTTCGCCACTCATACGGACTCTACGCCTCCTGTCCCTCGTAGATCAAAATCAGTAACGGGTGCTGTAAATCGTACATCGTTCGGCATTAGTCAGGTACGATTATATCGGGGCGGCCAGCCGAGCAGAGAAAGCCTGACGCGGGGGCTCGCGCCGACTTTCATCTTGCAGACGTGACCGTTCGAAAAGAAAAAAGAATCCGCTCCGGAATAAGACCTTGTGACTGGTCAATAGTCACAAGTAAACAAAACCTCAAGTATATTCTTCGCGTGAGGTAGTCGGTGATGAAGTGTCGAAGACGAGACAGTTTAGGCCGATGCCAACTAGATTTGGCAATGATTGTGTCACTCCCAGCCTCGGGGGTTAACAGGTTTGATATTCACCGTCCGTGATGCGGAGTCTCTAGCTTTTAGAACTGGCTAAAAGCATCGTAATCCACTTGGTTGATGGACCAAACTTGCTTCCTCCACTCGTCTAGATATGACTGAGCTAGCTCCGCTAACCCATCTAACTGGTTCGTGTTCGACTGCAAAAGGCTCCTCGCGGTGGGCGCATGGTGTAATGCTCGGATCAGTCCATAAAACCCCCTCCGACCCGTTCCCAGTTATCCAAAAAAAAAAAAAAAAAATAGACGCCGATATATGTATAATAACGCCCAATGCCGAGATGATATTAACTGATTATTTGTCGTGCTCCTTCTTTACCCAATACTCCCCTCTCCTTTGGCTTTGGACTATGACCCCTCTTCTTTCTACCAAAAAGCCCGAAGACGCCACTGCTCCCGGAACTGGATTTGTCGTCGCCTGCTGTGTTGGCATCGGCCGGCAGCGTAGCATCCCTGCGTGCTAGATCCGACCAGCTGCCGGTATCTTCCAGTGTTACCGATATCCCACCGGTCGGAGACTTGACGTGCGTTCCCGAAGGTTGAGACATGCTCTTGGTATATGTCCGATGATATGTTGGCAGCGGAGGCGGTGGACGCGATGGGGTTCTGTGTGTACGATTGGTGTTTGGATGGCTCTTGTCCGACGGGGCCCTGTCCTGAGCTGGCGAAGGTTGGTATAATTGCTGTGGAACGGCATTGCCAATGGGAGCTGATTTGGCCTCGTTTGTGCTGATTGCTCGAGGCCCTTCACTAGACGGGCCAGCTACAGAACTATCATCGCCAGTTCCGTCCTTTTGTAGCGCCGCGATTCTAGTTGGCAGTTAGCAAGTACGATAGCCACGAATAGAAAAATACTTACTTCTTATAGGCCGCCACGGTATAGTCGAACGGCTGAAATTCCCGTTCAATGGTACGGTACAGCTCGTCCTCCCGAATTTCCTTCTCCGTAGCGTCATCCTTTAACTTCTCTCTAGGTTTTTGTCTCCGTGCCCTGGCTTCCAGCGGCGCCTCTTCTAATAGCAACTCTTCGAGATCGTAGGTGGCATCGAAGTTGGTTTTATCCGCCGACGGTATAAAGACGGGTTCCAGCTCTTTCCTCTCCAAGGCCAAGAAATCGATCGATTGGAAGAAGGGATCCTCCACGAAGCTCCGCCAAGTATGACCAAGCCTCTTATCAGGATTCGGATTCAGAGCAGAATTGATGGCATACAGACACGGCATCGAGACGGGGGGGTTGGTGACGGGGAACTTTGGGGTTGCGGCAACGATGGTGTTGGTCAAGCTCGATTCTGAATTACCATCGAAAGGTCGCTGTCGTTTCGTAAGTGTATTGGTCCAGTTATGAAGGGTTGGAACCGTAGATGTGGTCATGTAATACCTTGTTATATATGCATTCGTAGAAAAGCACGCCTAACGACCACCAATCGGCTCGAACATCGTAGCCCTTACCTCCGTAGACTTCAGGGGCGAGATAGGCTAGGGTACCTGATTTGCTGGTGAGAATCTTGCCAGGGATGACATCCGAAGCAACGTTCTATATAACGGAAGAGTTAGCTGTTGATGGCGCATGGGAGGGGGAGGGGAGATAGTTGATGTAACATACGAAATCAGTCAAGTGGACGTGACCACCAGCATCCAGCAGCACGTTATCCGGTTTCACGTCTCGATGTATTATGCCCTGACCGTGTATATATCTGAGGGCACAGCCTAACTCAGCTATCCAAAACTTGACAGCATCTTCAGTGAAAGCCTTCCTCGAGATATGGAAACGTAGATCGCCTCCACTCATCAAGTCGACCACGAGGTACCTATTTGCGCAAGACGTATCAGATCAGAGGGACGGCCTCGCTGTCAAGGTTGGTAATTGATGCATACATGTATTCGATATCTTGGAAGCTATATCGCAAATTGCAGATAAATGGATGGTTTACATGCTCGAGCATGCGACGTTCTCGTATAATATTGCGGACGCTCTCGGACCGGACGACTGAGGGAGCAAGATCAAGTTAATATTCGACGTGGCCAGTAATATAAGAGGTAGGAATTGTTTGACAGTGTTTGACTTGACGGAATCGACGCACCCTCATCTTTACGAATATATTTCAGGGCGAATGATAGGCCGGTATCCTTCCTTTCGACTATTCGTACTTTACCAAAAGCACCGCGACCGACGACTCGTAGTAATCGAAAATGATTGAGGTTCACTGACGAATGATGGAAGATTAATATCGGATCAGCCAAGAGAGGCTCATGATCGGGACAGGGGATGGAAGAGATCCGAGACAACGGGAGTACGGCCACCCTCCTTTTTGTTTTTTGTTTTTTTGTTTTTTATTATATTCTTTCCCTTTTGATTTGATATTTTGATTTGTTTTTTCTTTTAATAGGGAGAAACATACCTTCGCCGTTGAGGTCAACGGGCTTGCCTTGACTATTACCCATTGGAAAAGTTGGGGGCTCTTTTTTTGTATTTTTATCTTTTTATTTTTTATATATATTTTTCTATTTTCTTCGTTCCGATTTCCGCGATCCTATTCGCGTTCGGGAGTACAGAGACGTTGAAAAATAGGATGACTTAAACAAAGAATGGCTGAGTAAAGAAGAAGAAAAGGCAAGAAAGAGAAAAACCAGTTATTAAGCATAGGAGGAGGATAAAACGAGAATAATGATAGGTAGTAAGATAAAATAAAATAAAATAAAGTAAAGTAACATAAAAATAAAGAGAATAAAAAAATAAATAAGATAAAATAAAATAAAATAGAATAAAATAAAAATAAAAAAAGATGATGAGATATCAGGAGGTCACAAGATCCACCCTAGGATCCTTACTAGGTATAGTATTACCTAGTATATTCTCAGCTGTGACCCAGACTGAATGCAAAATGTAAATGCAAGCAAACCAAAAGTTATTATTAGAGATCATGGGGGGGAAGGGAGAGAGGTAGAGAGGTAGAGA
This sequence comes from Hypoxylon lienhwacheense, assembly GCA_902806505.1. Classification (NCBI taxonomy): domain Eukaryota; kingdom Fungi; phylum Ascomycota; class Sordariomycetes; order Xylariales; family Hypoxylaceae; genus Hypoxylon; species Hypoxylon lienhwacheense. The sequence continues at coordinate 731,148 of CADCWW010000011.1, forward strand.
GGTAGAGAGGGATAAAGGAGAGGAGATAATCTGCCAGTTATGGACTAAGGAAGCTATCCCTAGATTAGCGGGTTAAGTACTATACATAAAGTAGGTATACCATACCATGAGCAATGACCTTGGACTAGACCAGGAAGACGATTGATTGATTGATTATATTAAAAAAGAAAAAGAAAAAGATAATATAATATAATCATCAACAAAAAATAATGAAGAGGGGAGGGATGATGAGAGGGATGAGGATAAGGATAAGGATGAAATGAGGATGAATAAGAGTGACGAGTGACGAGTGACAAGTGACGAGTGACGGGCGATTGGATAGGAGACTAGGTACAAAGTACATGGAACCAAAAGTTAGAATAGAAGGTCATCAAAGCAACAACTAAAAAAAATAAAATAATAACATAGTAATAAATGCGCTAAATTACGCCTACTGCGTACTTGTCATCCGCGGTTGCCAATTGGGAACGGCACGTACATGTATCTAGCAGGCTGTTTTTCTAGGGTATAGATACATGGTCTGTTGCGATTATGTACTTATATACTTTACATCTTTAAGTACCTAGTTTGATAATTTATCAATTGATACATGTAACTATTCAGTATAGGTATTCTACATAAGTACATGATATAAGTAAAGATATCGATCTATACTTACCAAATATAAGTAAATATACTTAAGCTAACCAGGGATATCATCATCGTTGATCTATTACAATCAATAGTATCGATTGATCGTAATTAACTCAGTATCTTCGCTAATCGGTACTTTATGATGCATACTCCGTACACTTACACAGTATTAGTATACTTACCATATCGACAAGGAGGTAACATCAGTAACACTAATGTTATTACCTACATCTTACATGCGTACGTACTACAAGGGTTCGACGATAAACTAGCAGGTTAGCGTACATAATAAAGTAAAGTGCTTGAAGTGAAGAGATCTGAGCTTTTATGGGACGGCGTCTTAGACTTCGCGCTGACAGGTCTATGTAATATAGGAGGATCGACACCGCTTAGCATTTGCGGAGTTTGCCATGTGCGTCTCGTGCGTCTCGTGCGTCTCGTGCGTCGTGTACATCTTGTACATCTGGTCGTGCGCCGGACGGTTGATCATAGTACATATGTATGTACATATAAGTACTCTATTTCACCTTATTTTCCTTATTTTCTACATGCGGTTTTGCCACCAAGATACAGATAGCTTGCATATAGGCGTCTCAACCTAACTCAATCCGGTAAGCTTATATGATGAAAACGTGTTTCAGCCCGGGCGGTGATCCAAGGGACCTCGGGGACGTATGTGTACTACTTTAGGTACAGACATAAATCTAAATAGTCAGGTAGTGCGGAGTACGAGCTTCCCATTCTTACATATGTACACATGGATCAAATCTTACGTTGTTGTGCGTAAACTTACCTATCTGTGGCTTGTGGCTAGACTCTTCCCACGTTTGAGTACATACATGTATGTATATATCTACATGTATTATTGTACCTGGTGTGTACAACTTTGGAGGTAGTACATGTATACCTTATGTAATGTATACAGTGTATGTACCTGGGATAAGGCAATTCTCCAGATTTCAATCTTCTCATCTTTTCAACTCTTCATTCTTAATTCTCATACTCATCCTCATCCTCATATTCATCCTCAATCTTCAATAATACTATCAATCATAACATCTTTCCATACGTTCCTCACCTCGTATCTCTGATTACATCAAATCTTGAGGCTCCTCCAATCTTCCACAAGTCTTCTAATACGGCGCGGATCCTTCTCCAGCATGTTGGAGACTTGGAGTGCATTCCTGTGCCCGTTCTACGCACCCCGAACATCGAAGCAACGTCAGCCTTTTTTAGTCTACTCTATGAGGCACAATCTATCTGAAACAGCCATAAAATAATTAAGGCATGGAACTATTCCAGAACCTCGACTTGACCCCCGTGTAGGAATTCCCCTCTGAACCAACCTGCAGTATTTTGACTAGCCTCCATCGGCCCTAATTGTGTTGATGTGTTCAACACCCTGACCAAGACGTATATACCCTGACAATCCTCCGGGTAACGGTACACGATGAAGTCACGTATCTTCCCGTCGGCTTTGTCAAACTTGTCGGTGCCAATCCGGCTCGTTAGGGGTTGGGTCTTGGGTCACCCGGATCCTTTAACATTGGCCAATGCCTTGGTCATTCATCCGTACAGGAACCCGTACATGGTCATCGCCTATGTAGCTGCTGGATAGTCGGACAGCGTGTCATCATATTACATGCGGACCATGTTCAGCCTATTCGTGACGTGGCGGGGGAGAGGTTCCGGTTCGGCTGCTACGTACAGATCACGTACAGATCTTCCGCGCCATCTATCACATCACCTTCGGCCACCCCGAACAGCCGACTTGGAGGCAAGATGGGCAGCACCGGCTAGCATATTATCTATACATACCAACCCATAACAAGTGTTGTCAGTTAATCCACCGATCCGGAGTCTTTCGTGATGTCTAACGCCAGAATCGTCCTTGTTTATTTAACCTCGGCATATCGCACGCAGTATGGAACTCTCCAGTCCTAAGCAAGCACGAAATCGTGCTGAGCTGTCCCCTTCGTGTCCTGACAAAATCATTTTTTGTAGACAAAACGGTCGTGTTCGGTGGTACCGGCTCGTCTACGGACCGTTTAATAGTGATGTCTGGTATTGTAACATGGGGTAGGGTTCTCGGTCAGTTGAGGAATGCGTTATGTTTCAATAACCTGCATGTAGACCGAGATAGGTCTCGAGGCTCAATGCATATTTGCATCTTCGCCCGGCGTCCTCCATCACTTTTTCAACTTCTGTCAGTCCTAGTCAGAGTACTAGCAGAGACCGCGGGCGACAATAACGTCGGCTCGGCGCTAAATCCGACAGATTCCATGCAATCACAGTACAGGGGTAAAATAGCAACATCCGACATGGCAGATAAGCAGGGTCTATTTATCAACATGAAAGGAAATTCGAAGACACTTATCGTAATGGTCACCACAGCATGATTTATTCAACACATAGTCTGAGGTAAAACTAGAAGCTCGACGCTGCCATCTTTACTATTACGGCTCAGTTTCCTGGGCAGTGCAGCAAGATGAGCCCGACGCAGACTTGAGTATTTGCAGAGTGCAGAACATAGACGGCCTTATTCGACGGTGGGATCGTTTTGTGATGGATCTTTCGGAACCTTATTTATTTGCTTCCCATCATCGGACCGAGGCTGTTGGAAAGTAATGAGTGAGCTAGGAGGTATTCAAGAATAAGGCAGAAGGTGATCAAATCAAAATTCAAAGCCACTACGTATTATGGTGGCGTAGTGCGGAAATCTCATTTCTTCCAAAGAACACGGGAAGCCTGCTTTATCTATGCCGTCGGCCTTTAGACTTACGTCTCCTATATCATATACGATATAAGTGGTCGGAGTTTTCGGAGTTGGAGTTCTGTTATCTTCGGAGAACGCCCGAGGACCATTCCGTTTATCTTATAGTCTAGATTATTGCATACTACCAATAGACGTACAAGTAGACCTACGTAGGTAAGTACATAAGATATGCACCGAATCCAACACCATTTCCCCGAATAGGTAACTAGAGCGACGGGTCTATCCGCCTCATACTTTCCCCGTTTGCATTTGCATTACTTATCAAGGCACTACGTCACCAAGTCAACACGTCACCACGTCACCACGAACATGAATGAAAACATCGACACTTTACTGAGGAGAGTTAGCTATCACATGCATGTGTATAATCAAAATCAAGGCCCGGTTCAAACCATACCAATGCCCTATTTCGGTATAAGGTGTAGCTTCAGATTCGACCATCTACTACACAGGATTCAGTATTCCGCCCCAGTAAACCTAGGCTCCAGAGTCTAGATTCTACTATGTACTCTACAGTCTAGAATCTTAGAGCTGCACGTCATGATGGCATAGAGAAGGAAAAAAAACTTCGAACCCGTTCCCAGCACGCTGAATAATAGAGAATGACGATGCACAACGGAATCATGGAACTTCATCTCTCTCTCTCACGGTCTGGAAAGGGTATATAATTCAAGATCACATCCCCAACGACTCGACAATATCCTCTCACTCGAACAGCGTCATCCTTCAGAAGCCTGACAAACCATAAGCCTCGACCAGCGAACCCGTCTCTCCGCTTCCGGACACACAGCACGACCTAGCTCCTCGGAGTCTCTTACACGTCATGGCCGCTTCCGCCGACAAGTCCAAGCCGTACATCCCGCTCGCCAGCGGCGCCAGCGACGGCTGGTCCAACGAGGACGAGGCGTCGGCGACATGCTTCTGCGGCGCCGTGCAGCTGTCCTTTGTAAGCTTGTGCCCTTTTCTCCCTCTCCCTCCCTCTGTCTCTCTCTCACGCACGCGTAAACCGTACTAGACCACCCACCTAACCATCTAACCAGCCGACCAAGGGACCCGGCCTCGTCGACATCTTCGTCTGCAACTGCTCGGACTGCCGCAAGATCACGGCGTCCATGTTCGCGACCAACTTCATCGTGGACGACGGGTACCTCGGGCACGTGCGCGGGCGCGAGCTCCTGCGGGCCTTCGGCCAGTCGCGCACCGTCGCGTCCGGGAACAGCATGACGAACCACTTCTGCGGCACCTGCGGCACGCTCATGTACCGCGTCAGCTCCGGGTCCCCCGGCCAGAGCATCCTGCGCGTCGGCACGGTGGACGACTTCTCCCTGCACGAGACCCGCCTGCGGCCGCGCGTGGAGCAGTTCGTCGACGGCAGGGTCGCCTGGTTCGCCGGCGTCGAGGGCGCGAGGCAGGTCGAGGGGTCGGCTTATAATTGATTTTTCGTTTCTTCGTGCTGTATATGTAGAGGGGGAAAAGGACTTTGATGATGAAGAAGATTGTTTACGTCCTCGGAGAGGACGGGCTATCTACTGTTTGTTGTAGATGCGGAAACGTCTAGGCGAATGTGGAGGGGAAGGAGGATAGGAATGGGAATGGGTATCTGAAAAGTAGGAAAAAGTTACAGCAATGGGATAAATTTCTGGTTCGAATTAGGTGCTTTAGAGGAACTCCCTTGTATTCGTGGGATCCTTATGGGTCCATGGGAAGGTTAGCAGTCTATCGTTATATCGTACAAACCAAGACACATTGGAATCAGTATGGGATGGTAGTTGAATTATTATTATATGCTTTTACTTGATTTTGAGGGATCTTTCTGGTCCTATTCGACATGACTGAAGCTGTTTATGGCCGACGACCAAGTTGGTGATAGTAGAGGGAGGGGGTAAGTGGGATGAGTAACGAGTGGACTTTATAGCCAACAATAGAGGTATACTTCGTACAGGTAGAATGAAATATGAAAATATTATCATTGAGATGGACACGCCGTTCGTTCGAATTCTTCAGTTTTATCATCATTACCTAGCTCTTAGACCACTCTTCCTCTCGCTCTCCGATATAAATGCGAGCTTTGACACATCAGACTTACTAACACTTCAGAAGTCCGTATTAGGGTAGGTACCTAATCATACAGAAGAGTAAAAGATATAGCTAACGAATAACACGCACCCGAACTAACTTCCTACCTACCTACCTAACCTACCCGTCGTACATATGCCGAGGGTCGTCCGTGGAATTATCTACCTAAGGTAAGATAAACAGCCCATCTGACGATCTTTATACTAAAAAAAAAAAGAAATAGGTAACCACTAAAAAAAAACAAGTAGAGACAGAAAACGCTTCGCCATCGCCGGAGATGCAAATCCCCCTCCCTGCCGCCGCGGAGAGAAGAGGGCGCCCCGCGGAGCAACGAATACCTACCTAAACCCACCACCTACCTGGTTAAGGGTAGGTAGGTAGGCAGGTAGCTAAGTCAGGGAGAGTGGTGCTAACAAGACACAGCGGTACGCAGCGAATCAGCGGCCGCCGTCTTTTCTCCGCGGCCGCCAACGCTTATTACCTCCTATACCTACCTATTCTTTTCCCTTTTCCCTTATTTTGTTTTTGTGTTTCGTCTTTGTCCTTATAGGTTGGCAAACAAATAAGATCGGAGGGCTCGAGTTGGTGATTGGTCAAATATGTTACCTTATCGAGATTGAGGTTCTTTTTATTATTATTTTCCCTTTCCCTTCCCCCCTCCTCTCTTAAACGCTGATGTATCCTGGTATGTATTTTTTCGTTACTACGTACTGTATGTGTGTAAGTCTCTTCTTTTTTTTTTCTTTTCTTAGCTCCGTCCGCTCGATCCCGAGGAGGGCTGCCGACGACCGGCTTCTTCGATCCGACGCGGCAAGGGACGTGAGAGGAGGGAGATATATACAAGTGATCGGAGTAGAAGGGGGGGGAGAGAAGAGGGTGTACCATACGTCACATTGTCACTCCTCATTCTTTCTAGAAAAGAAAAGAAAAGAAAAAGAAAGGAGAAGACGGTGGTGGTGGTGGGTCAGGGTCAGCACATCTCCTCAAGCTCTGTTCTTATTAGTACGTTAGTGCGGTTCGATCTACGTTGAGAACCCTTTCTTGGCCCCGTCTTCGTCCTTCTTGGTCCGTGACTGGCATTTTGTTCAGACCACACGCCCCCTGATGGGATGTCCAATGAGATCGCCTTTTGTATTATCTTGGCTGTGATCGGATGCTTCCCGCTGCTTTTGCTTACCTACTTTTGTGGTAGGTAGGTCATCTAGAATGTCTCGACGGCGGAGATGCACGCTTCTGTCGTCGTGGTCAGGATGGGTAGGTCGAACAGTTAGCTCCATGTGCTCTTTATGTTTTTAGGTAACCGGCTTACTTCGGTCATCACCTCCTCCTCCTCTTCTCCTCCTCTCCTACTTTTATGTAGTTCTGTCTTCTCTTCCTCGTCCTTGCTGTTTCTCCTTTTCGTATGTTCTTCTCTTGAAGAATATCATCTGTCCTCACCAACTCCTCTCGTGTCCGTAATTCCAAGACAGATGTAAGCAGTGCAAGGCTGTGACGTAGTGTTCGTTAGATCTATCCGCCGCGTTCCCCTTCGAGATGCCCGTCGATAAGAGGAAGAAGCTGGTCGTCGTCGGCCTGGGAATGGTCGGCATCGCCTTCATGTAAGCCACTCTACCTCAGGACCAAGACGTCGTTCTAAACCACCTCCCCAGAGAAAAGCTCCTGAAACTAGACGCGAGAGCGCGTGAATACGACATCCTCGTCATCGGCGAAGAGCCGCATCTGGCCTACAATCGAGTCGGTCTCACGAGCTTCTTCGCCCACCGGAACGTCGAAGACCTGTACCTTAACCCCAAGGAATGGGTGAGTCCTCGGCTGGCCCCCGATATCTAGACGTACGTGGGGCTTAACACACGGCCTAGTACGCGCAACATGCGCCGGAGAACAGACTAAGCTACCACCTCGACACCCTGGTCACCGGCATCGATCCCACGAACAAGACCGTGTCCTGCGCGAACGGCGACGTGGCGCCGTACGACGTCCTAGTCCTGGCGACCGGGTCCGACCCGGTCCTGCCGCGGGACACGCCCGGCCACGACGCGCGCGGCGTCTTCGTCTACCGGACGATCGAGGACCTGCAGCGGCTCATCGCCTTCGGCGACGGCGGCGGGGCCCGGCGGGGCACGGTCGGGACCGTCGTCGGGGGCGGGCTCCTGGGCCTCGAGGCGGCGAACGCGATGATGGGCCTGGGGTGCTACGGGAAGGTGAGGCTGGTCGAGAGGAACGGCTGGGTGCTGAGCCGGCAGCTCGACGCCGACGCCGGCTCCCTCGTCGTCGAGAAGCTTGCCAATCTCGGCCTCGACGTCCTTTTGCGCAAGAGGGTGGGCAGGATAAAGACCGACGGGGAAAATAACGTGGCGGGCGTCGTCTTCGAGGACGGCGAGGAGATGGACTGCTCTACCATTTGCTTCGCCATCGGCATACGGCCCCGAGACGACCTCGCGAGAACTGCCGGCATAAAGTGCGCCGACGGGAGCAGAGGAGGAGGAGGAGGGGGAATCGTCATCGACAACGACCTCCGCACGAGCGCGCCAGACATCTACGCTATCGGGGAGTGCGCGAGCTGGGAGGGCCAGACGTTCGGCCTCATCGCCCCAGGCGTGGAGATGGCCGACGTCCTCGCCTTCAACCTCACCCAGGCCAGGCTGCACCAGCCGCGGTCCTTCAAGCGGCCCGACCTGAGCACGAGGCTCAAGCTGCTCGGCGTCGACGTCGCCAGCTTCGGCGACTTCTTCGCCGACAGGGACGGCCCTAGGTCGCTGCCCGCGAAGGCCGCGAGGAAGGGCAGGGGCAACAATAGCAACAATAGCAATAACAACAACAACAACAACAAGAATGACAAGGATACGAATAAGGCGGCCCACCGAGACACCGTCAAGGCCCTCACCTACAAGGACCCGTTCGCGCAGGTGTACAAGAAGTACCTGTTCACGGCCGACGGCAAGTACCTGCTCGGGGGGATGATGATCGGCGACACGGGCGACTACGTGAAGCTAGTGTCCGCGGTCAGGGGCGAGAAGGAGCTAGAGGTACCGCCTGCGCAGCTCATCCTCGGCGCTCGGAAGGACGACGACGACGACGACGGGACGGACGACCTCGACGACGACGCGCAGGTGTGCTCGTGCCACAACGTGTCCAAGCGCGCCGTCGTCGCCGCCGTCAGGGACGGCGCCTGCAAGACGGCGGGGGACGTGCAGGCGCGCACCAAGGCGGGCACCGGCTGCGGCGGCTGCCTCCCGCTCGTCGCCGGGCTCGTCAACAAGACGATGGCGGGGATGGGGGCGGCGGTGAGGAACGACGTGTGCGCGCACTTCGGGTACTCGCGCGCGGACCTGTTCCACATCGCCATGGCGAAGCGGCTGCGGACGCTGGCCGAGGTCATGCGCGAGGCCGGCCGGGACCCGGGCTCGGACGGGTGCGAGGCGTGCAAGCCGGCCGTGGCCGGGATCCTGGCCTCGCTCTGGAACGGGCCGGTGATGGACCGCGCCCGGCACGGCCTGCAGGACACCAACGACCGCTTCCTCGGCAACATCCAGCGCGACGGCACCTTCTCCGTCGTCCCGCGCGTGCCCGCCGGCGAGATCACGCCCGACCGGCTCATCGTCATCGGCGAGGTCGCCCGCCGCTACGGCCTCTACACCAAGATCACCGGCGGCCAGCGCATCGACATGTTCGGCGCCCGCAAGCGCGACCTGCCCGCCATCTGGGCGCGCCTCGTCGACGCCGGCATGGAGAGCGGCCACGCGTACGCCAAGTCCCTGCGCACCGTCAAGAGCTGCGTCGGCACGACCTGGTGCCGCTTCGGCGTCGGCGACAGCGTCGGCATGGCCGTCCGGCTCGAGGAGCGGTACAAGAGCATCCGGAGCCCTCACAAGATAAAGGGGGGCGTGAGCGGCTGCGTGCGCGAGTGCGCCGAGGCCCAGAGCAAGGAGTAAGTGTGAACCCCTATTTTTGACTCTTCTTCTACCTAAGAATACGCATCCGCATCTTGAGAAGAAGCGATAGAAACTAACCGGAGTTAAAAAAAAAACAACAGCTTCGGCCTCATCGCGACGGAGAAAGGATTCAACATCTTCGTGGGCGGCAACGGCGGGGCGCGGCCGCGACACGCGGACCTGCTGGCCCGGGACGTGGCGCCGTCGGAGGTGGTCCCGATCCTGGACCGGTACCTGATGCTGTACATCCGGACGGCGGACAAGCTGCAGCGGACGGCGCGCTGGATCGAGTCGCTGCCGGGCGGGCTGCGGTACCTGCGTGAGGTCGTGCTCGAGGACCGGCTGGGGATCGGCGCGGCGCTGGAGGCGCAGATGCGCGACCTCGTCGCCTCCTACTTCGACGAGTGGGCGGCCGCGGTGCGCGACCCGGCCGTGGCCGCGCGCTTCCGGCAGTTCGCCAACACGGACGAGGCCGTCGACGCCGTCGAGCCCGAGCCCGACCGCGGCCAGTCCCGGCCCGCGTACTGGCCGCGCGAGCCCGCGCGCGACGACTTCGCCGGCCTGCGCGCCCGCTGGTCCCGCCTCGCCTGGCAGCCCCTCGTGCGCGCCGCCCACTTCGCCGGCGCCGACGACACCCCCAACGGCGTCAGCGCCGCCGTCAAGCGCGGCGACACCCAGCTCGCCGTCTGGCGCGTCCGCGGCCGCTACTACGCCGCCCAGCAGATGTGTCCGCACAAGCGCTCCTTCGCCTTGTCCGACGGCCTGATCGGGGAAGACCTCCCCCTTGCTTCCTGTCCCTCTTCCTCGCCTGGAGTATCACTCTCCAGCTCCTCTTCCTCTAATAACAAAACAACAACCCCTACATCTCCTGCCCCTTCCACAAGCGCAACTTCGACCTCCGCAGCGGCGCCTGCCGAAACGACTCGGCCCTCTCCATCGCCACCTTCGACGTCGAGGAACGCGACGGTGATGGAGACGGAGACGGCGAGCGCATGGTATACGTCCGCCTGCCGCCCGTCGACGAGCTCGACGCCGCCCTCGGCACCGCGCGCTGGATGGTCCGGCGTGGCGACGGCGGGCCCCCGCCCTTCGCCGAGCTCGATCGCAAGATCGGCTTCAAGGGTCGTCGTGGGAGGAAGGTCTCTCCTTCTACGGGCGATGGAGGGGCAAAGGAAAAAGAAAAAGAAGAAGAAGAAGCAGAGCGTAGACCGTTCGAGGGCTTGTCCGCCGGAGGGGGATGCGGCGGAGTGCCGGATTGGTAGGGCAACCTACCTACCTACCTAGGTATCTCAGGGGTTTACCTCTACCAGGGATGATATTATATACCTATAGGAGGACGAATTTGGGGGTTGTTTTTTTTGGGGGGGGAGTTCCGGGAATCTTCAGTACAGCCAAGCGTAGGTAATAAGAAGAGAGACGAGGATATATAGACGACATGTACATACACGTTACGAAGGTCTATGAGCGGCCTCTTTCGCCTTCTCCTCACCTACCCTTACCTTACCTTGAACTCTTAGAATATACGGTTATAAAGTACCTATTCGGATACATATATCTAGAGTCTAGACACAACGACTTACCAAGAACATGTATTAGAGGTGCTGATCAAACATGGAAGATTTGGAATCCTGTATACCTAAAGCACACATAATAAGTATGAGACTTGTTGATCTAGGTGTGTATGAGTGCCGTTCAAGTGTACCCTCCATACACTGAATTACGCTACGCCGGTCATAGAAAATCACAAAGGCGAGAGAGTAAAAGCGACCCAAATCTTCTTTGACTAGGAGTAGCCACTTACTTTTAACTGATAATTACATGACAGAACTTGCCATGCTATTTGTTGCGGCAAAGCAATTCCTATCTCAAGAGATGACCATCAACAAATAGTCTCCCTCCCACCGCTCATAAATCACAAAGAAGCCATACTACGGAACTACGAGGCTCAAGGGGTCAGTATGTAGGATAATTGGTACAAGACAATCGATTTTTGTTCTTGTCACTACTAGCAACGAATAATGCCCGTTTTCTTCTCCAGACGACACACACCGAAGAGGTATATCTAACAGGCCCCGTAGACCGTTCAATTGGCCGCGGTTGATCAACTTCATTAGGTACTTTATATCCATTGAAGGTCCGTGTATGACGAACGGGGCCGCGAGAATATTATAGGGAACGGGGACCACAAAAACGGAACATGCCTACTCCATCCACCCGCGTTGCGCCGACAATTTCGTAAGGTGCCGCTTATGGAAATGGGTATAACACCAGCGTAAGCTAAGCTTACTCATCGCCCTCCACCGGCGCCTCCTCCTCGTACTCCTCTTCCTCCTCGTCGACACCGGCGTCCTGGTACTGCTGGTATTCGCTGACCAAGTCGTTCATATTGGACTCGGCCTCCGTGAACTCCATCTCGTCCATACCCTCACCAGTGTACCAATGCAAGAAAGCCTTACGTCGGAACATGGCCGTGAACTGCTCGCCCACGCGCTTGAACAGTTCCTGGATTGCGGTCGAGTTACCGACGAAGGTAGATGACATCTTCAGGCCACGCGGCGGGATCGAGCAAAGAGCGGTCTGGACATTGTTGGGGATCCACTCCACGAAGTACGACGAGTTCTTGTTCTGGACGTTGCGCATCTGGTCTTCCACTTCCTTCATGGAGACCTTGCCGCGGCTAGAGACATCATGTTAGCAGATCAGTAGCGAGATAGAGACGAGGGGGGGGCAAGGTATCATACAAGATCGCAGAACACGTCAGGTATCGACCGTTGCGGAAGTCGGAGGCAGCCATCATGTTCTTCGGGTCGAACATCTGCTGGGTCAACTCGGGCACGGTCACGGCGCGGAAAGAGTGAGCACCACGGCTAGTCAAGGGAGCAAAGCCGACCATGAAGAAGTGGAGACGAGGGAAGGGAACCATGTTCACGGCGAGCTTGCGGAGGTCGGAGTTCAGCTGACCAGGGAAACGCAGACAGGTGGTGACACCGGACATGACAGCGGAGACCAAGTGGTTCAGGTCGCCATACGAGGGGTTGGACAACTTCAGGGTACGCATGCAGATGTCGTAGAGAGCCTCGTTGTCAATGCAGAAGGTCTCGTCCGAGTTCTCGACCAGCTGGTGAACGGAGAGGGTAGCGTTGTAGGGCTCGACGACAGTGTCAGAGACCTTGGGGGAGGGCATGACGGAGAAAGTAGCCATCATGCGGTCGGGGAACTCCTCGCGAATCTTGGAGATAAGCAGGGTACCCATACCGGCACCGGTACCACCACCGAGAGAGTGGGTGATCTGGAAGCCCTGGAGGCAGTCACAGCCTTCAGCCTCGCGGCGGACGACGTCAAGGACCTGATCGACGAGCTCAGCACCCTCGGTGTAGTGACCCTTGGCCCAGTTGTTTCCGGCACCGGACTGACCAAAGACGAAGTTGTCGGGTCGGAAGAGCTGACCGAAGGGACCAGCACGGACAGCGTCCATAGTACCGGGCTCGAGATCGACGAGAACGGCGCGAGGGACATACTTGTTGCCAGAGGCCTGCGAAGGTGGAAGAGGTTAGTTAACCGATCCTACGCGTACATGCATCACCCCAATTTCTATTCTACAGACGCGGCTTCGGATTCGTACCTCGTTGAAGTAGACGCTCATGCGCTCAAGCTGGAGCTCGGAAGTTCCATTGTACCTGTTTATCAGTGGTCAGTTCTATATCCTTGGCGACGATGATTGTCGAATTAGATACATACACTCCATTGCTGTCGAGACCATGCTCGCTGGAGATGGTTTGCCAGAAGGCGGCACCAATTTGGTTACCCTATCATGTTGATGTGAGCTCGCCGCCATAGATCATAACCATGTTTGCTTCGTGGTGGAGATAACTTACGCATTGGCCGGTCTGAAGGTGAACCTATATGGATTAAAAAAACACGCGATTAGCTTGAGATTCCAAGTGATTGAAAGGATATAGCGATTTAATGATGACGAGGTAAATAAAAACATCGACGAGATGAAGATGAACAGGATGATTTTACGTGTATATGAGGGGTAGTAAATAGCAATGAATAGGTGTTGGGAGTTAGAGACGACGCGTTCAAGGGGGGGGGAGGAGATCAAGGTAGGGTGTAGTCACTAAAATAATAATGATAATGACGATGATAATGATAATAATAATAAAGATGTAAACAATAAGAAGATTGATGAACTTACGATCTCACGCATTTTGACGATGATAAAATTACGAAGTATCGAACAACAACAACAACAACGAAGGATGAGCAGGCAATCACAGAAAAGAGGGAAACAAAATAAAAGGATGCGTTTCCTGAAGATGGTAGTGGTAGAGAGATTTGAGAAGAGGAAGAAGGAGAAAAAAAAAAGAAGAAGAGGGAAGAGGAGCGGTGTGTTGTGAGTTGTACTGTTATTGGTTATTGGTTATGGGTTATGGGTTACAACTTTGAGGGAGAGTAGAAAAAAAATGTTATTGTAACTTCTACTTTTTTGCTTTTCTTTTTGGGCGAAAGAAAGTTGAGGGCAGCTGTTTTTTTTTTTTTTTTCCTGCTTGGAGATTTCTAAAACGGAAAGGGTCGTTCCAATTAGTTAATACCTGACAGGGGTGCCCCTCTTTTTCCTTGCTATTAACTTCCCACTGCGCTTGCTGACAGGTTGGTTTTAGCTGGCTTGTTAGGCAGGGGTAGGGGGGAAAGTGAATATGCACAGACCACCAATCTCGGTATTTGGCGGTGAGGTACAAGGTACGCGACCAATAGCCTGCTAATTCTTATATAACCTGTGCTCCGTAATTTGCAAAGTATCGTCTACCAAGGTACCGCGAACGCGTATTCTTGGCAACCTTCTAATCTGCCTACAACGTACATACTATCTACACTATGTACCATGTTTCGTCTCCCTATCAACACTATTTAACGTACCTACCATAGTAGAACTGATACCACTGATATCACTGATACGATACGTTTGATTTATTTACTCTGCCGCCGGTATATGATACGCGAATAAGAGGTATGTATCTACCGTAACCCCCCCAATAATAATTATAGTTGACGTTTCGTTGCCGAGCTGATACTTTTCAACGCTTGGATGTCAACACCTGATAAGCAAGTACCTACCTCCTACCTAGGTTAACTGTATTCTGGGTACCTACATACCACGTACCTCATAATGTAATAAATACCACTAAAAATTAGGCGACAATATGGTTGGTGATAAATACATACATACCACCTAACCCCAATGTAAACATCAAAACACGACACATCCCCACCATAACCCCAATTTCAATACCCACGATACGATGATTCCATATACCTAGATAATTTCAATTTATTTTAAATTATTGACATTAATGTAGACATATTTGGTTTTGCGTACACCACGTGAAGTCAGGAGACGGCAGAATAGGTACACAACGAGGCCGACCACATTACACACGTACGTATATATTTATATACATACATACGATGCGTCCTGTAAGTCGCCTCGTCTTCTCATTGTTCTATGTGTGCTTTTTCTTTTACCGTAGCCAGCCTAACCTGCCTTATAACCCAAGACGGGTTCTATTTATTTACCGATACACAAATGCACTTCCTATGTCCTACGCCTGCCTCCCCCTTTGCCTGACCATGCCATGCCAATGCCGTACAGTCGATAGAGAAAAGGAATGAAGAGGAAAAAAAAAAGAAAAAAGAAAGAAACCGAATCGATTCATGTTAATTTTTTTTCTCTTTCTTTTCCGCTCCGAAAAACAAATACGAACTAATGATTCGTCACAACAAGCTGCTTATTTTCTACAGCGTCATGAAAAAAAATCGTAAAGTCAAGACGTACGAATAGACCTCATGGCATGTGCTAGACAAACGAGAATGCATATGTCATCGAGAAGTACCCCATCCTCGGGCCAACTTCCCTCCCTCCCCCTTTTTTTTTTCATCTGCCCGAAGGCAGCCCCCCCCCGTACAAGGAGACGGAGGTGGCCTGTTAGGGAGGTGACACATCATATCCTCAAGTTTACGCCTCCTCTCATACTTCCACTTTATGCGTAAAAATTATAGGCCTTCTTGGACTTGATACCGTGCTTGGCGGTCGATAGAGCCGTCGAGTCGCGAGTATAGACCAGTCAGGCATGCAAACGTCGTCATTCGTATTCATAATACTCCATGAGATCTATAGGTTCGATGTATCATCATCCGCAGACGTTCACACGTCATTGCGTTCGGTGTCGTGGGAGAGTAACATCGGCCAGCATTAATAATCCTTCGCGTAATTCACATCGTAATGTATCCAGGCCGAGCCGAAGAAAACATAAACAGGATGGAATAGGACTGAATTCTAAGCCGAGCCGGCAGTCGATATCAGTCTCGCGCCTTTCTCCTCGTACCCTCTTCCACGTAATTAGAACGAGGCTCAGGGCATCTTCGTTCGTGAATGCGGTAGTAAAAAGAACACAGAAAACCGATGCTGCGCTATGCAAATCAAATAGACGTCTTCACATATACATGGTCCTCAGAGTCATATAACGAGGATTAGGAAATCCGGCAAGGCGGAAAAGTTTAGTGGACAGCCCGATTTCGTCGTCGCCATAATCAGCTTACAGTCATCATTTGCATTCGTTGCGCCAGTCCGGTAGACGGGGATGCCGTGGTAGAGCCATTGCTGAGAACGGAGTTGTTGCTATGGCTGTGGGGCAGCCGTCTCGTAGGACTCGATGTCGGCTCATCGAAGACTCTTGTGAACGCAGGGCTGCCATCCGCCCTCGTATGCTTCGGGGTCCGTACCGGGCTCTGTGTAAGGTGGTCGGCCTTACGAACAAGCTCCGATAAGCCGTCTCTCAAGTCGCTAGCTCGCTTGACCAGCTCCTTCAAGCTATTTGTATCGAAATTCAGTTTACCAGAGGACGGGTCGCCGGATTCCCGGTTTGCGCCCGGCCTCGACTGCCGCGATTGCATAGCTTCCATGACAGATCTAGCGACGCTGGTAGAGCCGAATTCAGGCCCGCCAATCTGATTCTCTGGGGTCATAGGACGGTTAGGAGCTGGTACTTCATCACTGCGGTCTAGGGTACCGAAAATATCATCTTCTGGTGAGAAGACCGACCGACGACGGCCAGCCGGACGATCGCGGACGACAGCATTTCGCTGGCTCTCCGATACCCTGCCGGACCCATTATCGTCAGGACAAGCCCCGTCAAATTCTTGGTCAGTGATTCGTGCAGGGGTAGTGGAGGAGTCTGGCTTAGACTCAACCTCCGTTGGATCTTCGTCAGGCGAAGCCAAGGCAATGATACCCTCGGCTTCCCGCCAGAACTTTGCCGCCGATCCACTCAGCATCTCCATATCACGGCCAAGTCGACAGAGTCGCTTCAGATCATTAACCAGTAGCGACAACTCCCGTATTTGTCCCGAGTGGGCCTTGATCGTAGGCTGAGTAGCCTGGATCGATGCAGGGACAACCATCGAAAATTTCGACTCCTCTTTTCCGGCGGTCGGACCAAAGTCCTCTTCTCCAAACTCGAAGTCATCGTCCCAGTCTTCGCTGGCATTTTTCTGACCAAGCCCCCAGGTCCCGAATTTGGGGTTCGAGCTGGTAGTCTCGCACAGCTCCTGGACAACGGGAACACTCTGACTCCTCACGTGTGCGGGCGCGGGACCCTTACGACTCGCAGATCGCCCGCCTCTAACATCGATTTCCTGTTTACCATGGACCGTTTTCGGCCGCGCATGGCGACTGTCACCCTCGTTCTTCTCGTGAGTGGCCGGCTCCGTCCAGTCGAAAACAGTACTTCGAGGTCGCTCGCCCGTAGAAGTCGTGTGCGCGTTAGGTCTCGCATTACCATTGATACTGGCTAACGCCGACCGAGAGCTGGGACTACCCCGCTGCGAGTTCATAGAGCTCGGAGGTGATAAGTGGTTATATATCCCATCGTTATCCTCATCACCCCAGGCAGAATCTTCATCGTCATCGAGCGAATGGCGACCATCTTCTGTCGGGCTAAAATTAGGTGAGGTTAAGATACCCCTAGACTTCTTACCGTCTCTACCATCTGACACAATATATTGTCGGTCCGTTTCATCGTATATGCCCCCAACTGGAGTAGGGAGACTTTCATCCTCTTCCATGATCTTACTTCCGACGTCAAACGACGGACCCATAATCTCCTGGATAGACAACCGTTTTGGTTTACTATTGTTCCCAGCAGTGCTGGGTGGTGATTCGTCAAACATCGACTCCAGCGGGCTATCGAGGGTCCTCCTACGCCCTGATGCTACCGTTCGTAAAGAGTCAAACGGAGTGTCCGTCTTGAAATCGGTGTCATCGTCGTCACCAGAGGTAAATCCACGGCGGTACTCAGAGCTGGCCGTTGTTGATGTTCGATCGAATGTCCGGGCCTGTGATGTATTCGAAACGGCTCTTGAAGACAAAGTGACGCTGGTTGTCACTTCGTCGGATTGGGAGCCTGGGGACAGTGATCCGAGCTTGGTTAGATCAATATGGAAAGTTGAGAGCCTCGTAATCGGTGGTAACGGAGAAGACGAGTTTCGCCTACGACTCGACAAGGCAGCGGTGATATATTCCGTCTCCATGTGCTCTGTTTCATCGATTTCCTTTGCCATCCCTTCATGGCCTACTGGTTCATGAACTGGTACCGAATCGGCATCGGATGCGACAGGAGCAGAAACGTGCCGCTTAACCTCGCTTACAGTCTCACCACGTTTCCGACGTCGAATGCTTCCAGTCTTCGATATCCAATTCGAAGGCGAACTGAAATGCATCGAAATAGAGCGCCTAGGCAACTTGGACGGTGTACCTTCGGGAGACACAGAAGATTTGTCTGAGGTCTGCGGGCTGCTCTCGGTATTCGGTTGGCTCTCCTCTGGCGTAGGAAGGGGATCGGCTGGAACTTCCAGGGCGGATGAGTCCATATTGAGAGAACCAGGTGCAACTAGATAAACTCGTCGACGACCTTGCCGCTCCACACAAATTCTCTTCGCACCAGGCAACCCGGTATTCTCATTTCCCCTTAAGGGAGAAGATTTTGCGGCGCTTCGTAATAGCCGAGAATGCCAAAATGACTTCCAGGAAGACGGCCTGGACGCAACAAGCCCAAAAGTTGGCTCGACAGGACTGACCACCGTTTCGGCTTTGGATCGAGTATATGGTTCAAAGGATATTTTAGGCGGCGGCGGTAGCGTCTCGGATACTTCAATATTGATATGTTGGTGTAACGTAGCCGATCGTTGATGACTTGTAGCCGGTCGACGTAGCGTCATCTGTGCTCTCGAACCTCGTCGTACTAACAGACCGGTATTCTCCCCATTGATAGCCGATGCGCGCTTGACCAGTTTATTCGGAGGTAGGTGAACGGGTAAATGTCCTGAAGATGATAATATTGGCGCTGCGGAACCGTGCGAGAAGGCGATGGAAGGTGAGTCAGGACCAATACTCGACCTCAGGCTTTCGTGCTGGGAAAGGGGTCGTATGGACAGTCTTCTCATCCACGAGCCACTCGACGATAGAGAATCTCTTGAAACTTCAGCAATCGGAGTTGCGGGCGAGAACTCGGTTTGTTTAGCAAAATAATGTCGCGAGGCTGAAGATTTCGATGGTGTGATCTGAAATTGTGTATGAGAGGATCGTCGAGGAATTGAAGGACGGCTCGTCGCATTCAGATGAGAGGAAGAAGAAGGCTGTTGGCTCGAGTCTTGTAAAGGTTCGCTGCTAAAGACAGGCGCAGCAGAACTAGTCGTCCCCGGTCTGGATGAAAATACGTTTAAGAAATCTCTCTCGGTGATTATTGACTTTCTCTTGTTTGAGTCTGGGTGTGGAAGAGATTGACCATCCACTAACTCGCCAAATACCAGACCCGTTGCCGCCGCGGCGACTGCGGTGCCAGCTCCAATGAGCTAAACCACGTCAGTAAGTAATTGTAACGAGTGTAAGCCACACATCGGTCTAGGAAAACCAGGGGGGGTAACCAGGGGCGGGTGTTAACGCCAAGGAGAAAGGGAATCAAGGACGAAGAGAAAAAGAAATAAAAAGAAATAAAATCAAAAAGAAATCAAAATTGGTCATCGTCATTATCGTCATAGTCGAGAAAAGTAGTTTGTGATATAATAAAAATATATAATAATAATAATAAAAACTAGCTTTAACAAGCAATATTTCCAATGGTTCTCCCCCTAGGGAACACAAACGGTAGAGAGGATAAAAAAGAAATTGTACGGGTAGAAGCATAGAGAGATAGGGAGGACTTACACTGGGAACAGTCTGCATCTTGAAGACCGGCCGTTAGGAGAACAGGGGAGAGCTGCCTTCTGAGGTAGAGAGGCGGAAGAAAGAAAAGTCAACTCTCAGAGACGCTCTCGTGACCATTGTTCATCGAGACATGGGAATTCGATGTTTAATAAAAAAAAAAAAAGGTCTGAGGGTACAAAAGAAAAAAAAAAAAGACCTGATATTATAGTAAAGCTGATGTGCTGTGCTGTATCGAATTATGTGGATGTTCGGTGCTGCAGGTAGCTGGCCGGCGGTTGTAGGTCGAAAAAGCGTAGGCGTGGTGATTTGTTGGTTATGCGAAGGCCGAATAAACCAATGTTTACCTGCTACTTGCTACCTGCTACCTGCTAACCTACTAACCTGTTCGACGAGGCCAGGACCAGTGGGCAGCGAGTGGGTTCGATAGGTAGGACGAATCCAGATCATGTAGTTTGGGGATCGAGGGTGAAGATAGTAAGCAGTGTCTTTGGGACCTTTTTGGAGGGACGAGAGGGAAAAGGACCGAGTTTCTCAAATCTGAGGCTTTGGTGGCTGCTCTGCTGTTGTAGTATTAAGGTACGTATATCGTCGTCGTCGTAGTATTAGTTGTTGTCGTAGTCGTAACCGTAGTTGTAGATGTAGTTGTAGTCGTAGTTGTAGTCGTAGATGTAGATGTAAATGTAGTTGTAGTAGTAGTTGTTAGCAATAAGTAGTTGTATTGCTACGGCCCCTTGATAGAAGTCAAGTATTCCCCCCCTACATAAATGCAAAGAAGAGGAAGAAATCTACCATGGGGAATGAAGAAGGATAAGGAATAAAAAAAAAACAATGAGACGACCTCACTCGATATCGGGGGAGGAAGAGTACAAGCTAGCTGCGGTAAAAGAAACATACGACATAATACAGCATACCTTAGCCAGGTACTAACTATGAAATTATTACGGGTCTAAGCCTGAATCTTGCATAGGACGAAGTACATAGTGTAGAAGAAGGAAGAGAAAGTGGAAGAGAAAATATTACGTGAATGTAAATAAAAAAAATAAAAATAAGAGAGACATTTGATGAACGAGGATTAGGTTCTTTTGATTGCAAAAGAAGGCCCCTGGGATGTTTACGGAGCTGGATACCTAGATAAACCCTATAAGACAAGGATATTTTATTTATATAAAGGCATGTATGTATACCTAATACAAGTCTACTTACTACATGTGTATTCATATATGTAGGTCAGCGTCTTAATCAAGTCAAGTAATTACTTGACTTGACTTGACTTGACTTGACAGGACCCACTTTTTTTCTAGGTCAAATCGGTTTTTTTTTTACTTTATCAGGTCAAGTTGAGCAAAATTACTTGATACCCACTTTTATATAAAATATTATTGGTTTCTATTTTTAAATGAAATTATCACAAATAAGTGGGGCCATTAGAGGTGGGCCCGGAAATAAGATTAATCCGGACCGTCAAGTCAAGTCCGAGATTTTGCCAAGTATCTTATCTAAGCGTAATTACTTGAGCCAATCAAGTCAAGTCAAGTAACAGGGGTTACTTGACTTGACTTGACTTGATTAAGACGCTGATGTAGGTCTGGTATATATCGGTATGTATGTACATGTATGTATGTATATACAAACGATCGACCCGGGTTTCGAGTACACGCCGCGCTTGACCATCTGAAATATTAAGATTAAAGCCACAGATTCCCCAGTAAAATGAGATATTCCCTTAGTATCTGAGTACATCGCGCTACCCTTACTGTCACTTATTCCTACCTTACATAAAGATGTTTATTATATCCGTACCTTCCCTACGCCTTCAATGTTAAATTAGCATACTACATAGTATGTACTTTTCTGGAAGCAAATGTACATCAACACTAAACGTACTATATGTATGTACATACCTATATACCTATATACCAGGTATGTACGTACTTCTCAAGTTGCCGTATTAGGCCATGTGGATACGTCCGGCCTCAGCAGCACTTAGAGAAGGTTTGCCGGTCCTCGGGTACTATTTTTTGCAAAGAACGCGCATCATGTTTTGCAGTGCACGCATATGTACATGTATACGCAGTAAACCTAGTAGCGAGGTATCTCGGAGAGCACAGTGCATTACGGTGCCAAACATCGTCAGACACGCCCGACAAACCGACGGAGACACCGTACACGGGCCACGCCAAGGAAAGCAAGGTTCAAGGCTTTACAGTCGTGTGCCCCAGCTGCAATGCCGCAATATGCAATGCAAGTTCCCTACGCGTACAATAATACATACCCTCCTTACACTACATACCTAACATACATATGTACATACATCCCTCATGTACACAATGCTGGACCAACTTACAATGCATAACGTAGATGCATATTATTGTCATTACTAGGAAATTCGAACGACGAGGCTACTACACTACTGTACCTAAGAAAGCTGGAGCAGGAATAAGGCTCGTGTGTGCGAAGTAAAATCTGGTCTGGAAACATTTCATGCTTGAAGCGTCCCAGACGAAACTGATCCTCATCGACAAAGATGCCATGCCGAAGATTTAATTACCTATAGTAGGAGAGATCTATAGATTGCCGAGTAGACAGTTATATTACGTTGTTTAACAAAGATAACATTATATATCTCAGATAGATGATATATTTAAGAGGTACTTATACTATATAAGTATGTAAGGAACATAGGTATATAAGTAAATATTGAATACTTGTCTAAGTGTGCTGAATAACTACCTCTAACTCATATTTATGCTTAACTTAATTCTCCTTATTTCCTTTTCCAATTGACGTAGTTTGGATACACAACGCTTCTAATGATGCCGCTTATAATGTACTGGTGATGGATTGATGATAATTACCTAATATATATATCCGTACATTACATGCATATAATACAGTACTATTTATTATTTCTACATAGAGGTACCTATTACATAGTATTATTCTTACATAGTTTTATAATTATAATTATAATTGTAGGTAATAAGATGCATCAATCCTCGAGTGGATTCTCCCTTTCCTTGTCCGTCTCCATCTCCATCTCCACCTCCACCTCTTCTCCCTTAAACATGGTACTCTATATACGCTCTCTCCGAGAGTTGGTGATCAGGTAGTGCTGATGATGATGTTATGATTATCATTTTTTCATTATTGATCGTATCGTCGCCCTAAATGTTAGTACTACCTAACAGTTGCATGTATGGACCTTGTATCAAATAGTAAAATATGTATGTACATAAGTACACTACGTCCTTCCAAGGATGGACCCATGCAACCTACATGTAGAGGTATATATATACATACTAGCGCCATTTCGCTATCCGAGACCTATCATATGTACCTTATATGTAGCCTGCCATCGGCCCCATTGGCCCTTCCATTGGTCCTCAACCAAGTGCTGAATGACAAAGACGAGCTGCACCCGCACCAACTTTGAGCTAAGCTTACATGCTAGTCCCGGGCAACTGCTACTATGTATGTAAATCAGCTTCGGTGATAAGAAAAACTTCCTGATATCTTGAATAAGTTTTTTTTTCTTCTTCCCTTTTTTATTTATTTATTTATATAATATATCTCATTCTAGAAACTCACATCAGCAGCGAGCATCTCGGGTTGACCGTCAGAAATGATATTTATTCTGATCTCGTCTTTCGACAATAGAGAATTGAAGAAGATAAATATATAAATAAAAAGGGAAAAAAAAAAAAAAAAAAACCACAGCCTTACGGATACATGGCAATCTACATACAAAACGTAGCTGGCGCTGTGCAATCACTTGTGCTCAGAAGTGCTCGTTGAATATCTTACGGTAAATCCAGGTATTCGGTTCGAGTTTAACATTGTCCTTCCTGGTTCCTTGTTACCGCTAGTTGGGCAGACTACTGCAGGTCTACGATCCTTGAAGTCTCGCTGCATGAGAATAACTAATACCATTAGCTGGATAGATAGATTGTGCTTCGGGCAACTAATACATACGCCGCAGCCGGTTATTCATTATTAGATACGACACGTCCTACTATTATTACATACATCAATACCGTATAACTACCTACCGGTAACTATCTCCTAGGTCCCTGGGAACGTCCACGACGCTAAGACTTATGAAAGCATCAGACATAAACGCCTAACTATCCCTTTTTCTTTATACCATGTATATACCGTATAATATGCCCGTCGATATGATCTCATAGTGTATGTTGGTTCGAGCAAGAAGAAGATTAAAAAAAAAAGAGCAAAACTTGCAATATTAGTTGCGTAAGTGCTTATTCCGAGTCTTACACAAAAAGACAAGATTATCATGAAATAAAGGTACTATGATGTAGCATCGTAACTCCGCAGGCAGTAAGGTCGTCCTGAGGCACATCTCCGAATTATACCATACCTCACTTTTCACTTTTCACTTTACATGGTACAGAGGACAGCCTACGAGACCTTCCCATGTTTCTTAGAAAAACATACCTCTTATACTTACACCTTCGATGCCCAAGAGCCGCCAGACACAAACGACACCAAGCAACCGGGTCGGCTGTGATATGATATTTACTACCTCGTTTTGACGTTTGCCGCCTTTGTCGTCGCTTGTGCGTACACGCCCCTTACGAGAGGAAGAGGAAAAATAAGAAGAAGAAGAAGAAAAGGAGCAAGAAGAGAAGAGAAGAGAAGTGCCCATACTAGGTATACTACGGTACCCGACTAACCCATTTCCCTTCTGTCCAATAATCAGTCGTCCGCCCTCACCTCCCTACCACAAATCACGACATGAAGCAAGCGGTGTTCGTGGGGAACGAGCAGGTCGTGCGACCACTCATCACCAGCGCCTGTCACATCTCATCATCGCATAATTTACCTACGCATCATATCCAAACGTGCCCAAGGACTCCCGTCTAACTGCCAGCGCCTTTTCCTGTGTCTGTGCGTGTATCCTTCCGTCTATTGTGTACCTGTGCTCAGTCCTGTTGCTCGTAGCCCGCCTTATCCTGCTGTTTTTTTTTTCTTCTTTTAATTCTCCGATGTGTTATAAGAGGTAGGTAAGTATCTTGTCTTCCCCGGGAAATGTTCGTCCCTGGTCTATATGAACTAGGAAACGATCTCATCTCTTAGCTCGAGACCCTTGATTAAAGAAAGAGAGAGACAGAAGAGAGCAAAAAAGAAGAAAAAAAACGCTATGAGCTATTTCCCAAGGACCTAGCGATGGCCTAGGAGGTAAAGAAAGCCGTCCGCCCAAGACCGTAGCAACGAGACACACATATAATGATGGCACGAGTGCTACGTAGATTGCGGCGCACCTCGGTTTTTTCTGCATCGCACAGGATGCGAGACTCTCTCGCCCATCGTCCGCAGACGCCAATCGAGGCTTCGGAACACGAGACAAGGTCCTGCCTGATTGTCCATGGGATGAGGTATCTTGCCGTTGCCGTCACGATCCGACGGCTCCCGTCACGAATCACAGCCGTCGCTATCACGTATATCCGGCGTCACTCCTGTCACCTACTTTATCGTCTATCAGGCAAACTACTTCCTACCTCATACAACCGCTCCCCTCCCCCTCTCTCCCCTCTTATATTCTCATAGGAAGTAAGCAACAGTATGAGGGAACGAGGGCGTTGGAAGCGTTGAGGCTTTCCGTATTATAGATCACAGCGCGACGGATGCAAACATCTGACACCCGAACGACATTTTCTCATAATGTAGCTCGCCTTTTTTTCCTGCCTGAGGCCTTCCTGACGGTGAAAGGAAGGGGAGGGGGGGAGGAGGAGTGAGGTACCTAGGGTCCTAGCATCTAGCCGAATAATAACGAGATATGCGGTATGTTAGGTACATATCCATATTCCATGCCTCCTCATAGGTAATAAGGGATGGTTATTAGCTATAGTAACCTCATCCTATCAACGAGCAAGAAGCCGATGTGGTCTCTTAGGGACTACCAACTAGCGTACACTGTCATGTACAATACCTTTGATTCATAGGTAGTCGAGACCGTAGCTAGCTTGTACATAGATATCTACGATGCTTATCCTCCGTCGTGGCGCCGCGAAGGACTAGATAGAGGGCGTGGGAAAGCGAGATTCCTCCTTTAAAAATAGCTATGGGTAACCTGGTCTCCCATATCCTACCCCTCAGGAACGGCCCCCCCTTTTTTCCCTTTCCTCCCTCCCCCTCTCACATCCAAGTGTCCAGATGCCCCATTGATCAATCAATGAAGAACGCCAGGTCACGCTGAAGAGACAATGTGGCTTGGAGGGGGAGTGAAACCTCCGATCGACGCCTTCCCCCCCCGGCTCACCCCGGAATCCATGGCCGATTCCCAGTAGCTTGGTTAAGCAGTGCGTGGTGGGAGGGAAAAAAATAGCGTGAAGCAATAGCAAGAAACCCCCATTCCCTTTCTATCTCCCGCCTACCTACCTATAAAAACCTGACGCGATCGCCTGTTCATACCTAACATTACGTACATACCTGGTAAGTAATAGATACCTATGCTAGACACCCCATCTACCTATGTGAGCTAAGCTCATCAAAACACGCTGCTGGCCTGGAGGACGAGGCCGCGGGGTTTACCACGTCGAGAAGACAGAAACGAGTGATCAAATATATATATATACCTACTATATACTTGTCAAGTCGTAAACTCCGCGTACGCCAGGTACGGGGGCCGGAAGAATCAAGACGAGAAAAGAGCCAGCCCAGTCGTCAAGGGAAAACGCCAACGAGGACGACCTAACCTGATAATTTGACCGGACAGGGAAAGTCCTAGACCTTCCCGGCCAATTAGAGGGTGAGTTGTCAGCCGTCTCTAGGTTTTATTATTATTATCATTATCATTATTATTATTTCGTCGCTACGCCCAGCTTAGGAGCGTAGAGGTCTATTACTGCGAATAGGTACCTATTCATGGATTAGAGCAGAAATGAACACGAGACAAGAAACATAGTCCTCCACGCACGAAACGATCCTTCCATAGCTCCTCGGGCTAGGTGTTTCGAGAATAGACCCTCGAATATTGTAGGGGAGAGGGGGGGGGGGATAAATAAACAAACCGGGATCCGATCTCAAGCTAGACCAGGAGCTAGGTACTACTACTCCTATTGCTGGTCGCAGTCCTTCCTCTCTCCTTCGGATATTATCCCAAGACGGTCTCGCGAGTATCACCTACGTACTAATAAAGTAGTGCGCATTAAAGGCGCCGGTCCTATACAAAACTCCACACGCGTTAGACGGGGACATCCTTGGATCTCAGAGCTCGGCGTTCCGCCCTGGAAGCTCAGTCTAGGCTCGAGTATGTGGAGCTTTTGGCACTTCATGATTACAGAGACATCAGTCGAGTCACAGCATACGCGGCAAGTATGCTGAGATGTCTTCTAATAGTTCTCAGCTCGCGTCGTCGAGTCTCGCTCTATCGATGACTAGCTGCTGGTTCTAATAGCCTCTGGTGCTTATCTTCCCTCTTTACTTACCGACCTACACCTGAGATGAATACATGGGGGTGGTAACACGATCCACGGGTCCGGGGGAGTTCCGTGTTAGTTAAGAATCACATCATCCGCGAACGATTCGAGGAAGCGGAGGTAGAATCAGATCCTTCCTGATGCGGCGGCGTCATGTCGTGTCGAGTCCCGTCATCTAGATACGGACCGTAGATTCGACCCGATTTAGGATCATGCCATTGACCAAGATGAGTACGAGGTTAGACAAGCAGGATGTCGTTTCTGTAAATTGACCATTGAGTAACGGTACAAGTACCTACCTTTATTTTATATTATAGCACTTTCACTACAACGCTTGAATTGTCTGGCCGTCTGCTCGCCAATAATAGACATGCGATGTTAGTCGTGAACGGTTGGTCAACCATGTTCAATCGCTCCCGCGAACGCCATAAAACAGCGCCTTGCAGGTTTAAAGCAAGGCTCGTTACTTGTTTGAAGATGGACTTGCGGTTGCATTGTCAGGAATCCGTTACCACCTCATGACATAACGTTTGATCGTCCTCCAGAGGTGAGATGCAACCTCCAACACGAGCGGACATGTCTAGGAATAGATGAACAAGTATATTACCCAAGTGTGACCATGAACTGTACATGGTACTGTACAATGATCTCACGCGTTACCTTTTGATATTCTTTTCTACAGAGCAAAAGAAGGTCATCCAAGATGATAGTAGTAGGGAGGTAAGTAGGAGGTAGATATCATGAATATCCATACCGACGACCAGGTGTACCGAACGCATGAAGCTGTATATATGAGATTTCATGTAGACAGGATGCGGCAAGATACGTTGCATCTAGCCACCCGGCAGATGGGATATCACAGTTCCAGCTGCGTCTTGCCTCGGGCATCCAGCCTAATAGGGATTCCATCGCGCCGTCGCAGCTTAAGCATTACTGCTAACAAGGACAGAGAGATCTTCGAGCTGCCCACAAAGGAAATGATAAGGTACGACGAAAGATTGGCTGGCTGAAGAGAAGGAATCCCACGGCAGGCCGCGGTAAACTGGAAAGGGTTGTGGTGTCGTAGGATGACCAATCAGGGCCGGAGGGAGGACGCGACGGAATGACGCGCGTTTCAAAATAGCTTCCCGGCATGTGAGTATGGACGTATGAATATGAATATGGATGGTAGCGACTGGTTAGTTTTACCATATGGTAGCGTATTATGTACGGGTGTAATTCCAAAGCGCGTCCGCCAGTGGCCGTCGCGCCAACCCGCGCGCTCCCACTTCGTATGGGCAAGTAGAAGAGGTAGATACACTATTACCTAGATATCTTACTGGGTAGATCGATCCGGGATGTTGTTAAGACGCTGGCGCAAGCCTCTCTGTCGATCATTGTGGCGTTAACAAACAAATACGTACAAAGAAAAAGACATCGCTAGCGATCGTATCCGTAGAATATAATAAAAAGTCCGGAACATGCGCAGGACTTTCTTATTCTCTTTCAAAGTGGGAACTTTAGGGCTAGCCTTGTGCTTCTCACTTCTCACTTCGATGCCGGTTACTTCGATCTATTGGTTGAGAAGTTCGAGGATTCGGGCCAATGTCGAGTAAATCAAGTTTAACCCTTCACACCGGTAGCCTATCATGTTGTGATATACCAGCATCTCGTCTAGGACCAGAGATGAAAGATGAAAAGAACTACATAGTAATAGGCGATCCTCTTAGATGACGAGATGTTCCCCTGAACTTGTTTGATGACGACTTAAAGATTAACGAAGGTATCGTGGTTTTAAGAAGATGAAGGTCGGTAAATAATATGATGATAGTAAGAAACAACCTTGGTGTTATAAGTCCTGGGTAAGCATTTTTCATTTCGTATCCTAGCAGGTAGTAGGATCCAATATGACGGATGCCCACATGAGTTTCAGCTGTTTCTCATTATTTTTCATTAGAAGCAAGCACTGCAGACAATGCAGACGAAACTTGCATCTAGTATTTACTCCGTATGCGTAAAGAATCCGATGATGTATGAAGGAAGAAGCAAAAATTATGAATAAAGTATTTCCTAACCTGAGATATATTTTAATATGTATTAGATAATGAGTATCACGTGGTTAGAATAAGATAAGTACATGTACACCAGTACCTATCAAGCTGCTATATGCATATATTATGGAACTATATTTTATGAATTACCCACTCTTTCTTTTATTCATCTATTCGATTTTCTAGATTTTGTGTCTCGTCGTTTTGTTCAATGTCACACATTTATATCACATTATACACCATCCAAGCTATAAGTCTATAAGTGAACTTCTTATACATACGGATACTTCCTGGGGTAACAAGGACAAGGCTCGATCCTGATTACCGCACCTTCATCGGACACCCCGTATGTATTTTACTACGGCCGGAAATTAAATCTTACAACTAAGGCTCCCACGTTGTTGGACATTGTCCTGTCCTTCTTCCATCTCAGATTTCAGGGGACGGGGGATAAAAGCTAGCTAGGGATCTTCGCAAATTGAATACTGTTTTGAGAAAGAGAGGGAGTCAAGAAGTCCTACATAATCTCCTGACTAATATCCGGCTCCATTCCCGTTAACATCCCCGTTAACATGGACGCCGACATAAGAGCCGCCATCCCGGACATTGACCCTGTCCTCTCCGAGTACTCGGTAGGCTATCTCAGACATGCCTCTACAGCATGGGTCGGTGATGAGGACTCCGCTACCCTGTCTCCTCTGGCCGAGGCTGCTGCCGCCATCACCGAGCTCTTGCTCTCCGCTTCCGGTGATTCCGCCGGTTCCAACCAGGACAGGATCCGCTCTCTCGTCTCTAAGTGGGTTGACAAATACGAGGAAGCCAATAGTAGCAATGGCGAAAGGCGGGGCCCGTCCGCCGTAAGACGGCTCGACCAGGCTATCCAGGTCGGCGCTCAGCGGAACATGTCGTCGACGCTAGCCGTCGCTACCGGAAACGTCGACCTCGAATCCGCCAACAGCCGTAAGGTAGAGTCTAAGGTCGATCGGAAGAAGCTTGAGAAAGCGGAGCGCAAGATCGCCGCCAAGCAAAGCAAGAAACAGTTCAAGACGGTCGAGTACGAGGCGTCCAGGCTGCTTAACCAGCCCGAGGATGCCCAGAGCTACGAGGAGTTCTATATGGCCGTCAACCCGCTACAGTTAGGGTCTAGCAGCGGTGCCGGCAAGACCAAGGATATCAAGATTGAAAATGTCGACGTCAGCATTGGCGGCACTCGCATCCTCACAGATACTGACCTGACGCTCGCGTACGGCCACCGCTATGGTCTAGTCGGTCACAACGGTGTTGGTAAATCCACTTTGCTCAGAGCTCTGTCCAGACGAGAGCTGCCCGTTCCGACACATATCTCTATTCTTCACGTCGAGCAAGAGGTATGACACTATCAGATATAAAACTCAATTTGCTTGCTGACGCCATGTCCTAGATCACCGGTGATGACACATCTGCCTTGCAGGCTGTCCTGGACGCCGATGTTTGGCGAAAGGTGTTGCTTAAAGACCAAACAGTATGTCCTTAGCTTTCCCGATCTATCACCCTAGCTAACGTTCCTATTCTAGGAAATCACCGCGCGTCTTGGTGATATCGAATCTCAACGAGCGTCCATGGCGGACACGGCTGCAGATGCCGCCAAATTGGATCATGATCGGGAAGCGCTTGATCAGAAACTCGGCGAAATTCAGGCAAAGCTGGCCGAGATGGAATCAGACAAAGCAGAATCCAGAGCGGCCAGCATCTTAGCAGGCCTGGGTTTCTCCCCAGAGCGTCAGCAATTCGCCACGAAGACGTTCTCCGGTGGTTGGCGTATGCGTCTGGCCCTCGCCAGGGCTCTGTTCTGCGAGCCTGACTTGCTTCTCCTCGACGAACCGTCCAACATGTTGGATGTCCCATCCATTACCTTCCTTTCCAACTACCTCCTCACATACCCAAGCACCGTCCTAGTGGTCAGTCACGACAGGTCGTTCCTCAACGAAGTTGCGACAGACATCATACACCAGCACTCGCAACGGCTTGACTACTACAGAGGTGCGAACTTCGAATCTTTCTACGCCACCAGGGAGGAGCGCAAGAAGTCGGCGAAGCGGGAGTACGAAAACAACGTGGCGCAACGCGCCCACCTGCAGGCGTTCATCGACAAGTTTCGGTACAACGCAGGCAAAGCGGCGGAAGCGCAGTCGCGCATCAAGAAGCTGGAGCGCATGCCCATACTGGAGCCGCCGGAGTCAGAGTACAGCGTCAAGTTCCGGTTCCCGGACGTGGAGAAGCTTTCGCCGCCTATCGTGCAGATGTCAGGCGTCACGTTCGGGTACAGCCCAGACAAGATCCTGCTCCGGGACGTGGACCTAGACGTGCAGCTAGACTCGCGGATCGGGATCGTGGGACCCAACGGTGCGGGCAAGACGACCATCCTCAAGCTGCTCATCGGCAAGCTGTCTCCGACCAAGGGCACGATATCGCAGCACTCGCGGCTGCGGGTCGGCTTCTTCGCGCAGCACCACGTCGACGCGCTGGACCTGACGACGAGCGCGGTCAGCTTCATGGCCCGCGAGTACCCGGGGCGCACGGACGAGGAGTACAGGCGGCAGCTGGGCGCGTTCGGGATCACGGGGACGACGGGCTTGCAGAAGATGGCGGTGCTGTCGGGAGGGCAGAAGTCGCGCGTGGCGTTCGCGTGCCTGGCGCTGACGCAGCCGCACATCCTCGTCCTGGACGAGCCGTCGAACCACCTGGACATCGAGGCGATGGACGCGCTCGCGGACGCGCTGCAGGAGTTCCAGGGCGGCGTGCTCATGGTCTCGCACGACGTCACCATGCTGCAGACCGTCTGCTCCAGCCTCTGGGTGTGCGAGAACGGCACGGTGTGGAAGTTCCCCGGCGACGTCCAGGCCTACAAGAAGAGGATCACGGCGCAGGCCGACGCCGCGGGCGTCGTCAAGGCGCATTGATAGCGTCGGTGGTGCGAGTAGAGAGGTGGTGGGTGATATAAAGGGGGGGGAGATGCTACGTCGAGATGTCAGGTACGATGTTATGTCTTTTGTGACTACGCTAGCTAGATATGTGCCTATGCTGGGTCTTGTGGATGGAACTACCTAGGTATAAATATACTCTGGTTTATCCGTATATATATCGTTCAAACCTAGTCTCGCCATTCATGTTCTTGATAGAATCACTTAGTAAATACCGATATCACTAGTCCATTTAACTACTTACTCCTGGTAAGCAGGTAGGTACTAGGTATACAACACAATGCGACGAGCAACCGCCCTCGTCGCAAATAGAGCAACAAGAAGTACCTAAATCTATCGGGCACCTTAGGTACCTAATACTAGAACAATGCCCACCATCACCGCAGGACACAACGCAACATGACATGAAAATTTCTGGACACCCTACCTACCTCCTACCTAGTATCTACCTCTTAGACTACCTACCTAACCTAAACCTACCACCCGAAATACCTACCCAACCAATAAATTTCCCATCCCATTCGTCTGTAGCTACCTAGGTAGGTAGGTAGGTAGGTAGGTAGGTATCTTACCATTAAGAAGTACATCCCTAGTAAGAGGTAGGTACTCAACCCCCCTATCGTAAGTAAAAGAGCGAAGAGAAGGAAGCACGAGAGACTTCACGCGAGACCCAGGTACCTACCCAGGCCAACAAGACACCTATGAGAATATCCCCTTTACTTATCTCCCTCCTAGTATTTACCACGCTTGACATACCTATAGGAGGTACCTACCTAGGTACCAAGCAGAAAACAGAAGACAGAAAACAGAAACCAGGAAACAGAAGGCAGAAACCAGAAACCAGAAGACAAACCGTTTCCCCCATAACCCCCTTAGCATGTTATGATAAGACAAATAAACAACCAAACCTACGACTAGCATAAATATAGACCAAGGGAAAACTTCGTAAAAGTAAGGGGAAATCTTACGTAGGACGACCGTGTACTAAAGTCGATACGGGTAATAGATTAAGTTTAAAGGGCATGGAGCGTATTGCATGTCACGTCAGATAGGTCAGCCACGATGAAAGACGAAAGAGGTAGATATATGTATCATAATATTCGCTACATGGACATAGGTCCAATGATAAACCGCTGAATTGAGACTCGAGCCCAAGGACTCTAAAAAACCCAATGGGGAGGGGTGGTGACCAGATAATGAACAAAGAGTTAAGAGATCCTTACTACCCCCTATTTTTTTCCCCTTCGACATATCATCCTCCATCGCTGAAATAAAAAACCAGTAGGGAAAGTTGAAATGACACATCAGAAGTCTATAATTTATATCCATGGGAGATGGCGTCTTCATTCGTATGCGCTGATGGCATCGGACTGTTACCATAACCTCCCGCCAAAAGGTGGCAAGCCGTCAGAAGGCTGCCCCTCCAGTTCGTTCCGTGCAACGCACATCCCTGTTATGTTACCGTATTTAACCGATTTGCGACTCGAGTGTTTCGCATCTCTTCTTCCAGAAATCACGCTCTTTCTCAAGCCCCGCGATCTTCGCTTCAAGCTCGTCGAACCGTATAGCTTTGCGCTCACGAGACTTACGGGCTGCCAAGGTGTTCCGCGCTCGCTTCATCGCAACTATGTCGTTGGGATCGTCGACAATGATGGGAGGAAGCGGCTTATCCCGCCTACGAGAGTTCACACCAGAGACCGAGGAATGCTTCGCATGAGCCCCAGTCGGTGGCGAGTTACCAGGCTTGCGGCGAGGCTTGGACATGGGTTCCGTCGTCTCGAGTTCCTCAGGCGGCTGTTCCGGCGACAGATCGTCAGCCGAAATAGTGGAATTGACAACAGGCGCATCCTCAGGGAACAGAGAGGGCCAAGGTCTACCGTAAGTGTCGAAGTCGTGTGAACCAAGATTCGGGGACATTTCGAAATCGCAAAACTCAGGAGACCCCTCGTACATGGACGGGGAGGTCAAGTTCGTGATAGCGGTGGAGTTCGGAGCAGACGCGATAGGGTCAAGGTACAGGTCGTTGGG
Organism: Hypoxylon lienhwacheense; assembly: GCA_902806505.1. Taxonomy (NCBI): domain Eukaryota; kingdom Fungi; phylum Ascomycota; class Sordariomycetes; order Xylariales; family Hypoxylaceae; genus Hypoxylon; species Hypoxylon lienhwacheense. The sequence goes on from CADCWW010000011.1 coordinate 765,283, forward strand.
AGACACGGTACTCATGTTGCTAGTCGTGCTGGAAGCAGAGCTAACATTCACGTCATACCCAGGAATTCCGGGGGAAGAGTAGGCCGGGGTGGCCGCGCCCTGGATGGCCTGAAGTTCTTCGAGACTGAGAGCGTCTGCGACGTGTAAGATAGAGAAATCACTGGAACTAGAGTAGGGAAAATTACCTTGAAGATCCATCTTGGCCGATGTTGGATGACTAGCGCTACCCTGTGAAAAAAGAGGAACAGGTGGTACAGGGGGACGCCCAGAACGATTCTGGTTCGCTGCAGCGCTAGGAGATAGGGCGGAAAGAGAAGCGTAATACTGCTGTAAGTTCTGTTGTTGATTATGAGAACTAAATCGGTTGGTAAAAGCCGTAGAAGAAGAAGTCTGATGTCCTGTCGCTCGGATGATCTGAGCCACTCGCTGATTCTGGATTGACGAAGGAGAACCGTGTGCGCTCGCGAGATTAGGAGAGTGGCTAGTATTTGAATTTAGAGATCCGAAAGCTGCTGCTGCTGAGGCAGGCGAGGACACAGAACGGTTAACGGTCTGTCTCTGGGGCTGTGGGTGATCGAACAAGACAAAGTCCTGTTGCGGAGGTGAGAAGTTGGGTTGCGCGGGTTGTGCCGGCAGGCTGGGGGAACTGGAGGGAAGCCATGATTGCTGTTGAGAATCCGTGGTGAAGACTGAAGAGTCTTGAGAAGGAATTGTGGCGGTAGTGATAAAAGAACTCGGGGATGAGCTGGGAATAGCTTCAGTTGAGTTCAGATCTTCCTCAAGAGGGAGAGCTGAGAAAAAAGGGTGAGGGGGGAAATTTCCGGTATTTCTTTGTGACTGAATTTTGAATTGTTGCTGCGAAGTGCAGTTGAAGGGAAGAGGAGGGAAGAAGACGCGAGGTCCTAGTTTGCTTAGCGCATTTTGGTTGAACAGATGCCTTATACTTATGTGTTCTGTTGTATGTGTGTGTGTGTGTGTATGTGTATGTGTGTAGGTGTGTGAGTGTGTGTTGTAGAGGGGAAAATAAGAATAAAAAAAAAAAGGGAGGGGGAAAGATTTAAAAAGTTCGTGCCTGGATTTCGGTGGGAGAAGTAAGACTTTAGTATTTTCTCAGGCAACGATTTCCCTGACCGGAATTAAAAATGGTTTATGGTCTTATGGGGGGGGAAATGGGGAAAGGAACATTGATTGAGAAAAAAAAAAAAAAAAAAAGAATACATAATACCTAAGTACCTACCTACCGTTATATGGGAAGGGGGGCGCAGGGGCCACAATAGTGGTTAGCCTTAGCGTAGGCGGATACGCGGGTGTATACTACATGTACATAGTAAGTGTAGATATTTTTGCATATTTCTTAGGTACATACATGTATGTAGTAGTTACATACGCACCTACGCACCTACGTACCTACTTCCTTAATATTTTCTTAAAGTTCCTTTTTAACCACTAACAATTTTGATTGCCAGCTACATCTACTCGGCCGTAGCGCAAGCTGACTGATGAAACAGTTAAGAAGGAACCAAATTTTGCTCGCTTGACGGTGTGACTCATACTTGATCGACCCATAATTCCGTTTCTACATACGCTAATTATCCTTGCCTTTTCCACTTTAATTCCCCCCCATGATCCCCTACCGCTGCATAATACCTACACAGTACAAGTGCGTTTATATTTGTACATTGGTTAGGAAGGCCGCGCACAGCCTCTTCTTTCGTATTTTGTTCGGTACATTCAATTGATGTTCGTATATAGTGGTACACTACCTATGTACCTATCAAGGGAAACCCAGAAAGCGTACGGCACAATGGTATACGTACATATGTACGTGTAACGGATGCATACAATATTTTATTTTATTTTTTGCGAAAACTTCTAGTGTATATACATCCATATATCAGGTCTACGTGTACATCAATGTAGAAATGCGCAACACATTATAAGGTAGGTACTATAGGTAGTTATAGTATTATAGACGACTAAATATGCATAAAACCCGAGATTTACATCTTGTACTGTGTATTGGTCGCAACGAGTACTTACAGTATTCATTAATATGGCGTGTCTTAGAACATACAATAGGTAACTACATAATACCTACAGGTTATAAGTCATTGTTATTCGAGTATCTTATCACCGTACTGTCGGTGCCCGCTAAAGACCGTTTCCAATTCTAATGTCTGTTTCAAAATTGAGGGATCTGTATCCGGCCTACTGGTTTTATGGGTCTAAATCGCCAAGACTCTCTCATTGGTCTAGTGTACAGCCGAATTGGAATTGACTTTTTTGCACCTTGTGAATATTACTACCTTAGTTATACTCCGTACTGCCATTAATGATAAAAGGCAAGTACGTACGTACAAGAAAATGTCGAAAAATGCCTTATGCACAATTACGTACATACCTATAAAATGGCACGTACCATACATGAACCTACTAACATTTGAGCATAACGTACCTTCATATAACATAGAATAGGTAACATAATATGATGTATAACGCATATTGGTTTTGTCAGTACTAGGTACTGTACCCTATACTAGGTAAGAACAAGCCATGATTTATGTGAGCTTAGGTTTTACTTGTGAGAAGGATTGCGGTAATAGCGGGAAGTGATGATTAATATCCAATCTTTTTCCGTTGCATCCAAGTCCTAATTTTGTCCTTGCTTTTTAATCCTGCTTACACAAGATTTATTATGTTACTCTACTTAGTATCGGTGCTAGTGATGGTACATACCTACTGATTTCCATTCTCTTACACTAAAAACTTTTTTGACCAACAATCGAAATCCTTTGATGCTGCCGCGGAAATTCAAGAATTTACCAACATGATATTTTAAGATGCCTTACACGATTGACAGTAAGATCCATTCCATTCATAGCATTGCATAATACAGATGATTAGTTGTTGATGTCTTATAGTACATATGTGCAGATGTAAGTTGACGATGTGAGTTGGTGAGAGTTGATGCGAGTTGACGATGCGAAGTTGACGATGCACGTTGACGATGTGAGTTGACGATGCAAGTTGACGATCAATCCCGGATCCATTCAAGGATTCCAACGTTGCAGAAAAAGGAAATAAGAGAATTAATCCCCGCAACCTTTCGCTCGGAATCGAAATTCAATCCCGATACAACCAGGATGAGAGACATGGATGAAGAACGGAATCGATCAATCGGATCGAACCAATTCGTACCTCTCTTTTTTTTCTTTTTTCTCCCCTTTCACAGTTTCACAGCCTCGTGGACACTTTACACTACAAGTATTATGAGTCATAATGGATAGTACGGGGTTACGGATTCATTTACCTTACACAGATACCTACATCTCAACAACGCATACTCCATATGTTACGGTACTGTGTATCATACCTACATCGTTGACGATGGCAGACAGCATGGCATTACTACCTACTTACTTTCGATATCACTATCACTAATACTTCTATGTAGTATAGTTACGTTACTTGGTATATACGATAAATCAAGTACTAATTACGGCTCGCCATGTTTTGCCCTCTTTTATTAGGTACTCCCTACTTCCACTACCTAATACCAAACCGGTTCTGTCCCCGTCTCACGGCATGGCTAAGTCTAAGACTATAAGACTAAGACTACTGTAGTCGCTCATCGCTCTGAGGTAGCCGCGGACGTGAGAACGGAAAAGGGACAACTGATGTAGGCTAGTGTTCATGAGAAATCTCACCAATATCAACCTTGCTCCAAGACCCTGTTATGCATGCAGAAGTTGCTGATCATTAGACTGCAGAGCACATAGCAAGTCAGGGTTTTGATTTGTTCTGATAGGTTCCGTATTTCCTGTTATTGTTATTCTCATCTGTAAGACGCAGGGCGTCGTCTCTCCGTCTCTTACGCCGTCGTTTGCCGGTTGTGATCTACAGGCTACAGCACGTATAATTTACGCCCTTTCGATCACAAATCAAGCCAGGAGGAATTATCTGACGAAACCCACCCCTTCCAACATCCCCATCATATCACGGCAGAGAACGGCATATTTTTGTTGTAATTTGATAATTTGAACAATTCGATAATACCAATCATTACATGAACCAGACAGGACGCGCCTCATCAGCCCTACAGCGCCCTGGCACTGCGCATGTAGGGCGCGTAAGGCACATGTACTAACTCTCTTCTTCCCTCTCGTCTCCGTTTCTTGGCTCACATCGCGAATCAGGCCTCGTGCATTCTTTGCCCGGCCACGTTACATACATCAAGTACGCAACCTACACCACAACCAATACTGCAAAGTCGCAGAGCCGCATTGGTGCCTCAGAAAGGCTCCTGAGCTTGCGCCTTAACGATGACTCGTGACGTATGGTTACTACTTACGTCTAGTGGACATTCCTCCGTATTCCCGAGCCTCGCGTGTGAGGTACGACACAATTTACGAATACGTGTCCCGTCCACGCGCCGTCCCTATCACACAGCGGCTCTTGTCAGCTACCCCTATACAAATAGCATCGATCTAGATAATATCTGGTACTCTATAGTAACCTTATGTTCCTAATTATATCTAAATATATATACATCGGTAAGTTGAATATGTACGATATCTCTGGCGCACATATGTACGTCAACACACATATATACCGACTTGTCTAATCTAGATACGGTCGTAATGGCAACTTCTAGTTGCTAGATCGTAGATACGTATATCCCTTATACGTACTGTACGTTGTAAAGAAATATCTCCTAAAATGAAAAGAAAAAAAACACTCCTTTCTTCCTGCTTTAGTAGAGAAGACGAGGCCAGAAAGTCACAAGTTACATACCACGTAACTAACTTACCTTCCTACCCGTACCCAGACCAGCCATATTTATGTACATGTGACGATCCTTCTTAGGTAGCAAAACTAATACTCGTACATAAGGTGTCTGCGGTACCTATGCTTGTATGTAATATATCTGTCCAAGAGCAACAGGTCCCAAGAGAAATACACCCCGATACGATCCGGTCTGGTCCCGACAGATCCCGTCGCTACGGGTGCGGATGCGGGTGCGGACGTGGATACGACTGCGACTGCGACTGCGACTGTGATGCAAGGCTGAGCTTTGCTACCGAGAGGGGAGATCTTTTCTACAGCTACCTCCTACTTCCTATCGTGCCTGAGCAGGTATGTACCTAAGTAATATACCTAGATTTGCGAGAAGCGTAATAGGTTACTTATTTTCTATTCCTAGGTATCTATTCCTTTTTTATCTAGCAACAACCGATGTAATTTGTCTATTAGGTATGGATACCTAGCTACTCCCGCCTCCATCCCTTCCTTTCCCTACAAGCCAGGTTTGCGCCCCTCGCCTTTTTCGGGACGAGACTGCGTGCCTAGGTAGGCATCGCGCATATCCCTTAAGAACACTTTGGGCTGGGCCTTACATTGCCTTGCCTTACACTACCTTGTCTTGTCTTGTCTTTACCTAACCTACCTAGCCTAGCCTAGCCTCACCAGGTAACTTAGATGTTTGCCCAATATATAGTTCCTAGTACCTACCTACCTACCTACCTATCTGATTACCTATCTTGCATCAGAATACCTATCAGAAGGGGAGGTACCCAAGGCACTTCTCACCACCAAGCCAAAGCAAGTTCCTGAGCAAATTAGGTAGGTAGGTACCTACCTCCCACGATATCGACAAAGCAGGATCTAGCGACAACTTCTCTTCTCTCGGAGTACCTAGATAGGAGAATTAGTCGTGGTATAAAGAAGAAGACTACAGATTACAAATTAGTAGAAGAATGCGTGTATATGATTATATTTAGGTCTACAAGGGGGCACTATTAATCGATCAATCATAGGTATATATAGTAGGGGACGATGGGAGGTGATTATTCAGTACCGTGTGAATGTGAATGACCTTTATTGAGCGTCCCTACCTGATGAATCTAAGCAACGCCTTCAATATGCCTTCTCAAGGAACCTATAAAGCATCGTAAAGTACAAGAAGAAAAGATTAAAAAAGTGTAAAAAAAGAAGAGTGAAGAAGAGAAAAAAAAGAGTGAAGAAGAGAAGTAGAAGTAGAAGAAGATAAAAACAACAAGTAAAGCAAGCGTGTTCTAGTAGTACATTCATCATCATATCGTCGTGTGTGATGCCTCATTTACCTCTTTCAGCTTAGATGAACTGTTCCACCGCCTGGAATGCAGATCCTTAGTAGCTGAGCACAATACGAAATCTTGTATGGAATCAACATGGAATCAACATTTCCCGACCGAGTTGTGATCAGAAAATATGGGGAGCTGCCTGCTCACAATGCCGGTGTCGGGGTCATTAGACAATTAAGCCAAAGCCAGGGTAGGCTAGTGCCGTGCTTTCAATAAAACTCTCCTGATCTCCTTATGCGCGCCATCATCTACTCGGATGATGAGTCCTCGATGACCGTGATCCGCTTAAGCGTGATCTTCACCACTCCGAGGCGTGATCCTCACCTGTCTCAGAAGGGGGGGTAGTAGATTTGGGCTTGTCTTCGCTCGACATGCCCGGGTTTTCTACTAAGGAGTTGTTACGAACGACAAGCTCTTCTTCCTTCAATCTTCTCATCAATTCGACGAACTGCGATAACAAGAACTTTCTGGATTTGTTATCCTCAACCGAGTTGACAACCTGCTGCGCAGCTTTGGCCAAGGCTATATCTTCAGCATTTCTGGTATTCTCTACTTTATCCTTGACAGCTACAGTTTCGTCGACTGGAGCATCCTTGACAGCTAAAATATCGTCGACTGGTGTATCCTTGACAGCTATAGTTTCGTCGACTGGAGTGCTTGTGGTCGGTTCTGTTGCAGGCATCTTTTCTTGTTGTCTGGCAGACAGACCCTGCTCTGCCAGCTGTGGAGTCATATTGGAATTGGATGCAGCGCTCGATTCTTGCTTCGCTGGAGAGGCTTGTTGGTTGGTCGCGTCGACTTCTGAGGAAAGAAAGGCGTCCGCGAGAGCTTGCGTTTCGTGGCCATTGGCTGCTGCCCAGGCTCGCAACTCGGAATCAAAATCCATGTTATCATCGTAGCGATCAAAGGACGGCGGAATATCCAGGAATCCACTGCTCATGGCAGGAGGAAATTGCGATTGAAGGGCAGGGAAAGGAGATGGAAAAGCTGGCATAGGTGCAGCATAGTTGGCATGAGCCATGGGATTTCCCGGGCCAAACTCGAAATTCTGTGTGTAGTGATTAGGGTGATTGTAAGCGGGGGAGCTGATGAATTCGTTGGCCCATTGTGTGGTATTGTTGGCTAAGCCCGGCACTAGAAGTTGCGAGTCGTTAACGAAGGGTGGTTGAGATGCGACTCGAGTGGTTCCAGCAGCTCCAGAAGTTCCAGCTCTTCCAGTAGTTCCACTGAAGTGATTGTTACCAACATCGAGGCTGTCGTAATGGGTTTCGGGAAGAGAGGCACTGTTCTGCTGGAACGCGGAGAATTGATGATTCGCGGTGTTGCTTCCTAAGCTAAGGTCGCGATAACTCTGTTCTATGTATTAGGATTGCTATCTATTTTGAGCAAGAGGAAAGATGAGCACTAACCTGTGCGACCAGGTCAACTGACGGGTGAAAAGTCATGCGATCCTGGTGCAAGGCACTGTTACGTTCAAGAAGTCCGGTCAATTTCTTGGGTGCAGTTGACGGACCGCACATATTGTCCGCCATGATGAAAATATCAATTAATGTCAATCCTGATGTAAAGAATGATGGTAACGTAGATAAAGAGTTGATATCGACGATGAAAAACGCGATCGATCTTTTGAGTTGAACTCGGACTTTGACTATTGTTATGTGAAGGAAGAAAAGTTGGTCGAGAAATGAATTGCGGTAGTAAATTTACTTATCTTATTTCTTAAGAAATGTTTATCGGCTAAGTGATAGTAGGTAGTTAGGTAAATACTGCTATAGAAGGTAGAAAGTACATTAAGTTCAGTGATGTTAAGAACGATTAGATGTACTACCTATTTGATGGTTAAAGTGCGCCTGTTGAGAAGGTTCTTTGAGGTAAGCTTATTGCCTCGGCAGCATTGCATTGACCGGGAAAATGATGTCAATAGTGGACCTAGGGACCTAGGTAAACTAACACAGGTGTAATTTATGATGTACCTAGGTATTGTATAGATCTACTTACGTGACGTGCGTGGGTACATACATGCATACAATCAACTTTTCCATGTGATATCGGAATCAATATTAATCCGATACATGGAGCATTCCTTCATGTTTTACGTATTTTCAACTTTATGTATATACACAGTATAGTACATAAGTGGTACCCCTATATATACATATGTAGCAATACTGAGTACTTACATATGTACTTACAGGAGGTACCTGAACGGCTTACCTAACATAAAATCTGGGCTGACCCACAGTAATCTTAAGGAACATGGAAACGCCGCCGTGTTATGATTCAACATCTACACAATTCAACATTTTGATTGAATGGCATGCAACATTGAACCGACCTAGGTGTACAGATTGTACACTTAGCCAACTTTGGTCGGGAATATAACATCGGTCCTGTCTTATCTACTAATTAGACGAACACCATAACATCCTAAATATAACCCGTTGTCAAGTCGAGTCCTGTATTCCTTTAACCTATACGATCTTCCAACACACTGTCACACCTTCGTCCAATATGGTAAGTTGTAATATTTACCTTGCCCTCTGCGCCTGGCTAATATTTGCTTTGCTATAGGCGCAAGTCATATCAAATTCCGGTCATGATGACATGATTGTAAGTATAATGCCCTGGTGAATATACACTCGACGATAGCTCCGCTAAGCTAACATACTCTAGCATGATGCTGTTCTCGATTACTATGGCCGCCGCCTCGCAACGTGCTCCTCGGACAAGACGATTAAAATTTTTGAGATTGAGGGCGAATCTCAGCGACTTACCGAGACATTGAAAGGGTATGCGTCGCTCCTTGTCAAGGCAATTATGACGCTTCTAACTATCGCGAGTACAGTCACGAAGGCGCGGTATGGTGCGTATCGTGGGCACATCCCAAGTACGGTAATATTCTCGCTTCGGCAGGCTACGACGGCAAGGTCTTCATCTGGCGCGAGCAGTCAAACCAATGGCAAAGAATCTTCGACTTTGCTCTTCACAAGGCCTCCGTAAACATGGTTGCGTGGTCCCCGCACGAATCGGGCTGTCTTCTCGCCTGCGCCTCGTCCGACGGGACCGTTTCTGTCCTCGAGTTCAAGGACAACAACTTCTCCCACGTATCCTTCCCGGCACATGGCCTAGGCGTGAATTCGGTATCTTGGGCACCGGCTACCACAGCTGGCAGCATCGTCTCTTCTGCACCGCCGGGTCCTGGTGCTCTTGGGCAACGCCGCTTTGTTACTGGAGGCTGCGATAACGTGCTTAAGCTGTGGGCCTATGATCCTGCTATGCAAGGTTACAAGCAAGAGAGGGAGCCGCTGACAGGTCACACGGACTGGGTGCGCGACGTGGCATGGAGCCCGACGGTACTACAGAAGAGCTACATCGCGTCGGCGTCACAGGACAAGACGGTGCGGATCTGGACGAGCGATAATGCGAGCCAGGGACAGTGGTCGTGCAAAGTGCTGAACTTCGAGGCTGAGGTCTGGCGAGTCAGCTGGAGCCTTAGCGGGAACGTATTAGCCGTTAGTGGCGGCGACAACAAGGTCTCGTTATGGAAAGAGAACCTACGAGGCGAGTGGGAGTGTGTCAAGACGATGGAAGAATGAGGCTATGCCTACCGGATAGATGACTTAACGAACCTTGGCGTTTAGTAGTAGACGGGGTGCTAGTTCTGCAGGGTCGCTGAGAAGCAAAACAAAAAAGAACAGGTTGACATAGATCTTGCGATGGCCCTCAAGGAAAACGACCTATCAAAGGTGTAGGTAGAGGCAGAGAATAGATGGGATATGATACGATACCTACAAGTTGGTAATGGAATCTCCGCCTCTCATCTTTGCGTACAGAAGCAGGTTACTCGTCGATTATCTTGTGACACAAATGGCTTGACATCGTCTCGGACCCGGTAGTTTTGACGCGCGGTTAAGAGTATGAGGTCGTATATCAAGCCATATAGGAGGTGTGTATGGGATGATACATACCGTAAGGGCAAATGATGAGTACAGCTAATGCTTATTAAAACCACTAATGGAAGCCCTCTATAACTAGCTATCCTTCGTTTGTGAAGGTTTCCTAAATATACTAATGCTTTTTGAATTTACTAATGTTTCTTGAATTATATTAGCTATACCTCATTCATCGTCTATTTTTCCATTTGACATATTGGGAATACTTCTTGAATATAATAATGCTTTTTGAATTTACTAATGTTTCTTAAATTATATAATATATCTAATTGACGTCCCTAATGGACCTATTTCAGGTATTACCAGCAAACGCGTAGTAGTAATAGACCTGTTTACTACCTTACGCGTCTACAATTTGGTATCCCGTATCCTGTATCCTGAAGCCCTGTATCCTGAAGAATCCTGAAGTCCTGTATCCTGAAGTCCTGTATCCTGAAGTCCTGTATCCTGTATCCTGTATCCTGTATCCTGTATCCTGTATCCTGAAGTCCTGTATCCTGAAAAATCCTGAAGTCCTGTATCCTGTATCCTGTATCCTGAAGTCCTGGTCCTGTATCCTGGGGTCCTGTATCCTGGGGTCCTGTATCCTGGGGTCCTGTATCCTGCGATTCTGGTGGTTGAATTGTAAGTAATAAATTTTTTTAAGTGAAAAGAGAGTAAAAAAAAATTTCTAAGTAAAAAAAAAAGATTCTAAGTAAAAAAAAAGATTCTAAGTACAAAAAAAAAGATTCTAAGTACAAAAAAAAAAAAAAAGGGTGGGCAGGTAGGGCAGGTAGACAGGTAGACAGGTAGACAGGCAGGTAGACAGGTAAATAAGGCAAGTATGCAGGTAAACAGGTGTACTTTGATACTTAGCGTACCATATGATCTTTCTTGGTGTTTTGGTAATGTATCTCGGTATTTACTAATGTATTTTAGTATTTTCTAATGCCTTTCGGGCCTGAAATAACCATTATTTGTACAAAATAAGCATTAGTAAATCGTACATTTTCCCGCTATGGTAATTAATACATATTCTAGGTATATACATGATATATTCATCTAACTCTTAGTGTTTATAAAGCTCTTTGTTATTGTAATCAATATTGTTCGTCAATGATCACCAATTAGCATATCTAGTACCTAGGTAAGTACGCTAGGGGGTTATGATGCCGGTATATAGGTTTATAGGGGTATATAAGTCACCAATTCTATCAATATCATGTAAGCTGTCGAATATAACAAAATACCTAAAACAACGCAAGGTTGGAGCTAGAGCTACCGTTACCTAACATTATTCCAATATGACAGGTACGGATTACATGTACTAAATACATAATGAAGGCTACAGCACATTTGGGTGTACCTGAGGGTGTACGAGTTGGGCAATTGGCGGTTAGTCGACCAATGATATTATGTGACCGGATAACCTACTTGCACTAAATGGAGTAGTCGTTAGGTACAGAAGTGTACTACATGTACTTGTACCTATGTACTGCATGCTCAGGGGTACATACCTGTTACATAATACCAATAAATGAAGGAAAGTCGAACCTGAGAACTCCAGATTCGTTTACTTTATATTTCCCATACGTAGAAATTAAGCACGCTGACTTTGCCGTCTTATTACTTATCCGTCTACATTACCGTATACCTACGTACTGCTATCTATCCGTTGATCACCTGCAATCCGTGATTTCGTAATCTGTACTTACAATACTTACCCTTTAACACCTTTTTTTTTTTTTTTGCGTAATGCTCCTAAGTTGATCTTAATCTTTTTGAATCTGAACGATAGACAATTCGACAATCCTGTTTCTGTTCCCTCATGCGACAGGTCGACTAATTAAACGACTAATTAAACGCCGTGTTTAATCGAAACCACTCACACCGGCGACGACGATATATTCGGTCGTGATCAAGATCAAGCTCAAGAACAAGCTCAAGATCAAATTCAAAGACCGTCGCTAATCGCCAATCACCAACCAACGGTCCAACAACCAGAGTCCAGGAGTCTTATTTTTTTTTCTAATCCTTTTCCCCCATTTTCTCTTCTCATACCGCCAAGTTGTCTGAATTGCGGGAGGATAGTTACGGACAGTCCGTGTCCGCTGGGCTGCCGCCGACCGATATTGACGATATCGTACAAGAGGAGAGACTGAGTTTCGAAAACGAGAACGAGAACGACGAGGTAGATAATCTCGGTCGTGGACGTTCGCCTCCTCCAAGATATCCTTACTCGGCCTCTGAAGCCTGCGCCTCGACTTCCTTTTCCTTTTCGCTCTCGCGGTCCGCTCCGCCTCCCTTCTCGAGTCTCTATACCGTCGACGACCAATTTAAGCTACCGCCGACTCCCTGCGGCCCTGCTTCTGAAGCTGGTGCCTCATCTGTAACTGCTGCTCCAGCCTACGCACCATTAGCCTCGGCAGTTGATAGTCCTCTCGAGAGATCAGACTCTTTCGAAGACGCTGTCGCAGAGACTAAGCGGGCGCTTCCACAGGACGTCAAGGGCGAGTCTTCTAAAGGCGACGATCCGAGCGAACCACCTCCTGCATATTCTGAAGGATATAGCCCCTTACTTTCTTTTACATACCTAATGGCTGCAGCCGGTGGTGCCTCGAGTATTATTACTCAGGTTCAACAAGGAGGTCCTCCCGTCAATGCTATTGGAGGTGAGAATTATTGGATGGGGTTCATCCTTTTTATCTTCTGTTTCTTTGGGAGGGATTGATATTAACCGTGGATTGCAGATGTCGGAGCTGATGAGACCATCACCATGGACCTCCGGTAGGTACTTTTTCTTTTGTCTTTATGTCCTCGCTGAGTTATATGCTAACCCGATCTTCTTATAGCGGTACGCGCTTTATCCTTTCCAGGGATGAACTACTAACGCTACCTGAATTCGTCCTCCTCTCCTTATTTCCTAACGGGCTCTTCCCGGAAGGTCATATGGGCGGCTTCTCAGAGGGTGATGCGGTCCAAGTCGATGTCAGTACGCCCAGTGATCATCCTGTTCATTTCACCCCAATCACCTCGAGCATGATATGCCAGGAGGTCGCCGCTCCCCGTCGATCCTCCACCATCCGCAATCTCTTATCTAATATAAATATACACTTCACTGACCTCACATCCCAGTATGACCCTGCATCTTTACAATATATGCTAGATTTCTTCCGAAACGTAGCCCAATCTATCCCTAACGAAGTTTCCCCTAACGCTTCGCCGGACGGCGGGGCCGTTCCCATCGACTCGCTCGGTGGCCGCGGCGATGACGCAAACAAGCGGGCTGGCATTATTGTCTTAAGAGAGGACCTGGACTTCTACGCCATTCCTCCTCGGCCCGGTATCAGCCAGGCCGAGATGATCGAAGTTAAGCGTGCTGCCGCTCGAGCTTTACTCAGACAAGACGGAATCTTCTCGGGGCTGAAGAGAAGCGACGAGCCCGGTACGACCGAGGCACACCTGATCGAGATGCTTACGGCTGGGTAAGTTTCGCACCTTGTTCCATGTTCAATAGTTGATAGTGCCTGGTTCCTAACGAACGGACGCAGCGGCTTCAATCACGACGACAGATGGGGTCATCGTGCCGGAGAGCCTAACAAAGCTGTGGTGTGCAGCTTGGCCTTGGCTAGACTCCGGAACGATATACGCGGCAACGAAATGGGGAGCAATGCTGCCGGGATGGCGCACAAATTGTTACTCTTTTGGAGGAAGCCGGCGCGACGCTGTTGGTGGGAGGGCGTAGATCTGACAGACGTAGAGGGTGTGGACGGGCCGTTGAAGGTGTGGATCAGGCGGGTTTGGACACTCGAGATGAGTGTGATCGGCCTGCGTTGACGGTGATTTCTTCATCTGCTTTGCACTACACTACACTGAATTACATAAAGTGAGCGGCCGGGCGTTCGAGTTCGAATTACGATTTCTTTCGGTAGCATCTACTTTTCTTCGAAGATATCGTTACGGGAAAGATAAGGGGAGCATACACATCGCGGCCTCTGCGTATATGTTTTGCATTCATCATTGTCACCACGGTCTACACTTGTGTTTTACGACTACCATGGTGTTTGCTTATCAGTCCTCTTACTGCTTACAGCTTATTATTTTCCCTACCCGCATAGCTAGGATAACAAACATTGCTAGTCCTACGCTCGACGTATAGTAAACGGTATATATATATGCACATGATGTAAGGAGCATACCGAGGCCGAGGGAAAGAGGGACAACCGACATTAGCGGTAATATACCACGAGGGAGGAGGAGTCATTCGGGGTTGGCTCGTCCTTGCCTGCCTGTACGTAGGATGGAAAATTGAGGATAGCTATTACTTCTTTTTCTTCTTCCTTTTTTGTTTCTTTCCAAGCTAAGAGATAATTATTTTATAAGGATTTGTTGTTGTATGTGATGGTGAGATGGTCTTACTACGACATGCCATGTTCAATATTATATTTGGTACCAGTAAAAGGAGGTAAAAGAAGGGACCCCTGATCCGTAATCACAATATATGCATTCCTTCAATGGATTTTGTGTGATGACTACCAACTTAGGTAAGTATGTTGATGTAATTGCCCTGTACATCCAAGGTTTAGCTTCAAGATCCATATAAAGCTTCGATTGATTGAGTTCGAGCCTGGAAGTATAACTGTAATCTACCCCACTCTTGCGTAGTATCTGATGTACGGATAACATAGTACTATGTATAATGGATCAAGGGTACATATAAATGGTATAAATACATATCGATCGTACGAACCTTGACTGATATTTCTTAATATGGCGTGTAACAGAATCAAATGTAACTATGTAGAATTAAAAGAAAAGCTTAAAAGAAGGAAAAAAAAATATTAAAATAAAAAAAATGGTGGACCAACATTCGATTTCTCGTGCCACCGTTCAACTCTTCAACAATCTTCACCGATAGTTATTCTACAAATAATTACCAGGTACCTCAACTACCTGTTTTATGAGCAATAATCCAGTTTACCTATCCCGTAATATCATTATCGAACTCTTCTACTTTATACCATCTCGAGAATACAAAACCTTTGTTATCAAACGCCACTTTCGTCTTTCATCTTTCATCCTTCATCTTTCATCTTTCTCCGATTTATTTGACGATTTCGTCGCGACTCGGCGTTCATCATTCATCATCATCGTCGTCGTCGTCATCCATCGTTCATTATCAATCATCTGTCGTCCATAGCTTCATATAAACTGTCTACTAATCTACCTCTTATACGATCATCTTCTAATCGCCCTTAGCCTACGAGATATTCAACTTGCGAAGGGAAGGGAAAGGGAAGATTGATGATCATTAATTTCAGAATTAAGATCATCATCTAAGACCTCTTTTAAGTGGCTTAGAGACCTTAACAACGGTTCACCCTCTCGATCCACGATCTGCGATCCACGAAATACTTGTCGGTCAACGCGTTGGTGCCCGAACTCTTCCGAAATCATCTCGGCATCGACACCAACATCCACACCAACATAGACACAGCCATACACCCTCAGTTGATATCTCTACCGTCATAATGCGCCAAACCCATCATATGCGTCAACATGGCTGATGATTCTTCTACCGAACCTCTCTCAACTTTCCACCTCTCTAACCTCCACCCTCCTCCTTCTCTCACCTTAACCGCAAACTCCTCCTGCTCATCCTTAAACCTGATGCCGCGCACGAGAAGATTACGTCTGCTGGTGGCCGCCAATGGCCAGAGAGACGCTGCATATGCCCAGGCCATCGCTATACGTCTGCTCAAGGATTCTCAGATCGAAACTCGGGCTCTCGTCGATGAAGTCCCCTTCCGATTAACACATGATATTCTCGTTATGGAGAACAGAAGCCTCGCTACCCTAGCCGTAGATGCCGATGAGAGAACTAGGGATGCTATAGAGTCCGCTAAGCAGACCGCCTTCGAACTCGTCGATTGGGCCGATTTGCTCGTCGTCGCACCCATCGATGCCGACCATCTGGCTAAGATGATGTCCGGCATCGCCGACACCACCCTTCTAGAGATACTGCGAGCTTGGGACGTCTCGAAGAAGATACTTCTGGTCCCGGGCATGTCGGTGCAGATGTGGGAGAATCCGATGACGAAGAAACAGCTGAGCAAGATCAAACGCAAGTGGGACTGGGTTAAAGTCATGGCCCCCGTACTCTGGCACTACGACGGACATAGCGCGCACAAACGTATAGTCTCTTGGGATGGGTTCAACGATCTTGTCGGAATAATCAAGAACCAAGCCGAGTTGATGAGCCTAGGGCACGACGTCGAGGTCGCCACCCAGCAGGCTCTGCATACCACTACCCCAGGCCAGTCGACTAAGACCCTACCGCCTGAGATATGGGCCATCATATTCGAACAGGTTGGCGATTGGGAGCTGGCTACTTCCATGAATGTTTACACAAATTTGAAGGTTCCGCCGGAATGGAGGGTCGACCGTGCCACCTTGAGCGATCCCATCGATCTATACATGCATGACCTCGAGTGGCTAATCCTCTCCTCTCCCGGGACGGAGGCTATCTGCAAGAAACTCTCGGAGGCGCCAAAGGGGCTCCGTTATGTCTCTTATCTAGCTGTCAAGCTCATCATCAAATTCTCGCTCGTAGACGTCCTCACCTACTTGGAAGCAAACCTAAAGAAGGTCTTCTGGGCGTCCTTTAGCTCTAAACTACTTCCTAACAAGGCGTCTGGTGTGTATGGGCGGACTGATATCCTCGACTGGTGGAACACATCTCCCTCCTTCCTGAAGAAGGAATATGATACCGAAGCGCTGGACAACGCTTCACGTATGGGTTACGTTCATATCTTAGATTGGTGGTTTCGCTCGGGTCTCCCGCTCAAGTACACCGAGACAGCTCTCGAGTCGGCTTCGGCAAAGGGACACCTCCTCGTCCTCGAGTGGTGGAGGGACGCTGCACGGAAACGTGACAGTATTCTACTTAAGCCAGGACGTAGCCTCCTCACTGCCGCTCAGTATGGGCAGACGGCGGTGCTACGTTGGTGGGAATCCTCGGGTATTCCGGCAGCTCACGGCGACGGTGTCTGTAAAATTGCCAGTGCCCACGGGCAAACGGCGGTGCTTGACGTATGGCGGGAATTGAAAGGAGATAAGTTATCCTTCGATTCTCAGGTCCTCGTCGCACCGACGAAGCAAGGGTACGTCGAGGTATTGGAATGGTGGAAGCAATATGCACGAGGAGAGTACGAAGCCGACGGGAGAATGCATCGAGTCGAGTATAAGACTTGCGACATCGAGGAAGCGCTCGAGGACGCTATCGGGGACCCGAGGCCAGTTAAGCGCTGGTGGGCCAAGAACGGCTTGAACCTAGGGCTGGGTACGAACGAATGGTTGAAGATCCGGCGGCTTTAGCACGTCGAAGAGGCTTGATCATACAAACACGCGGAGTCTTGCCTTGGGTTGGCATTGCGGCGAGTTATGGCGAATCATCATCATCATCACGGCGGCGGAAATGTCAGATTGACAATGCTGGGTTTATTCGGGTCCTATCTGAAGATCAAACCTGTCGACCTGACCGATTCAAATGATTGCTCAGATTATAGTCAAGGACCTTACGTATAAGAAGTTACGAACAGGAGTGCTTAGTAGCTAAATGAATTTAATCTGTCTGTAAGATGACCTATGTGCTTGGTGACTTGATAATGTTAGAGCTTATGATGCTCCTTAAGCGTACCTACCTTTCTCTGAATACCCTAATCGACACCTACGCAGGAGTCAATATTTACCCGAATATATTGTCATATGTACCTCGGGATGAACAGAGGTACCTAGGTAATCAAGTAAAAAGATCTGCGAAGTAATATGTGTTCTTATTGTGAGATTCTCGATGGTGAAGAAACGCAAGTGTCACCTTAGGTACCATATAAATGTGCTCTCATCACTTTTGACCATGCTAGAATTTTGCTCATGCAAATTACAAATTACGTATATCAAATTTGCGTTTCCATGCTATCTTCGATGATCGTACTAAACGCTTGAAGAATACTACGAGATAGTAACCATTCATGCCATGTTCCCTGCCATGTAGCATGTCCCAGGATTCCGTGCCCTCGTTTCCTTTCAAACCCTCTCGCCCTCCAAGATCGGCCTCGCCTCCTCGGTCCGCCACCAGCTCACGCCTTCCTCGCCGGGGAAGGTGTAGCGGTCCATGCTCTCGGGCTTCATCTCCACGCTGTAGCCGGGCTCGGTGGGGGTGCGGTAGTAGCCGTCGACGACCTCGGAGGGGTGGAGGAAGTGCTCGTGCAGGTGGTCGACGTACTCGAGCAGGGACTTCTTGCCGCTGACGACGACGTAGTCGACGGTGCTCAGGTGCTGGGTGTACTCGGGCAGGCCGACGCCGCCGGAGTGGGGGACGACGGGGACGCCGTACTTGGCGGCCATCAGCAGCACCGCCAGCACCTCGTTCACGCCGCCCAGCCGGCAGGCGTCCACCTGGCAGACGTCGACGGCGCCGCTCATGAGCAGCTGCTTGAACACCACGCGGTTCTGGCACATCTCGCCCGTCGCCACGCCGATGCCGAGCGGCGCGAGCGCCTCGCGCACCGCCTTGTGCCCGAGCACGTCGTCCGGCGACGTCGGCTCCTCGATGAACCACGGCCGGAACTCGGCGAGCGCGCGCATGCGCTCGATCGCCTCCGGCACGCCCCACACCTGGTTCGCGTCGACCATGAGCACGCGGTCGTCGCCGTACCCGATCTCCTCGCGCGCGACCGCGAGCCGCCGCCGGTCCTCCTCCGGCGTCCCGCCCACCTTGAGCTTGAAGTGGCGGTAGCCGCTGGCGAGGGCCTCGCGCAGGAGCGCGCGCGACCGCTCCTCGCCGTAGCCGAGCCAGCCGGCGCTCGTGGTGTAGGCGGGGACGGCGCGGCTGGCGAGGGCGTCGCGGAGGCGGGCGTCGCGGGCGTCGCGGGCGGCGGGGTCGGCGGCGGCGGTGCGGCGGAGCAGGGCGAGGGCCTCGTCGGGGGTGAGGGCGTCGGTGATGTAGCGGAAGTCGACGCAGCGGACGAGCTCCTCGGGGGTCATGTCGGCGAGGAGCCGCCAGAGCGGCTTGCGCTCGGCCTTCGCCCAGAGGTCCCACACGGCGTTGACGACGGCCCCGAGCGCGAGGTGCACCACCCCTTTCTCCGGGCCCACCCACCGCAGCTGCGAGTCCGAGACCAGGTCCCGCCACGTCCGGCCCCAGTCCGCGACCAGGCTGCCGAGCGTGCGCGAGCGCACCCGCGCGGCGAGGTACGGGATCGCGGCGCACACGAGGTCGTTGCCGCGGCCGATGGTGAAGGTCTGGGGCGTTAGTTTCTCTTTTTATTTTAGGTGCGTTCGTTTCTTGGCTTGTGTATTTTAATTAATGGAGAAGTGAAAAAAAAAAAGAAAGAAAAAAAAAAGAGAGAACTTACCATGCCGTGCCCCGTATACTCGGAGTCGGTCTCGAGGATGCAGTAGGCGGCGGAGTAGTCGCCGGCGGTGTTCATGGCGTCGGACCCGGTCTTGTCCAGGGAGGTGGGAAAGCGGACGTCGCGGGTCCGGAAACCGGTGATTGTGATTTCGGGCATGTTCTTCTCTGCTCTTGTAGGGTTCTATGTGTGGACGTATGTGGCTTCAGAGTGGATGATTTAGATTGTGTTATAGTTATAAGTCTAAGATATAGAAGGAAGAGAATAGTATTTAAAGGACGAATATTAGATGAATGTGTAAGTGATGAAGAAGTATAAGAGGTAGATATTAGTGGTAGAAGTACTCCAACATCGTGGGGTTTAAACTTCGGAGGGGGTTATAGCTCGTGCGGAGAACGGTGATTGATGGATAAATTGGAGAAGCAAACGAGTATGAGCATGTACCTTTACATCCAGTGTAGTGAGAGTTTCTATCATTTAACCCGAAGTACGAAGTATACCTTCTTTGTATACATATGTAGTAAGTACTCGTCAACACTCGGAACTTTGACCTTTTCAACTCCAGCGCCACATCACTTCGACTCTTATGTATACATTTAAAAATAAAAATAAAAATAAAAATAACCCCTTTTCTTTCCATAAACAACAACATACCAATCACTAGAACCCAACATCCGAGAACATTGTCTAAACTGACTTCAGCGCCTTCAACGTAGCGATAAAGAAACACGCCCAGGCCGGAATATCAACCAAGGCAGTCCTCACGTGGTGCACGTCTAGCCATCCCTGAATAGCGTCGGCGGCAGGGCCGTCCGCGTCCGCCTTCGCCTTAGCGTCGATGGCGTCCTTGACCTTCCACATGATCTTGGGCACAAAGGCGAAGTGGGCGAGGGCCAGGACCGTCCCGGCCACGTACCAGGACCGGGAGGCCGGGCTGGACCGGGCGGACGAGTATGCGTTCGCGAGGCCGAGGGCAACGGACAGGCCGTAGCTGACGAAGATGGCCGGCAGCCCGCGCCAGAAGAAAGCCTCGAAGTAGTGTGGCGCGAGCTTGTTGACGTCGGCGCGGTGCTGTCGCGGTAGCCCGATGAGGCTGGACAGGAAGAGGTGCGAGTCGCCCGCAATGACTACCGATACCGTTGACGTGACGAGAGGGGCGACGCGGACGAGGGTGAGAGGGTCGAAGAATTGTCCTGATGCCATGATCTTGTGCTTTGAGATTTTACTAACTTATACAACTAGATGATAGAGGTGGAGGGCGAGAGAAGTGAGAGATGATGGATGAGATGAAAGACGGATTATACGTCGTGTTTGTTCGGTCTACTTATATATTAAACATAAGTCTTAAAGATGTCGGACTAGGCCGACTTGTTAGAAAACTGTTAGCATGATTAATATGACATGATCCCATCTCGACGATCTACTACCATCCACTATGTCAGATATTCTTCACTTAGAGGAATCGAGGCGTAATACTATGTACCTAGGTAGGTATGTACCGATTCATCAAAGACGACGTTGCTGACGATTTCAAGGTACCCGACTTCGACCGGGATTTACCTGATAAATCGAGGTACCGGCCTATGATTTTACGGACCACGGTACATGGGGAAAGTAGCGTGACACTTGATCCTATGTACTTTTATACACTCCGATAGGCTGTTCATACCGATGCGCTAATGCAGACTGCTTACAGCTAATGTTAGTGGTAGCGTGGTACAGAGTTGATATGTACCCTGTCCATGGACCATGTCTATGTAACTTCAAGGTTACTACCTATGATGGATGTACGTACATATGTACTAGTACCTTATATTCATAACTCCTATAAAGAATATTATACGCTAGAATAAATCCTCCATTATCCGAAATCCGAATCTTTGGCTCGAGTTTATTTCTTACACTTTTTAATTCTCTCAAAACCAACTCATCTTCACTCATCTTCTCTCAGCTCAACTCTACTCTACTCTAAGCCTACAACGTAGACGACATCTGAACATATAGAGGACAGCATCTACTTTATCACAACTCCATTTTATATAAAATAACAATAAAATGCGACACAAGCATGCTACATAGCATAGTACAACACGATTCAGACAAACGGCGCGGGTGTAACTCGACAGACGACAGACAATACAGCCTCACAATATCACGAACTACAAGTAATCAAGCAGAGCAAATCGCTTTTAGTACTCTACTAAGTATCCGCTGTCTAACCGTAAAATAAGAAAGAGAAAATGAAAAAAGTGGTATCCGTTCATCGCTATCGTGCTTCGGGGGGAATCGTCATCGGTTCACCCTCATCTTCCTTTTTTCCCCCTTTCTTTTCCGACCCGTAAGTTAAAAAAATGGGGTTTTATACCCATACCATATCCCATAACGCCGTAGTAGGTACTTGACCTAACCAGATCTGATACCGTTACGAATACTAACGGTAATAAATGTACCCGGACTAATAGCAGAATAAACTAGCCAGACTCGTCAGCTTAGTTCCCATTCCCGGTCCCGGCCGCAACTCTACCCCGGAATCCTAGCACCGGTAACTTGGACCTAAGCGCCAGACTACTCAGCACGACGCTGATACTGCTTAGCGCCATAGCCAGACTTGCCCACACGGGTGGGAGTCTGACATGCGCTCCGGCGACAACGGCGGGGTACGCGCACCCGGCGGCGATCGGCACGGCTAAGAGGTTGTACACGAGCGCCCAGGCGAAGTTGAGCTTGATCCGGTTGAAGACGGCGGCGCTGAGATCCAGCAGAGATACTACTGTCTCGAGGTTGCTGTTGACGAGGACGAAGTGCGCGCTCGCGATTGCTACATCGGATCCGGACCCGATGGCGGCGCCTACGTCCGCCGTGCTGAGAGCGGGCGCATCGTTGATCCCGTCGCCTATCATGGCCACTGTCGCACGGCGACCAGTGAGTTCCTCATTATCGCCCCGTCGCGCCTTCAGCGTCGACTGTAGCCACTTGATCTTCTCGTGTTTCTGCGCCGGGAGCACCTCCGCGATGATGTTCGTGTCCGGGATCCCGATTCGCAGCGCCACCGCCTTGGCCGTGATCGCGTTGTCGCCCGAGAGCATCCATACCTCTTTGCCTCGGGACTGGAGCGCTCGGATCACGGACGGAGCTTCCGGTCGGATCGGATCCGAGATCGAGAGCGCGGCCGCAACCTGGAAAGTTCCGCCGCCGTGCGCCGCTCGGAGCGCCACGAGCGCCACGGACTTGGCTTCTGTCTTCCACATCTGAAGAGACGCCGCGACGGCGAACGGGATCTTAACTCCGAAATCGCGCATGAGCCTCTCGTTGCCGACTATGATCTCGTACGGCTGCGGAGGCGATCCAGCGCTATAGATCGCCTTCAAGCCCTTGCCGGGAATTTCCTCGACGTCCGTGACTTCGGCGCGCTCCGTCGTCTGGGCGCTGCAGAACGAAACGATGGCTTTGGCGACGGGATGAGTGCTGTTCTCTTCTATGGCTCGGAGCGTCGCGAGCATGGTATTGCGCTGCTGTTCGTTGACTTCGTGGCCGGGGAAGAGCAGGCTGTCGGTGATTGTCGGTTCGCCGCCGACTGTGAGAGTCCCCGTCTTATCAAAAACGACACAGTCGATTTGGCTTGCTTTCTCAAAAGCCTCGCCGCCTCCCTTGACAAGTATGCCGTGCTTGGCAGCTAGTCCGCCGCCGACGAATATCGCCGTAGGTGCTGCGAGGGCTAGGCCGCAAGGGCACGCGACGACAAACACGGCGATGGCGAACTGAAGTGAAAACACAACCCAACCTCCGGTAGACCCGTCGAGGTATTCCTTGGGAACCGCACCGGCAACGCCAAGAATAAGCCATATGAGCCAGGTAAGGATAGCAACTAAGGTAATAAAAGGGACAAAATAGGCGGTGAGCAGATCCGCCAACTTCTCCATTGGCGCACGCTTGGTCTGACCTTCCCGGACGATATCGACAATCTGGTCAAGCATAGACTGGCCCGCGCTGCCGGTGATCTGGATCAGAACGGGGCGGTCTACGTTGACGGTTCCCGCGAAGACTTCATCATTAGCGAGCTTTTTTACTGGTCGGGACTCGCCCGTTAAGCTGGATTCGTCGAAGCTGGTCTCGCCGCGCACGATCTTTCCGTCGCAAGGGGGCGAGGCTCCGTGGGGGATGCGGACGAGGTCGCCGAATTCCAGCATCTCCGTGCTGACGACCGTCTCCTTCTCCTTAGTATCGGTGACGTCCTCAACGAGCACGGCGGTTGTTGGGCGGAGCTTGCCGAGGGCTTCCACCGCGTCGCCCGTCTTCGACTTGCTGTACGCTTCGATGAGCCTGCCCCAGAGTAGGAAAAAGGTGAGAAAGACGACTGAGTCGAAATATAAGTCCGTGTCGTTGACCTTTTTCGGATGGTGCACGGCGGCGGCGATCATCTGGCCGATGGAAGAGATATACGCGATCGACGTTCCAAGTGAGATAAGCATATTCATACTACCAAATCTATAGAAACGTTGCAGAAGAGGTGTCTGGCTTTTCCGCCTCCAGAGCGACCAGACCTCTTTCGCCGCGCGTTGGTGGAAGATGTTGGCGGCAAAAAGGTACACCGGCGTGGCCATGACGCAGAGGGCAATTTGCGCTCGGCTGATCCCGGCCGTCCAGGGTTCCATGAGGTGCATCTTCGCTGCGTTGTGCTCCGGCACTAGGCTCATGTACACAACACCGATGATGAACGTTGGGATGACGACAATCGATGTGAATAAGGCTCGGAAGAAGAGTTGCTGTTGATGGCGCGCGTGTATCTTCTTCGACCGCTCCTCTAAGGTAGGCGGGTGGTGGATAGACGCTTTGAACGCCGGATCACTTGCTTCTATAGCCAGCAGTATCCGCCTGATGGTGAAGGACGGCACTACAGGGATATAGGTTATTTTCAGGAGGGGTCGTTGTCGAGTAGGCTTGACAATAACTTCGAGATTTTGGAGAAAGCCCCCGAGACTGTTCGTGGCGCGGTTAGGGCAATGATCACAGTAGAAACCGTCGATGCGTATCTCGATAGTCCTCTCTTGCTTCGGCCTGCTCTCACCACCATCAATGTTGATGACCTGGTCGAGCTCGGCGCCTCTCCCGGTGTCTTCAATTATCTCGACGATCTGGTTCGCGTCGTCCTTGGTACCGATGTACTCCACGACGCCGCTATTTGCAACCAAGTTAATGGAGGCCCTGGTTATCCATTGTCTCTCGTTTAGTTGCGAGCTAATGTCATTTACACAAGCAGCGCACGTCATCCCGGTGATGGCCAACGAAGCCTTCCACCTACGTCCGCCGGTACCGGGCGCTTGGGACTGGCCACTATCGTCGGCCTCGAGCGATTTCGTGGACACGAACATTTCGGAGGCCGATTTCTCGTCGTCCAAGGTCTGATGTTCCGATTCGTTATTGGCATTGGCCGATGTTGAGGTACAGCATACGGCATTAGACGTGCTAGGTCTCGGCCCTTGGGTCCGACATAGCTCGCAGTTATTGAGATGTTCTCTCTGCTTCTCCGCTTGGGCGGTCGATGCTTGCCCATGCGCAAACTTGAAAACCCGGTTTAGCGGACTATCTGCCTGAGCGATGTTTGGCAGGTTCGCGGCCGGCTCCGGGTGACCGGCGGCATGAGATGAGCCGCTGCCGAGCAAGAGGTTGGTCAGCGCCGCTTGGCCGTTCGTCGAGGCTACGCCAGAGACCTCGAAGCCGGAAGATTCTAGCTTGGAAGCCATCTCGGTAACGGACACGTCAGGATCGTGCTCGACGGCGACCCAAGAGGTAACGACGTTAGGCGAGACCCAGCGGACGCCGGGGAGGTGTCGCAGGCCATCTTTTATGGAAGAGACGCACGTGGGACAATGCAGGTTAGCTAGCAAGAAATACGTGGTAACGAGCGGATCTGACGGAGCCATCATTTTTTTTATTTTCCTTTTTTTATATACCTAGGTATATATAAATATCCCTTTATTTCGTTTCTCGTCCTCTTTTAGGGAAGCTGGTGCGGTCAACCGCCGGGAAAGGCTATTCAGGGATTGCGGCGTTATGCGACGTCAATCCTTTTTGGTTCGTGCCGGGTATGGATACTGGCAGGACCAAATCCTGACGAGGCGGAGACGTACAGGGGGGAGAGGGGAAAGGGGGGGGTGGTAGAAAGAGGGACCAGGGTGGCCGATGGATGGAGACGGGGTACGGTCACTGTAGTAGATTGAGGTAATGATAATCTAAGAGAAAAAAGAAGGGCAAAAAAAGGTATGGGAGGCCGCTCTAGGAAGTACGGACGTCGGCGTGCGAGAGAGGTGTGTGTAATTCAGCCTGAAGGGTAATATGTAAGTCGTACGTCGGCTCCGGGGAGACGGGAGGTAGTTCGTAGTAGCAGCAGCAGCAGTGATCGAGGAACATCGATCGACGACGGACGAATGAGAGGTCGCGGTAGAAGTCTGCCTGTCCCTCTGTCTCGGCGTCTACGTACCCAAGCCGGTACCGGTAGGTTGTGTTTTTTTTTTGTTATGTATTCTTCTTTTCTTTTCTTTTCTTTTGCTTCTTGCCTGTTCAGATACAAAAAAAACCTGGAGATCTTAAATAATATACGAGAAGCGAAGGGAAGGGGAAAGAAAAAGAGAGCTGATGTTAAGTGTTTTTTATAACAAAAAGATAGTACCCAACAGGGAGAAGTAGTCAATGGGAGAGGAAGAGGAATAGAAAAATCGTGAGATGGTTCTAGAAAATGGATTTACTAAGAGGCAGCTCGTGATTCATGCCTAGGTGTATATACCGTATCCAATTTACATATATACATTTACACAGGTACATATAAACAAACAAGTAAGTGAAGAAGGAGAAGAAGAAGAAAAAGATAAGTATATATTCCAAAAAAAAAAAAAAAAAAAAGGGAAGAGCTATATGACTGTGTGTTGTAAGAACGTACGTATAAGTCGTGATCGATACCTATGTAGGCATAGCAAGGCGAAAACCAAGACCAAAAAAAAAAAAAAAAGATAGATCCCACGCACAAACACCGCAGTCAACTATCCTCCACAAATTCTGGGCTATGGGGAAGGCTTGATAGGTCATAAATTCCGTTTTAGTTTTATCATCATCATCATCATCATCATCATTATTATTATCATTATTATTATCATGACCTTAGTACTTTTAGTTTAGTCATTTCGATATGTAGGTATGTACATGTATGTAGGTAGAGTACGGGTACCTTAGGGTAGGTTAGGTAACTACATGTAGGTAGGATCGCAGCTCCTGAGCGGTGAATAGCCTGTGCCTCCTACACCTTGTTTTTATTTTAACCTTTTTTTATCTTTGGGGTTGGTTACCTGTAAGTAGGTATTTTGTTGTCGTTATGGATTCTATTTTACTTCATCGGTACCGATATATCCTGTTGACAACAAGAAGAAAAAAAAAAAACGGGGGACGTCCCAAACCCGGGAGTCACAGGGCCGTCCCGAACCCACGTACGTTGTCGCGCCGCGGTGTTTTCGGCGCGCCGTTTTAACTTACTTACCTAGGAGGTACCTATTTACTTTTTCTGTTTTTTGTTTTGCTTCCTTTTATATCGCTTCCGGATCCTGTACGTATAGAATACCCCTTGTATATACCTACCCCCTACCTACCTAATATGAGACGAGATGCGATGACGACTTTTCCCACGGTAATAAGCGGAGGACCGTGGGAACAACGAGGAATGAAGGAACTAGTCAAGTATAGTTGTATTTGGTAGGTAGGTGTAGTTAATAAGAAACGATAAATGTGACATACCTAGGTAAACATACAGTGGAAATCCTTTTCCTTTTCCTTCCCTCTTCCAGGGGTGCAAGGTGCAAGGTGCAAGGTGCAAACCAGATCCCGAATACCAACACTATTCCTAGGAACCGCGTTGAAGAAACACACATGCGAACTAACGGCACAGGGTTTGTGGTCCCTTCCCCCCCCCTCCCCCCCCGGGTTTTGTCTGAAATGCCGGAAGGGTCCAGTGACCAGTTGGCTGGTTCCGATGGGGACACCGTGGGTATTTTTGGGCCTAGCTACTCCGTACCTACCACGTCTATGACTGGTGTCAGTAATAATTACGGCTCCCACGCACAAAAGCCGCAGACGTCGTGTCCTGACCTGTTGGTCGCGTGAGCTATGATAATACATACACTACGGTTTACTCGAACTGCCTACCTAAGGTATCTACTGTACAGTATACGTAGACCCCTCCCCCCCTTTTTTTTTTTTTGCCGTTGCTATCGTCATTGTATTTGTATTTGTAAACTTGTTATGTACTGTATAGGTATAGGTATATAGTATATCCACAAGTGGCGAAGTTGCGAGATTTGTGCGTGAAGAGAGATAGGTGGTAGCGTGTATGTAAGTGAGGTATAATCGCGCGTGTAAGTGGTGTAATGACTAAGAATTTATCCCCCTGACCTACATACACACATATATATTAGGTATTGTGCGAAAGACGTCTTATTGACTGAGGCTGCAGAAGAGAAAAACTCTTCTGCAAACGGACTCTGTGACCTAAAAACTTATTCTACATTTGTGGGAGGACCTGAGACATGGATCATGTGACCAGAGGTCACATGACCTACTCTCTGACAGGTATCCATCATTGTATTGGTACATAATACATACATAAGTATTAATAATAGAGGCTGAAAAGAAAAAAGAAAAAAAAGGCGTTACGTTATTACGTTATATGTATTGACGAACTTCTCAAGACTTAATTTGATTTGACTAGGTAAAAAGGAAAGAACTTAAAACCTGCATTTCTTTTTTTTTTTTTCTGTCTCACCTCTTTCCAACTCTAAGCTTGTACGGTACCCAATAATCTCGCCCCCGGCCCTTCTGGAATAGGAAATAAATAGGGGAGAGAGACAGGAGCGTTGACGTACGTTGTATGTAGGTACTAAGCTTTCAGCCCTACTTGAGCTTAAAAAAAAAAGAAAAAAGAAAAGAAAAAAAAAAACTAGGTTATGTGGATGTGGCTTGCTTAAATAATCCGTCCCTATGTACTTTCATAAGTGGATCCCCTGAAGCCCCCCTGACGTTCCCCTTTATCGATTCTTTTTCTGTCACTTATACGAATATTAGTACATACATACAGAGCAACTAATTACGCCTTTTCTTATATATATACCAGTATTATTTCTACACGAGTTACCATAGTACCTAGATATGTCGTTTGTCACTTCCATCGATCCCTCTCATCATCAACGCCGTCAAGGTTCTTAGACTTGTCGCAAGAACAACAGATCATATTTACCCCTGACCCTGAATGAGATAGACCAGTGCTACATAGTTAGAAACCTGTCGCTAGCAAATAATAAATCAACAAGCTGAAAGAAAACCTCACAGAAGAGGCTTCGATCGCTAGGATAAGGACGATGCCGTCGTTTCAAGAACGGGTCCCATATCAAATAGCCGATATTGATTAGACGGCCAAGAATGTACTCTGGCTGGGGTATCTTTAATAATTATTATATCAGTGAGGTAAAAAAGAAAAGAAAAGAAAAAAAGATATACATCTCCTGGTGCAACCCAATTTCGTCGTCACTTGACTTCTCGTTTCTTCTCTGGTGTCTCGGGTGGTACGCTAGCCTGTCTCGAGTGCGAGGTAGGTGGCCTCCCTGAAGGCGATTTACCTGAAGAACTGTTCGGCCGCGAGAGCGTACGTCGAAACTTCTTCCCGCTCTTTGTGTCGAACAGGGTCTTCACCCTTCTCAGCCGTGCCCACCGTTCCTTGTCCTTCGCGTCCCTGGCACCCATATCCTCATCTTCATCATCCAACGTATCATACCCGGCCAGCGGTGACTG
Organism: Hypoxylon lienhwacheense; assembly: GCA_902806505.1. Lineage (NCBI taxonomy): Eukaryota > Fungi > Ascomycota > Sordariomycetes > Xylariales > Hypoxylaceae > Hypoxylon > Hypoxylon lienhwacheense. The sequence goes on from CADCWW010000011.1 coordinate 794,575, forward strand.
CCCATCGCCTCCCCCTTGTGTTCCCTTTGATGGCGTAACAGGGACTGATGCGGCGGGCCGATGGAAAATCGTGCGCTTGTTGCTCTTCTCCGCTTGCGCGCGAAGGTAGGCGTGGTTCTTCATCGTCTGCGCGAGTACCTCCCAGGCCGTCTTGTTATCCGTCGTCTTGGCGCCGGGGTTGTGCTGAACAACAGCATTTCGCCACGGACAAAAAAACCGGTGCTCACGCACGGGATCAAGGTAGTCCATCGGCGCTGGGACGAGGATCTGCCCCGTCTCTTCGTCCACCTCCCTGCTCTTGAACATCCATAAACCTAGGCGTCGAAGACACGTAGCACAAGTTGCCGAATTAGGAACGGCACCGATGCGTGGGTTTGTGAGACCCTGCCAGCCGGTCAGAGCAAGCGCGAGTGCTACGTCGTTCGGGCTCTGTGGGTTTGTGTCCGGCGGCGGAGGGTCGGTAAAGAATGCTGGTGTCAGCTGCGATTTGGCAACCTGTAGGTCCAGGCTTGCTGGTAGACGGAGGTTGAAGAGGTATGGCAGAAACGACTGTCTCGCACAGAGTTCATCGTATCGTTGGCGCAGGGACGCGAGGGCTGTTGGAGGGCTCGTCAGAGGTAATCTAAGTAGAGTATCTGCCATCTAATGGTTAGTAAAAGGTGTTCGTTCTGGTATATGATAGAGAGATACGGGATAGAGCTCACCATCACAACCCTGTTTCCTCCATAGACAATCCTCTTGATGTGCATCGATGATCAATTCGACAAACCTCTTGACCAAGCCTTGTTCGATATCTGAGCCGACAGTGACGGAAACCTCTTCGCCGTCCACTTCTCTTTTATGTGTCTTGACCACCAGCTCTTTGTGGCATAAAGTGCATCTCACACGCTCTTTTCCCTGACAAACCCAGCCTCTCTTAGCCCATTCGATCTCATTGACTTGGTCCGGTTTGGGCGTCCATTCTGTCAGCTCTTGGAATGTCCTAAGTCGTCTTATCAGCTCGTCGCGATCGCTGGGACAATATCTTGGTAGTTCAACTTTGGTCTCGTTCGTTGTAGGGGCAGTTTTGCTGGGCGGCGTCCATTTCTTCAACACGACATTTGAAATTGCTGTTCCTGTAATACCACCCGGCTTCTCATTTCCCGGAGTCGATTCGAGGGCGCCTACGCGACGACGCTTACTTAGGAGCTCGCTGGGCGTTAAGGACATTACCGGAGTAACCATTCCTTTGTTTGGAGTTGGGGTGATATTATTAGTAGGAGTCGAGGTAGAATCTGGAGTGGAAGGTCGATCCAAGGATAAAGAGAAGTTATCGTTGATATTGTTTTGTTCTTCTAATTTATTTGTTGTTGTTGTTGCTGTTGTTGCTGCTGCTAACTGAGGCGATGGCTTCGCGCCGATCCCCTGAAGCAGGGCGTTGAACTTTCGCTTAGTAGCGTTCATTGTAGGCGAATCGATCTAAAGGTTGCCAGGGGTATTTGTTGCGCTATTACGTCCTTGGAGATAGTAAAGTAGGAAGGACAGGGCTACCAAACAAGCCCTACGAATGCGGAAGTTTGACGTTGTAATTTCTTTCTAAACTTGATTTTTTTGCGCGTAAAAGAAAAGTTGAAGGATGAAATTCAATATTTTTTCTTTTTAAAAATTAATTTGTAGGTACACTTATAATTACATAGTGAATCGGTGATGTACATAAAATTAGGTTAGGTATTTAAAAGATTATCAGGGTAGCAATTAACTGAATAGAAATCTGTCGAAAGTTTAAGTTGTAAATTCGTGAATACTCCGATTGACATTAAGAATTGAGTAGGTACGTAGTTATACAATGTTCTTTCTTCTTGCGTTGAACTTAATCATGGATCCTTGAGTTGAACTCCACAGACTTTAAGTCAGCCATCGCCGTCGGAGGGGCGACGGCCCGGGCATACGATCCCCGATTACTAACAAGATTTCTTTCACAAACAACGGATCCCTGTACAACTAAAATTTCAACTCTGCAACGCACAACAGAGTTTAAGGGTACACGACATGTTCATGGTGTTGTGTCGACGTAAGAATGCATACATAGGTATATGGTCATATTACATACCACGCTTATACATGAATTGAATAAACTAGATTGATACGATATATCGATAATTCTGCATGAAGACTAAAAAAAGCAAAAGTTTGACTTTCAACTTCTTTCTTCTTTATCTTATATCACCTTTTCTTATCGTCATCCTGGCCGTCTTACTATTTAGACTCAGAGCCTTGTTACCCCATCTCTCCTCTAGAATTCGTCACTGCATTGCACTATCTAACCCTCTATCTAATCCTCTATCTACCAACACTATGTCATCCTACACTAAAGAACTTGAAGTCGCTCAGTTGGCTGTCCAACGTGCCTCTATCTTGACTAAGAGGGTTTTTCATGAGAAGGCAAAGGGCACTGTCTCCAAGGATGACAAGTCCCCCGTCACCATTGGCGACTTTGGCGCCCAGGCCCTCATCATAAGCGCTCTCAAGGCTAACTTTCCCGACGACGAGATTGTCGCCGAGGAGGAGGCTGATCGTTTGCGCCAGGATGCCAACCTGAAGCAGACGATCTGGGACTTGGTTAGAACCACAGAACTCTCCGATCCCGCAGCCGAGAACCTACTCGGCGGGCCCGTCAAGGACGAAGAGGAGATGCTAACTATGATCGATTACGGGAATAGTAAGGGTGGCGCTAACGGCCGCATATGGGCTATCGACCCCATCGACGGGACCAAGGGCTTCCTGCGCGGTGGCCAGTATGCCGTGTGTCTGGCGCTGATGGTAGATGGAGACGTCAAGGTCGGGGTTCTAGGCTGTCCAAATCTGCCGGTTGACGACGCCGCTCCGTTAGAAGCGAGCATGGCGTCCGGCCAGACGGACGAGGGTAAGGGGGTCATATTCTCAGCCGTACTAGGTCAGGGGGCTACGAGCCGGCCTTTGGGCGACGGCGTCTTGGCTGCAGAGAAGAGCATCTCTACGAGGACCATCACGGATATCGCGTCTGCAACGTTCTGCGAGAGCGTAGAAGCGGGCCACTCGTCGCACGGCGACCAGGCTGAAATTGCTAGGCTGCTCGGCATCACGAATCCCAGCGTCAGGATGGACTCGCAGGCCAAGTATGCCTCCATCGCGCGTGGCGCCGGTGACATCTACCTGCGACTGCCCGTTAAGGTTACATACCAGGAGAAAATATGGGACCACGCCGCGGGCGACCTTATTGTCCGCGAGGCCGGCGGCGCCGTCACGGACATCCACGGCAAGAGGCTAGACTTTGGCGTTGGCCGGACGCTGCAGAATAACAAGGGCGTCATCGCCGCGCCTGCTGCCGCTTACCCGCACGTTCTAAAGGCGGTGCAGGAGGTGCTCTCGAAGAAGTAGACTCGTCGTAGATTACGGATGAAATAGCACACAGGCATTAAAGAGCACATAGGTTATCTGGCTTTGACCGGGTATCCGCATTTGTAGGTATCTGCCGTCGTATAGTACATAGATACACACATTTGAAACAGGACGAGCCTATCTCTGTCTCTCTCCCCGGACCTCTTGGTCTACTTAATCTTCTTCTGCTTAAGCTTGATGGTCTCGTCGTTGACGAAGATACCCTTCCCCTTATACGGCTCCGGTCTCCTCCACTTGCGTATGTTGGCCGCAAAAGACATGACCTCCTCCTTCTTGATGCCCTCCAGCAAGATCCTCGTCGGCTGTGGCGTGCTGGCCTTCATCCCGAACGGCACCGGCTCTTCGACCGGGTGCGTGAAACCTAGCTTTAAGCAGACGAACTTCTGCCCCGGGTACTGCGCCTTCCTCGGCCGCTCCTCTACCGTCGCCCTGTATCCCACGCCGACTAGTCGTAGGATAGCCGTGTGCCCTTCCGACACGCCGATGATGTGCGTGTTGATATATGCCCACGTCGTCCCTGAAAATAGACCGATGCGCCCAGGTTAGTGCTGAGGAAAAAGAATACAGGATCGGTCGCAGTCTATGACGTACCCCACATTTCCTTCTGCTGTTTGACTTGGTTGTCCTCGATACTAAGAATGGCCCTCCGCGAGGCCTGATCGTGGTCGATGATGAGGTACGAGGGGACCTGAAGATCGAGCTTCCCTAACGGGCCGGTGATGGTGACGATGCGCTTGGGTATCCGGAGGTAGGTAGTGGGGTCTTTCTTGACGAAGGGTTCGCCGATGGTCATCTCGACGCCGGGCGGGATCGAGATCGGAGTGCGGCCAAGCTTCGAGGATCGACTTGGAGTGTGGGAGAATTGGCGTCGCGGCGCGGCCGTCGTCTGGAAGGCCGGTACTAGGAAGGCTGGCAGCGTCGTGGTGGTGGCGGCGGTCGCATTACAAAGGACTCTTCCGAGGGGTTTCCCTCTGCTCGGCGCCAACATCGTGATTTCTAGGGGAGTTTTTTTTTTGCTCTCCAGAGCAAAATCAGGTCAATTGACCGCAAAACTCGAAGCTCCAGGAATTTTGGTGGTAATTTGGTAGCAATTTGGTGATAATTGGGAGATTGAAGGACGAGACTTTGAAGTCTTGGCATCGGAAAAGAAAAGAAATTGGGTCATGTCACGTGCTGATATGGGGATACGCTAATGACATCGTTGATATGCAAATAAAAGAGGGTTGAGAATATACATATAGCAATCAACCATATTGTAACTTGTAACTTGTAAGAGGTTGTAGGAGGCACCTTCCGCATTTTCATTTTATCATAGTGTTTTAAGGTTTCATGTTCTGTTCGCGTAGTTTGAGTACCTACGTTCTTTCCTGACATTCGTAAAATAAACTACGGCAGGTACATACATGTAGGAATGACGTACATTATAATTAATGAAATTAAGTACCTAAATCGAAACTTTGCCGATGCACATTCCATTTCGTTTCTTCAACCCTTCAACTTTTCATCTCTCTACATGATGCGATGGACTAAAACTACGATTCCCATAAGTTTCCATCAACTTTGTGGGATCCTATAGATGGGATCAAACGTAATTAGTATTTTTTTATCATCCGATGATGGTTAAAAAAGTTCATGTTTAATCATTTAATCCCCGTCTTCCCAGATCCTTAGTTTGTTCATCCCAATTCTTCTTATTCGTTCAACATATCCCAACTCTTTGTGGTACGAGAACAAGTGAACAAGTGAACAACTGGTCGTGACAACTTACTCTTCGTCTGCCTGTCTTAATTTTCCCATTCCATCCAAATTCCCTCTGGTTGTAATTCCCCCCTACTATTGTCTCAGTCGCTGATAGAGAACCGAGATGAACAACCAACGAGGCCCTATGGGTTTGGCAATGATTTTCCTTCTTTTTGTTCTAGTACAGGCTCATCTTATCACTGGGTTTTCATGGCGACGAGAATCAAAGACGAGCCGGAGTGAGCCATCCCTTGCTAACCCCGTCAACCTCACCACTTCTTTCGGGTTACTTACTACTATCCAGACAAGAAATTTCTTGACCCCTCGGCTACTACTGTTAGGGGTGGTCTGTCACGACTCCTCGAAACTAGACCAGCATTACTTGATTCATATGAACAAGCTCTCAGTGAACTACGAGAACTAGAATCTGAACCATTATGCCATAGAACAGCCGCCCGCCTATTAGTCAACAACTGCGAACTTATCGAGGATAAGAATGATGCAACTGTGTTAACGGACAGCGGCCGAAAAATCAGAGACTTCGTCGATTCCTATGCAGCAAGTCTAGCCATCTGCGACCTAGAAAGGGGCAGCTTCCGGATCCCGACAGAGTGTGCCAACTTCCGAGAAAGTGTCTTAAGCCAGCTCCCTCCCCAGGGCTCCGGTCAACTGCATGTATCGACCGGGGAAATCGACAGTTGTCTCTCTGGCTTAGGCGAGTCTGACCCGGCCTAGAACACTTGGGTCAGTTATCGCCATAAAGCCTTGAGATTCTGTGAAGCCGCTCGAGTGGACAACGAAAAAGGTATGACTTATGACGATTTTAGAAATTTCTCGGATTATGAACTTGAGGCTTGGGCTAACAACCCGTAGCTCAGCACATCCTTCTATTCCAACGCCTGACGAAGATCATGGGACGGTTTACAGATGATTTTGACAAGCAGTTTGAAGACCATATGAATGATTTAGACATGCGTACCGGCGCGGCGAGTGGTAGGATCGACGAGCTCTCACCAAAGCTTGACCGATTGACGAATAGTCTGAAGGCGGTGGAAGACTTGTTTCTTAGCCGACTTATCCAAACAGTTAAAGTAACGACCAACTCCACCCACTGCTGCAGCGATCAAACTCTCTAACGATATCTAGGAAACTATGGTTGCGGTTGACTCGGGTGCGGAAAATGCTGCAAATTTGCAGAGGATGCTTGATGTAATCTTCAGCAACGCTATGGAAAGTCAAGCCGGTTTGGCGTCCGCCTACGAGCGTGCGCTGCATCTGGCCAATCAACGCACCGAGTCGGTAGTGGACACAGCTGTGAAAGGGATTGCCATGGTCACTGAGTCTGCAATCCATTTGAAAAGCCAAGTCGTATGTTGTATCTCAGTCTCCCAGTTTTAAACTAACAAATAGAACCTTAGGAACGTTCACATATTCGAGTCGTAGAGTTAGAATCGAAACAGGAAACCCTCGAGAAGGCGAGTATATTCGATGGAGGTTTATCGACAATGCTAATATCAATCAGGGTATGGAGAAACTCATCAATATTACGGATGATTTAACTACGAAATATGACAAACATACAAATCTTTTACACCAAGCACGTAACGTAACGGATAAGATTTTCGACACTCTGGAGGGAGCAGCTGCTTCAGCTACCCTGATAGGCGATTCTATTCTCAAGCAATCGTCTGTCTCATCCTGGTGGCCGTATATCTGGTGTCCGGCAGCGTCGCTCGTGTTGGGATCATATGGACTTCCTCCTTCGGCGACGAGGAATATAGCACTGCTCGCTTTAGGTGAGTGATTCCTACCCTGTGTGGCATTAAGCATATTAACAATGCTGTAGGCGAAGCTGCGGGTCTCACAATTTCGACCATGCAGACATCACATCTCAAGGTTCCTCCCGCATCAAGTTTCAAAATTCGCACTTTGCTATATTTCTGGGGCAGTTCGGCGTCATCTGCCTCGGGCACTGAGGAGAAGTCTGCCAACAACAACAATGAATTTCTATAGATATTAAGCCATCACGGGTAGCTCGGGTTTTAGAGACGCGATAATGGGCGCGAGACCGATATTCTCTTAAGGTCTTGGGGATATTTATCCCTGAATAGATCTATCATCATTTCGCTTCTCTCCCCAAAGATGGCGGATCGGATACTTGGGACTGGGATAAAAGAAGCTATTTGCAAGAGGTCTCTAGAGAATAGATAGCATACAAGGTAGCTTTTCGGATGAATCACTTATCACTTCGTTCAGTTAACATCTGGTTTCATGTGTACCATGGTCCATGGCTTTGAAATATGATAACCGATCTCTAGTCTCTAGTCTACAACGTACGTAAGCATCCTTACAGACATAAGGCAGCCTATCCCCTTGCGCTCCCATCTTCGGCGGCGTGACTAAATCTGATTCTACCTTACCGGATTTAGCCCGCCGACTCTCCTGCGTTGGTTGGTTGAGTAGGATTTGGACTTTGATTGGTCTGCTCGGAAACTCTGGATGGTAATTGGCCAAAATTTGAAGCCCACATATAAGTGCATTTGCATCGCCCTTCAACGTCGTTACTAAAACTAGGTGACATGACGATGCTGTGTACATGTATCCAGGGGTCTCTCTTTCATTATTCACATTACTTCACGGACTTTGCGGAGCTATGTAGGAGTTTATACTTGGAAACGACGGGAATGCCGTATGTGTGACTGTCCTTCTGGTCTGAATACCGCGGGTTCTACGTCTATATAACTTTCAACTCCTACTCTCCCAAGTTTGTCTGCTCGAGTTCCTTCAGAGACAAACAGCAAGTTGATAACGACTGCCAATATCGAATAAAAAACCCATTTACTCAAGATTTACTTGTTCAGCTGCTACCATGGCTGTCAAACCAGTCCTTCACCACCTAGGAAAGAATGGCCCTTTGGTGCCGGCTCTGGGTTATGGGTTGATGGGAATGACCCTCGGGGCGTACGGAAAGACGCCCGACGATGAAGAGCGATTCAAGATCCTCGACCGTGCTTTCGAGCTGGGAGCGACCTTCTGGGACACATCCGAGTATGTCTCATCTTCCCTGCACGTACTCGATTCACGTGTAGAGAGCCTTTACTGATAAGTTCAAAGCTACTACGGCGACGGCGAGGAGACCATAGGCAAGTGGTTCAAGCGTACCGGGAAGCGCGACCAGATCTTCCTCGCCACCAAGTACGGTCTCATCAGGGGCAGCGCAACTTTTGAAGCCAACAGCTCCTACGAGTATACGAAGCAGTGCTGCGACAAGAGTTTGAAGACTCTTGGTGTTGATTTCATCGACCTGTGTATGTCTTTCCCCCCCTTGTAGCCATCTATTTTTACTTTCCGTTTAAAGTATGGAAAGAGAGGTGTTACATTCTCGAGATGTTCTCAGATGTTGCTCTGGAAAATAAATGCTTTCATCATGGTACTTGACGATATATAAGGGACTAAAACCCTCTAACCACACAAAATTAATAGACTACGTCCACAGCGTTAACCCGGAGACTCCGATCGAAGAGACCATGCGCGCCTTGAAGGAGCTGAAAGAGTAAGCAACCTCCTCCCTTTCTTTACCTCGGCAGTCCATGATAGACCGCCTTCCCCTCCCTTTCACACATATACTCCGTAAAATGGGTACCAGGCTAACAGGCGCGCCAGCGAGGGCAAGATCAAGCACATCGGGCTCTCGATGGTCTCCTCCAACACGCTGCGGCGCGCGGCCAAGGTGGCACCCATAACGGCGGTGCAGACGGAGTACTCTGTCTTTAGCCGGGGCATCGAGAACGAGGCGGGCACGAACCTGCTGGCGGCCTGCCGCGAGCTCGGCGTCGCCGTCGTCGCCGCCACCCCGCTCGGCCGCGGCCTCCTCACCGTCTCCTTCAGCAGCGACCAGGGCCCCTTCCAGCCCGGCGACGCCAGGCCCTCCGCCCTTCCCCAGTTCGCGCCTGCGAATAGGGAGCATAACGTCGCGGTCGTGTACGTCTTATCTTCCCCCTCTCTTTCTCTCTCTCCCCCTCCTTCCTATTTTCTAGAAAAGATAGCTCTCCTCAAGAAAATCTGGCTAACGCGAGAACGGAACAGGGCCAAGTTCAGCGCGCTGGCGGAGAAGAAGGGCTGCACGGTGTCGCAGCTGGCGCTCGCGTGGCTGCTGCGGCAGGGCGACGACGTGTTCCCGATCCCGGGCACGAAGCGGGTCGAGTACCTGGAGCAGAACTGGGGCGCGCTCGGGGTGGCGCTGACGGACGCGGAGGAGCGCGAGGTCCGCGCCTTCTTCGACGCCAACGAGTTCGCCGGCGGCACTATGCCCGAGGGGTATCGCGGACACTTGTTCCGGGACACGAAGGAGGAGTAGGAGGACGAGGAACATCAAGAAAGGAAGGAGAGCTGAGAAGTTCAGGTTGTATCGTGGGATCTTCTTATACGGACTGATGGAGATGGCTTGTCGCTGTTGGTTAAGAGAGAGATCCCTTGCGGAATAACAGATCTTTTTACGCATTTATCGTTTGCCTCGTGATATGCTGACTAGGTATAAAGATGATATGACTTTGAAGTACCGTCGTATGGTGTTTGGCATACATACCTACGGTAGACTTGTTCGATCAGACTGCACTACTATCACATTATATACATTGACGACGTACGTACTAGGTACGTTCTTTAATTATTATGTCTAGAAATTTTTGACACACGCAGAGGAGCTACATCTATAACCCTTATTAATATTCACAGGTCGTTTATACTTCGTGCGCAGCCATGAAGTCAACAGGTATATGCCATAAACTACCATTTCCCATGTCGGTGGTGTTGAGATGTCATCTGAATCCAAGGAGATGCCATAAAACTCATAGTACCTAAACCAATCGAACATCTATAATGCTAATGAGTTCTTTAGAGAACTAGTGCAGCTAGAAATATTATAATCGATATTGCTTTAATAAGACAGACGTCGTTGTCCTAAGCAATCTTTCGTTACTACTTGAGAATAGGGAATATGGCTCTTCACCTAGGTACCTGCCTTCCTCCCTTCTTCTTCCCGTCGCTAAAAAATCGTATTCGCAGCCGACCCTCTGGTCCTATATCCCCCGTACCTCGGCACTCTCCAAGAGAACCATCGTATCCTCGACTACGTACATGGATGAATAACGTCCGACCGACCGAGAAGCAGCAGATGAAATGAGAAAACCGCAAGAGAGAGCATGACCGCATAAACTACTCATCGCCGAAGCAGGAGACATAGTCGAATCCTAGCGTCCGCGCGTACCTACTCAGAAAGAACCAGCACGGTGATCACTTGCTTCATACAAACAGGCTACTTCGATCGCGCTGCTGCCCACGAGGAGCGAACCGAACCGAACAGAGGATGTGGACTGGCGAGATCAGATTACGTACGTACGTCGCCGAAGAGGAGTAGCGCGCGATGAGCGGACGCTGGGACTAGGTAGGTAAGTGGCAGCAGAGTCGCCGCGAACATGAGACCGGGGCTCCTGAGAAGCATCAGGTTTTTTTCTCCCCTCCATAACCCCGACCTTAAGTTAGGCCGGTTGGAGTCGAAGGGCCTAGACCTTGGCTAGGTAGCTCTCGATGGTGGTTGGGGTAGCTTGCTTAGCGGCGAAGCTAAGAAGGACTTAAGAGATGAGGAAGGGGAGGGGGATGGGTCTATGTAGCGGGAGGCCGGGATGGTGGGAGGAGTGGCATATGGGGAACGGTGGAAGCTAAGGGATTAGCCTGAATTAGCTCTTCGTTCGATCAGGTCTAGGAGGTCCCGTCGGGTGATTGGGGAACCGAGGTTGAGTGATTTATGTGGTGATGTGGGAGGACAATGGCAAGGTTGGATATTGGCCTTGTCATGGTGAACCGAGAAGTCCGGATGAATCTTGCCGTTGTTTGTGTGATGGTCTTTAAATGGTCTACACTGAAAAGAAAATTTGGCTGTGTTGACTCAGTCTTAGCAAGCGTCTAGTATTGGCTCTGGGAAATTAAAGGGGTTCTCAGACTTCTTGAGATCTAGGAGATATAATACCTAAATTTTGCGAACGACTATCAATTTTTGATAGCAATGTAAATAAAGGGATGAGATTTTGTGAGATTGGATTACTTCGTATTAATTATCCGACGTGCTTGCTGAAGGCATAGTAATTAAAAATTAAGGCTATCCAACTTCCTACTCCGTATACCAGAAGCCATTGACAGTCATATTATACCTCCACCCCTGAATCAAATAGTCAGCGAGCCCGTCAGGCGCAGGTCCCTGCTACTCGCGCCGACGTAGATATTGTAGGAGCCCTTCTGCAAGAGCCAGTTCTGCGCCACGACGTCCCACGTACTCAGGTCCCGCCTCGTCAACTGGAATTCGATCACAGACGAATCGCCGGGCTCGAGGACCGGCTTCGCGAATCCTCGCAGCTGCTTCACCAGGCCGTTGGGGATCCCGACGTAGAGCTGCGCGACCTCGGCGCCGGTCACGGACCCGGTGTTCGTCACCGTCGCGGACACGTTGGCCAGGACGTCCCAGAGGTCCTCGTGGCCGCCCTGGACGATGGGCTTGGACGGGTAGTCGGAGGTGTCGGCGTCGTCGACGGCGGAGACCTGCAGGTCCGAGTAGCCGAAGGTGGTGTAGCTCAGGCCGAAGCCGAACTCGTACCTGGGCGTGATGTTCTTGGCGTCGAAGGCGCGGTAGTCGATGTAGACGCCCTCGGAGAAGTCGGACTGCGGGAAGAGGGCGTAGATGCCGTCCGGCAGCGTCGCGTTCTTCAGCGGGCCGTAGTCAGACTCGTTGCGCGGCACGGAGTAGGGCAGCTTGCCGGAGGGGTTGACGTCGCCGTATAGGATGGAGGCCAGGGCCCGGCCGGAGTCCTGGCCGGGCAGGTGCGCGAAGATGAGGGCTGTTACGTTGGGGTGGTCGATGAACTGGTCCACGAGGCGCACGCCGGCGTTGTGGAACACCACGATCGTGTTGCTGCAGTTCGCCGCGACGTTGGTGATCAGCGCGTCGGTGTAGTCGTCGTGCAGGCCGACCCTGTCCCACTCTTCCGACGCGTAGGCGTTGCCGACGACGATGCACGCATCCGACGACTGGTCCACCAGGGGGTTGCCGCTGTGGAAGTCCCACCACAAGTTCGTGCCGTCGTCGTAGGCGCGCTGGCTTAACGCCGCGGAGGGGGAGCTGACGTACGCGGGCATGTTCGCCCCCGAGCCGCCGCCGACGATCAGGGTGCCGTTGGCGGCGATCTGGGTGAAGTCGTTGCCGGTTGCGTCTAGGTCGCTCGGCGCCAGCGGTACCTGGCCCAGGTTCCAGCCGCCGTCGCCGGGAGTATACTGGTCGAACGACTTGGCCGAGTATCCGAACAAGGAGATCAGCTTGGGCGACTTGAGAGGGAGCGCGTTGTTGGTGTTCTTCAGGAGGACATGGCCTTCGACGGCCCCTTGCAGCAAGACTTCCTTGCTGCTCGTGGTCTTCGCGATGACTCGCTGGTGAGGAACTGTAAGATCGTACGGCATGCCCTGGCCGATAGTCGGGAACCCCTGGTCCTGGCCTAGTTTGTACCATGAAGCTATGATTCTGTGTTGTTGTTTTTTTAGTAGGTGTTTACGACTGAGTACTTGTAGTCATAAGATAGGAGATTTACCTTGTTGCCATATCGTCTACTCTAGACTCCGGAACAGAGCCGTTTACAACGGCTTGAGTTAGATTGCCGCTCCAGAAACTCGAACCGTATGGCATCACCATATCTAAGCCTGCCAGTGCTGTGGCAACACCGGCGTGCTGAGCGCCCCAGTCAGATACGACGAATCCCTACCGGCTTCGTTAGTCATATTTTCTAAAAGATTCCATTATTGAGATGTTGGTAGATCGGCACCTGAAATCCTAATTCGGTCTTGAGAAGCCCGTTCTGCGTCTTGCTATTGGCGCAGCCATAGCTGTTGTTGATTCGATTGTACGAACACATAATATTCACAGTACCAGCCTTCAAAGCATCTTGGAAGGGCCTGACGCGAGTATTAGCTCAAGCTCCTAAAATATTATAGCGTACTCACCAAAGATATAATTCATGCATCGTTTTGTCGTCAATATTTGATGATACCGCAGTGATATTGTTCTTAGGGTAGCGATTTGTTTCTTGTTCGTTGGCGATAAAGTGCTTCAACATGTGTTAGACCCGCGCGCATATAAGTAGTTATATAATATGAGAATAGTTAAATCCTTTGATTACCTTGGTGCTCGTGGCGACCCCGACTGACTGTATACCTTTGACAGTATCAGATGCCAGGGCGCCGCAGAGATATGGATCATTTGAGAAGCCTGAATACCCAGAATTAGCCAATTCCTCGTCAGATGAGTGCACCAAGTATCTTACCTTCCCAATTCCTTCCACTAGAGGCTATGCGCCCAAGAGGGCCAACGACGGGCCCTAGGGCAACGTTGACTCCTTTGGTCCGAAATTCGTTGGCCATACCAACAGCTCTCTCATATGCCAACTCGCGATTCCAACTAACCAAACTTTTAGCTAAAGAAGGTTAACTAGACGGGCCAGCTGGACAATGTTACCTTGCGCCGACAGATATACCAGCAGCCCAGCTGGATGCGAAGTCGGTCGTACGCACTCCATTGCCAGCGTCACTAAGGCAAAGGCCGGGGAAGTTGAGCCTGTCGATGGCAGGAATTATGCCAGAGCAGGAACTATCTGCTACAATGCCGCCAGTGAGGTTGACCTTGATTTGGCAGAGTTAGTGAAATAAATTCATTAATCATTATCGTACAATGGGCCGAACCTTCTCTTCAAGGGTCATCTGGGCCACGAGAGCTCGGGCTTTTGTATACGAATCAGCCCAGTCACCGGTCCCAGACCCGTCCGCTACATACCTCATCGTCATTAGCATCTGTTTGGTACTGCCTCAGTCTCAGAAGGACTTTTACTTACGCGAAGGGTAGACCGGCGGTGACTGTCCGTAGAACGTGACATCATCTGTGATAATGGATTGGGCAAGTGTACCAATGCCATGGTCCCATAGAGCCAGGCCGATGGTAAGGTAGAAAGAAGTCGACAGCATGTTGTAGGTATGCTAAGTATATATTAGACAACACTGTATATGTGACTTATGTTATCGAGGACGCATGGAGTCACGGAGTCGTGGGTAATTTAAAGATCAGCACAACTATTAAGACGAGGCATTTGTTATGATTCGGTCACTGGACGGGAGAGGTCACGAGGACGAAAGAAAACAAATCGGTCCTTCTCCTGAGCGTGAGGTATTTGACAATACAGGAACCACCACAGTTAAGGATGGCGAGACTCATCGAATCGTGGAGTCGTGGGGAAATAAGGACAGGGCTAGCAGGGGTGAATTAGGTAACGTCAATGACGAACGAGATGAAGGGACGAACAAGTTCGGGGAATGTGGAGATTCGTTCGTTCGTTCGCCGGGCCTAGATAGTTCGGGGTTCGTTAAATGAGGAATAGGAAAGTAAATACTAGTTTTCTGGAAATAGAATGAGGATCGTCTGTTCGGTAAATGGAGTTATAACATACGAGGCCGGCGTTTGGGCAAGTCGAATCGAGGAGCTTGTGAAACTAGAGTCTAGCATACCTATGCAACGACTAGCCCGTACTCATGTGTATGTGTAAACGTCTACAAATCCAGCCGCATTCGGAAAGCAAATTCGTATACCGTGTAAGAGGTAGAGGTGTCCTCCTAATATGGACATCGTCATAGTAAACAGACGGTATAGGTATAATATTCGTATTGTTGAGTTTATCCCTCATTGTCTCGCGTCTCGCATTTAGCATGACTCAAACTACACACTTACATAGGTTAAAATAGGATTGCCAAGAGTTGGGGAACGGGGGATGGGATGTATGGTGGCGTAAGTACGAGTCGAGGAAGCGGGAGCTTGATTTATCCTTAATGACACATTATAATTTCTTGACGTTTTTTTACTTTCACTTTTCACTTCGACGCCGACAAGGTTATAATAACTCCCTTATATTTCCTTCATACACTTCTATACGAGAATATCTTCATCTCTCAGAGTTGAGTTTCATGAGAGCGGCTCATAGAGTACGTAGGAAATCATAATCCACACAAGCAATGGGACAAGGAACCCTCGTGAAAGGCGAAGACCACCGTTGCAATAGTTGACCTTGTTAGTGACTATAGCGCTTGTCGAGCTCGTTGAGCTCGTTGAGCTTGTCGAGCTTGTCGACGTAACCTCTGTATCTGATTGCGAAGGACTTGAGGGGATGACAAGAATAGTCTCCGTGGGCAGCGTTGTTGGGCCTATCGTGGAAGTTTTGGTTGGAGGCGGGATCACTATGAATGTGTGGTCCAGGACGGGTTCGAAACGCGCCGCCACATCTTTCGGAAGCCCGCCCAAGTCGGTCTCTTGCCATGCGACGGTGACCTGGTCGTGCTGAATCCACATATCTTTCTGGGAGATGGTCGTATAGATATCAGCGGCAGTAATATTGGCCAAGAAGACTAATGACATGGGTGCTGCAATGGTGCTGGCACAAAGATTGCCTGACATGTCTAAGAAACCGCTATTACCCTTTGTCAGTCGCCTATAATATAATTATCGTGAACGCTTGGATATTTCACGTAAGAAGCGAACACTAACCTTTGACAACATCCTGCCATCCAGGTAGTCTTCTCGTCATGCACATTGGATCCCGTTCTCACCACCGTCATGAATTCCGGGCATATATCAACGCTCGGAGTCTGTCGCGGATTATTATACGGAGTTGGTACAATTCTTGAGAAGGACGGATGGATCCAAGCGGGGGAAAGCGATGGCGTGCCCAGGTCGAAAGAGTCGCTGGTATGGACTGCGAACCTACTTGGGTGTTGCGACGATGTCGATGATATGGTGGTAAGCGCTTGCATAGTGAAATCCTTCACTTCATTTCCTGTCTACTATGCGTCGCAGTTAATTGAAATTTGTCGACACAGAGCTGGAATGAAGAGAAATACAAAAAAGGGACCTTATAAACAGTAAAGCATTTTCGTGGATACGAAGAAGGATGTCGCACAACTGGTCTGGCGACTGGCAGATTTGATATTCGTGTTGAACAGTCGGACTGAAGTACCTGATACAAGCTTCCGTCTTCTATTTCTCATCTCTGTCGATTAAGACCCATACCTAATAAAGCGTGAATAAATGTAGTAGGAGTAAGGATAGAGTTATTGCCTTATGGATCGTAGAAGATCTTGTACGACCCCCTTCCCCCTTCCCCTACCCCCTATTCATGAATTATTCTGCAAACTGCAGGATTATGCAGATATACCCTACTCCAGAGAGCTGCCTTTTATTCTTCATTCTTAACATGCTTCTTGGTAATATCGAATATATACAGTATATATTTGACTGTGTGGATGTTTTAAGTCTCTTAAAACTTGTTCGAGGTTGTAGCTTCAATTCGCTATTTCATGGTTCCATCTTCTCAACTCATCAAATTCGTGCTTAATAGAGTTGTAGGACTAGGATCGGAATTAGATGCGACACCACGGGTTGAAACGAGGTCAAGTTATAGAATTTGACTGTACGCTTGAAATGAGAATGGAAAAATGTTATATATTGTAGATGAAGGGTTGTCGTGACGGACGTCCGGGCCTTATTACAATTATTATAGATAGATAAGCTTGCATTTTCGCCTTCACCTGAACGTCTGCTATTGGATCACGACGATGTAGATAGCGAGTGGGGTTTATGAGATCTAGATCTAGATCTAGTTATTTATACATGGTATTCCCATCTCCCCCATCTCAGCTCACTCTGCCCCATCATCGTCATTCTGACCGTAGAAGCGCAAATAACTCGAGGTATCAGTCTTCCAATACTTACTCATATAGGCACTCTACAAACTAACATCACCATAGATGGCACCGGTTCATAAGGTAGCTCTCATTCAGCTTCACCCCAAGGTCTGTGTTTTTGCACTGTTTACCTCGGACTGTGTGACGGCCGCTTACTCCCAACCAGCCTCTCGTGCCCGCCGAGAATTTCGGGAAGGCCGAATCGCTGATCAAAAATGCCGCTCGCGAGGGATGTCACTTAGCTGTCCTGCCCGAGTATCATCTCACCTCCTGGGTCCCTGACGAACCTAACTTCAAGGCGTCTTGCGCGGACTCGCAATCTTACCTGAAGAAGTACCAGCAATTGGCCAAGGAGCTAAGCATCTGCATCGTACCCGGCACGATCATCGAGACGGAAGGCGATTCTCTTCATAACATCGCGTACTTCATATCTTCGGACGGCGAGGTGCTCGGGAGGTATCAGAAGAAGAATCTTTGGCATCCGGAGCGGCGGCATCTGGTATCATCGGCCCAGCAGCCGCACGAAGCCTTCGACACGCCGCTAGGGCGTGTAGGGTTGCTGATATGCTGGGACCTGGCCTTCCCCGAAGCGTTCCGGGAACTTATCTCCGACGGCGCGCAAATCATCTGCATCCCTGCATTCTGGACGATGAAGGATGTTACGGATAAGGGCTATGGCTTGAACCCGGACGGCGAGGCCGTGTTCTTGAATAGTACGGTCGTGAGCCGAGCGTACGAAAATACGTCCGCGATCGTATTCGTGAACGCGGGAGGTCCGCCGGAGAAAGGGGAAGAGACAGGGTTCGCGGGGTTGAGTCAGGTCGGCATGCCGCATATCGGCGCCCTGGGGAAGATGGGCCGTTCAGAAGGGATGTCGATCGTGGACTTGGATATGGACGTGCTAAGAGTTGCGGAGGAGAACTACAAGGTGAGGGAGGATATGAAGAGGGAGGGATGGCATTACGCTTATACGCAGATCAAAGACGCGAGCCGGTTGTGAGATTCGTCAGAATTATGGGAGATTTTGAAATATTGGTAGGTATCTTTTCTGCTAGTTAGCCGTGTTATTTCTTAAGATGAATGGGTTGAAGAAGATATTTTCAGACTTCGAATATTTGATTGTTTACTGGAGTTCTGATGACATCATCGAGATTAAAAGGTCTTGGATTCTTATTTTATTATCAATATTAATTAAAGGAGAGGAAGAATGGGAAGAATTCTAGAATTCTAAAATTCCGACATCCCTGTCAGACGGATATCGATAAAGATCCCCCTTATCTTGTTTAGGGATTACTGCAATAAACCGTAGCATTTGATTCGTGGAATTCAATAAGTACGAGGATACTTCCCTGTGTTAATCCTAATATGGTTTAGGGCATAATTGCGTGATCGCATTCTTCAAAGACGAATTCTTATTTTCGACGCGATTTATTCCCAATTTCGCACCATCTTCTTCTTCGACAACCGCCGGGTTCGCCATTCGGCTCAGGACCGAGAACCGCCGGCTGATGAGGAAGGGGAGGAAAGGGAAGGGAAAAATGGACTTGGGAAAAGTATGGAGCGTCTTTGGCGTAAAGGTAGGTTATTATTTTATTTTATTATTATTATTATTATTATTGTCATTTTATTTAGTTCCTTTCAACACTGACGATATTTCCTATTCATCCTATTTTATATCTTCCTTTCTTTAAATCCTGGGATCGTGGTATGGTGTAGTCATTCTTCGTCTTTTCCCTTCTACATCTCGAAAAAGAAAGCCGCTGTTTTGGTCTTGGGGATTTTTATTTCTTGACGGGATCTAACATCCTTCATCAAATCCCTTATTTGGATATAATCCCGCGACCTTCTCATTCGTCTGAGAACATATTAATCTCAGTTGAATCGCATGTAGATTTGCTCGGTCTAATCTACTATATCTGTCTTTCCAGGAGGAGTTCTCAACTTCCTATCCCACCAGGTTCCGGCTTCCAAAGAGCTCGACTCAACCGGCTAAGATGCAATTGAAGCAATCCGAAAGTACTGGCAGCGCTCTCGTGGACCAGGTAACTATACCGGAGACCAAAATGTCTCGCGTCCACTTCACTCGCCAGTCTTCGACTCTTCCATTCGGTCAACCAGTATCTTTACCCTCGATATCAGGCCCTACTTATGTTACTGGTCAGCTGCTCGTCCAGCAGATTGCTTACATTCTATCTGACAAAATCTTCTCTTACTCACCCGACACTTTTGACCTTGATCTTGCTGTAAAGGGCTGGGCTCAGGATGAAGAGAAGAACATACACGGTTATCCCACCGTTGTCTTGCCTCTCCAGACTCGTCTAGGCTCTGGCGCTTTCGCCTTAGGTTATGTCTTCTCCAAGGATTTCGATCTGAGCAAGAGACATATCCCTCAAACCCTGTTGGCGCCGTCGCTCAGCCTGCGCCATTTACGTTCTGCCTTGGATGAGTTAGCTTTGCTATATGGAGTTGCCAGCCCTTTCGTTGCTCACGTGGCCGCCGTCGATTATACTTCTGATGTCGGTCTCGTCTCAGAGTACGGGACTGCTTTGCAGCTCTCCGACGAGCTAGGATTGGGACTTATTTCGAGCGGTTCTGCATATGAGGCTCAGCACATCTCGCTCTTCGCTACGTTGATGGCTAATATTCTACCTACTATTCATCTCTACGATGGCGTCCGAACGTCTCGAGAGACCTTGAGAGTTATTGATGTCTTGAGTAAATTTGGTATTGCCGAGATCTTTAAGAGGATTTCCAAGACTGTAGAGGGTCTGAATAAGCGCCTCGATGCTGCTGGCAAGGTGCTCGAACTCCTCCAGGCTTTCAACGACGAGCTCGGCACTGACTATGAACCGTTTGAGTACGTGGGCCATGATGCTGCGGAGACTGTATATGTGGTTTTTGGCAGTGTCGAGGCTCAGCTTGCCAGGCAGGTTCTGCCTCAACTGGCAGCCGATGGAGCGAAGGTTGGGGCCGTCATTGTTCGGATATACAGGCCTTTTATTGAAGAAGCCTTCATTAAAACTCTACCTGTCTCCGTCCGACACATCGCAGTTCTTGGACAAGTTGCCAGTGAGCTTGCCGCGTCAGACGCCTCCGTTCAGTCTATCCTATATTCGGACGTCCTCACAGCCGTTTCCTTCTCGAGTAAATGGGACTCCGCTCCTATAGTCACAGGCTTCAAATATGCGCCGTCTCATGTTTTTACCCTATCAAACTTTGTTGCTGCGATTGCCCAGTCTGCAAACCAGGCAGCATTCTTCCGTGTCCAACCTTCCCAGTCCGAGTCTCTTCAGCAATACATATTCTGGGATACTGACGATTCTGTTGCCCTCTTTGCCCCGACGGTCGCCGGTGGACTATTATCTCGCGATTCGACCAGCAATGTCTACCTGAGCGAATCTCATGACAATTTAGTGCAGGGGGGTATCGTTCGAACCGACATGAGAGTGTCCAAGAAAACAATTGATGCTCCCTACGCGGTCGAGGAAGGCGATGTCGTGTTTGTGGGCGAGGAGAAACTTTTGAAGGAGATAGCGGTGTCTAAGAGCATTAAAGATGGTGGGAAACTGATCCTGAGGTTGCCTACCTTTAAAGACGAAGAATTGGAAAAACGCATACCATTCACGATTCGGAAAGATGTGCAAGCTAGGAATATTTCACTATACATCCTAGACTCCTCTTCATCTCCAGCTTTAGAGAACGACCCCAGTGCTTCTAAGCTCCTCATCGAGCTTGCTTTCCTCAAGATCGCGAAGCCTGATCTCAAACTAGACGTTCTAGAGAAATTGGCTACTGTGGAGGGCAATCCTCAATTACTAGAACAATGCGTCGATGCTTTAGACAAGAGCCTCAGACAGGTCGAAATTCCGGCATCCGAAGTAGGGGGTGTTGATGAGATATCCCGGGACCTTCCTCAGGTGTTGAAGACAAACAGCTTTGTAGCGTTCGAGAAACAGGAAGCGGAACAAGATTTAGAGCTAAGTAGTTGGGAATCTGCTGCTAAAGGCCTTGTTTTCAAAGAAGCCTACGCTACGGATATTTCTCTGCGCCCCGACCTGACCGTAAAGACGTACACGATTCACGTCAAGGAAAACCGCAGACTCACACCTGCAACGTACGATCGGAATATATTCCACATCGAGTTCGACCTGGGCAACTCAGGTCTCACTTACAAGATAGGAGAGGCTCTCGGAGTACATGCGGACAATGACCCGGATTTTGTTCGCGAGTTCATCGAATCTTATGGCTTGGATGCGGATGGCCTAGTGCAGGTACCATCCAGGGAGGACGGCAGCATATTGGAGACGAGGACTATTTACCAATCGCTTGTTCAGAACATTGACATATTTGGCAAGCCACCCAAGCGATTCTATGAGTCATTGGCCGAATTTGCCACCGACGATCTGGAGAAGAAAAAGCTCGCTTCCCTTGGTACCCCGGAGGGCGCTGATGAGTTCAAGCGCCGTGCGGAGGTTGACACGGTCACTTTTGCTGACGTGTTTGAAGAGTTCAGGTCTGCTCATCCCAGTTTCCCAGAACTTGTCCGCTTGGTGGGACCTTTGAAGCGTCGTGAATACTCCATTGCCTCTGCTCAAGCGGTCACACCCAACGCTGTCGCTCTCATGATTGTAGTTGTAGACTGGGTTGATTCTAAAGGACGGACACGTTACGGCCAAGCTACCCGGTATCTCAGCCGCCTCCCGGTCGGAACGGCCGTCACCGCTTCTGTCAAGCCGTCCGTCATGAAATTGCCCGTGCGCGATGACGCACCTCTCATAATGGCCGGTCTCGGAACCGGACTGGCTCCCTTCAGGGCTTTCGTGCAGTACCGCGCGATGCAAAAGGCACAAGGTAAGGACATCGGCGCCATTCTCCTATATCTCGGTTCCCGCCATCAACGTGAGGAGTATCTATACGGTGAGGAGTGGGAGGCGTATCTGGATGCGGGCGTGATCACACTGCTTGGCGCCGCCTTTTCCCGCGACCAGCCTCAGAAGATATACATCCAGGACCGCATGCGCCAGACGATGAGCGACATCATCAAGGCGTACATCGAGGAAGAAGGATCCTTCTACCTCTGCGGTCCGACGTGGCCTGTGCCCGACGTGACCGACGTCCTCCAGGAGGCGATCGCTACGGAGGCTAAGGTGAGCGGGAAGAGGGTGGATGCGAAGAAGGAAATCGATCGTCTCAAGGAAGACGGACGATACGTATTAGAAGTTTATTAGACGATACTGTCTGTTATGATAGATCTGCTTTTTACCTCACTATGAGATTATTAGATTTCTGCCTTGATCAATATTCTGAATCTGAGCATTTGCCATCTAGGCAGTTATTTAATACCTACCATAGTACTTTAATATAAAAACACAAAGATCTCGTTGTTGGGGGCGTTCCCACGAGTTTTACCTGACATAGACCGTTTGTGAAAGGATTTATAGAGAGGTAATATTTATTCAGAATATACCGATATTATTAGGAGTTTATCTCCAAAGTAGACACATACTCTAATCATCTAATATGATGATGTTTATTATCGAGACCTGCTGCATAATACGAGAAAGGGGTGTTGATTTAGTTAGATACTGTGTACATACCTACCTCTTATTAGTGAACTAACGGATTAAACTTAGGAAACGGTTCTTACCTTTAACTCCTATATTCCGTAACTATAATAGAACTCTGATAGGTCATATATAGGTACTCTACCTATTTAATAACGGTTACACTATCTAAATAGCGCATACGTATCAAACTGTAGATATATATCCTAAACGTCCCGGAACGCGCTGACAATTTGCGCTTGATTTAATTTCTAGAATTTCGCTTCAATTTTTATGAGCAAGTCGTCGATGAAAGGTCCTTTACCTAGAGTTATCACGATTCATGATGTCAAAACCCGCTGCAAAGGTGATCTCGACCGAATTACTTGTAAGTGATCTTTATATATTAAATACCTCCTATATAAACATTTTACTAACGACTTTTCAGGAAAATAAGGATGCGAGATGGATCAATCTCGTGAAGTCAGTTGAGAAAAAACTCGAGTCTTTTTGAGATTCTTTTAAAACAACACTAAGATCCATCACGGAGAGGAGGATATTCTAAGACCAATCATCTCACTCTCCAAAGATACCCTCGGCTCATCATCTTCTAACTCCGGGTCCCACACCAGAATCGCGTACGAAGATGAGAGCGGCAAGGCGCGCACGTGGGAGGCCACGAGACGGCCGGGCCGACCCAAGGGCAGCGCCGTCGACGCCGTGCAGATGATCGCCGTCCTGCAGAGCCCCATCACCGGCCCCGCCGTGCTCCTCGAGAAGCAGTTCCGCGCGCCCGCCGGCAAGGTCGTCATCGAGTTCCCCGCCGGCCTCGTCGACGAGGGCGAGACGGTCGAGCAGGCCGCCCTGCGCGAGCTCAGGGAGGAGACCGGGTACGTGGGCGAGGTCGTGCCGGACAGAGGGGGGGCGAGGCCGGTCCTTTTTAGCTGTGAGCGCTTATGGATTCATTACGCGGTGACAGCGTGTCTCGTTTGCTAATTATACCTCGTGTATCCAGCCCCTGCGTCGTCGAGGTGAGCCTTTCTCCTATTTCAGCTTGATCCCCCTGTTTACATAAATGGTAAGGTGGATCCCTTAACTCATCTCTCATCTAGCTCGAGCACCTTTCTCATACACCTCAAGATCGATTCCGCGACGGAGGAGAACCGGAACCCGAAGCCTCAGCTCGAGGACGGAGAGTTCATCGAGTGCTTCTGGGTTCCGTTGAGTAGCCTGTACCAAGAGTGCAGGAGCCTGGAGGCGCAGGGGTTCGCTATCGATGGCAAGGTCGGCGTGTTTGCGGAAGGGCTGGAGATGGCGAAGGTCTGGTCCGTTTGAACGCGTTGGACGTTTGGAGTCTCGTAACTATTTATATCTTGATTTTGATTTCTTCGTATAGAGGGGTTCCGCCGCCGAGCTTTTGAACGAACTTACTTTAGGAGCGATGGTAAGGGTATGAGGCAATGGCACGATGTGATGAGGAACGTTTAGAGATACTGCGGCTACTAGACGAAAGATATTACTATAATGAATGAATACCTAAGCTTGAACATGTACATGTCCTTCATTTCTTAGCTTGACAGTTTCTTATGCCCAAGAAGACTGCTGTCTGAATTAATCTAACAGCAACCTGCGTCACCTAGGATTTCTTGCTCAGACTATCTACAGCAGCAGTCTCTTTCTCTTTCTTGCTAAGCAACCAAGCCATTCCGGCTCCAGGACCGCCAATCGCCGTGATAGCTACAAGCGCTAGGAGCGAGCGCTTCTTCCTATCCCTAGCCTGCACGGCGAGTGCTCTATCTAGCTCGAACGTATACGCGCCAAGGACGAGCACCGTGATATTGAAGAACAAGTAGCCGTACTGTATGAAGAGCGTGCCAGCCTCGGCTATCATCGTCGGACCGCGCTGCACCGCGCCACGATCCGGATAGTAGATCCTGGTCCAGCTGAGATCGGGTGAGGAGGAGGAGGAGAAGACGAACGCCGCGATGCCGAGATGGGCCGCCGCGCTGACGAGGCCCACGATGCGGTACGAGAGCGCGACCGGGCTCGCGAATCCCCTAAAGCCGCTACGCGATACGAGCCCACTGACCAGGTCCTGGCCGGTTCCGAGGGCCAGCGGCGCCAGGAAGAAGACCATCGCGCAGTTCGACATCTGCACGAGGCTGGCGCCGAGCACGGGGGGTAGTAAGAGGATTAAGACAACGCCCGCGTGGAGAAGCGCTGAGAATGGCAGCGCCTGCGCCTGGTCGTCGGGTACGCGGGGGCTGGCGGGTAGCCGGTTCTTGATATACAGGCGCGAGTAAAAGGGCATCGTCGACGCCGCGCCGAAGAAGACCCACCATACCTGCCAAAGCCCCGGGCTGTGGAGATCGCGATAAAGTGTAGTCAGTGTCGGTGATCGCAGGGGGGGGAAATCAAGTGAACAAAGCGAGGCGATGGTTCTTACTATCTCAGGGGGCCGGTCTTCCTGTTGCGCCTGTCCTCGACGAGGGTCAGGGTGGCGGGGACGCTGAGGGCGAAGAGGAGGTCGACGAGCAGGAGGAAGGACTCGAGGTGAGGCAGCTCGGCGAGGTTGAGCATGGATTGGAAGAACACCATGAGGATAGAGAGCGGGAAGTCGACGGGCAATATGCCCGTCCAGGCGGTCTTGACGGGCGTGCCGCTCGGGAAGACGCCCTCCCAGGCTGCCACCATCATGGCGAGGAGGGAGCCCTGGATTATCATGGTGCCCCACTGGAGAAAGACGCCGACGGCGGCGAGGGGGAGAAGCACTTTCGATGGGTTCGGGAGCGACGAGGCTGGTGATCGACTTGAGGCTTCCATTGTGGCTGTATGTTTCCGGAGGGGAGAGGCAAGAAATCTATAGTCAAAAGTGAAAAAAGACGAGCCATCGGGTAGTAAGGAGGAATCGGTGTCTAATTTATTGCTACACTTTTTTTTTTTTTTTTTTTTTAGCTCGGTAGGCATCTACGCATGCGATGAGTCTGAATAAATTTCAGGCCTTCACTCACGATCCACTACTCCTCGACCGGCTTCCCCAATTCGGGCACAAGCTAGCTGGCAAGACGCCGAGACGGTGACCTTGCACTTGCCCTTGGAATCATTATTACTAGATAAGGGAACTGCGGTCGTTGATCCCCCCCCCCTTCGACGTCGTTAACTCCGATGTGCATTGGCCAGGCTTGGTCGAGGAGCCGTGGAAATATTGACATTTTCATCCGTACATTTCGAGCTCGGAACTTCTCACGCCCCGTCCCTTAAACAGCTGTTGAGCCGCTATGACTCGTACCGAAAACGTCAGGGGCCCCTTGCGAGAATGGAAAGCCCCCAGATATGATGTAACTGTCTATCGTAAATAGAGGCGTGTTCTGCTTTCGATCTTGATAGTAATGGCACGATATACGGTAGGTATAAGGTAAGGAGTATGGCCTTTTCCGTATATTGTTAACTCCGAACGGGCTGCTTGGATCCATAAAACATTCATGTTCCTGTCGAATGATATAAGGAGGTAGATTTACGATGAGTATTTATGATTTATATATCATACCTTAGACTAGTTTCTCTGTTCATCTCTTAGCACTTCAACTCTATCAAATCTTCAAATTTTATACATCTCTAGGTATAGATCACTCATATGGTACTGGAGCCTAGAGGCTAGATTCTCCTTAATAATAAGTTGCTACGTACTACTTCTTGTTTGCATCATTGAAGAGCTATTTAAAGTCATCTGTTAGCAAGCCACTCCACAGCTACTTCATCACGTCAACGAGAGAATCTTTAGATAGTAAACTCTCAATGAGCCCGTATATGCGTTCATGTTGTAGGCGCCCCCAAAACTAGGTAACCATAGCATACTTGCTCAGTGCTGACGTGAAGATCATCCCGTGTTCGGCCCCGCGTCCGACCCCGTAGACTATTTAATGGCTAGTTGTGGTTATCTAGACCGTTGAAGTAGTAGAGGAGGATGAGGCATGGTCAAGATTCACACCACTTCGCTTTCATGAGCAGGGTTGATTGGGTGAGTACAGTTCACTTAAGCCTTCTAACACAAAATTGAGTCATCCTTTGGAGTCTCGTCATATTCAGTTGTGCTGCTGCTCACATGGTTCATTCATATACATTTGTGCTCATTAGTATATGAACAATATATGATGAATCTCATTCCGTTAGTTTATATCTCTCATTCTTTTATAGACTCTAGTTGCAAATAGTTTGTTTATGCATACCACCTTCTAAGGACTCAGTTATCGGTTTCTCGACTGACGCTTTCATACTAACTTCAGGAGGCTCTGGCAGTTTCTACTATCAACATATCTGAATCAGGATGATGACTACAATTATGAGAAAACTAGATTTTGAGCGCAACCAGAACATTTTACACTGTCAATGGCTTAGCGCCCATGTTGAAGCGCTTGACCTGTCATTTCCTGAACGGCGGTAGAAGCCTCGGTCGTCGGATTATCAGTCAGCTGAAAGCAGGCTTAAGCATCAATTTGTAGTTCATGAAGACCTAGTTTCTTAGCTCGACAGAATTATCCAAGATGAATTTATACGAAACATAGAAAGCAAGCAAAGTTCCTCCATCTTATAATAATAGGATGATTATCAAGCTCTAACATCTGTCTTATATAAATCTATGGAATATTTGGTAAAAACAACTTATATATCATGCATGGTAATATACACCTCGTTCCTCGTAGCTAAGCTAGAGCACGAACAATACCAGAGGAATGTCGGTATGACCGGTCCGAAGCAGGTAAGCCACGCATCCCTGATGAAGGATTATGAAAATGTGAATTGCTGTCCCAATCATAAGAAGTACATACGTAATAATCAAAACCCGAATGTGTAAGCGCAGCGACGTTTTAGCCATTCTCCGCCCTTGACCACGTTGTTCTATGCTAGGATGCGAGAACCTGTGTATGTGACAGGATTTGGTCAGGATGCGGTTCCCAGTTGACATCAAGGGCAAAATTGCTTTTTATCAGAAGATGAATCATGAAATTACTTACCGGTATGATCTCTCTCTCTAACTTGTAGAGTTAGGTACCCGTAGTTTTAATTATCACGAAGGACCGGAGGGTAGTGATGAGGCTCATGTGCCTCACCCTTCCGTTCCCGAGCTGTTATGCTACATTAATAAAGAAATACGAAAAGAACAAGACGATGTGAAATCGAGAGCAACTTATAAGTGGGATGACGGTCTTACATAAGAAGAATTTCCTGTCTAAGCAGTTGAAATCGTCATGCATTATCCCACAAGAGGAACTCTCCGCCGTCGGGTCGTCCTCAAATCTTACATGCTGCAAGAATTTCCAAGAAACCGACAATTGGCTCAGGGCGACCTGAATACAACCTGCCCATGCGCCCAATCTAGGAGGAGAAATATGCAGATAATCTATCACCGACCGGCGGCTCTCTCTTGGTTTTTTTTCCTTCCTTTTTCATAAGGCGACAATAGTTACACGGAACGTGGCAGCTATCCACTCCAATGTTACCTTCTCTTTGCTTTCTTTCAATATTGCATCGTCTTCGTGCTGGTATTTTGTTGGTCTCGTCCATATACGTCCGTCGTCTGCAGTCTTATGACTACGCCCGCGTTGGTGTCCTTCGCGCTTTATTGCAACAGTAGGTATCATACATCAACATACAAGAACACACTCTCGTGGCTCATCGACTCGTCACTCATACCAGGCCGACTATACCCTCCGGATACAACCCTTTTCACCGAAAGCCAGTTACGTGCTCGAGAGAAACGGGAACTCCTGGCCAATACGATCGCTCCGTCACGCTGACCCATCCTTCCCACGCATCAGCACCGTTTCTTGGCGATCCAATGAGCTCGTAGCCGTGAGAGATGGGTTTATAAAAAGCCACAGCCTGCTCCAGGGTATCACCGCATGATGTCACCCTACTATTTCTCAGCTGCCCCGTAGTGCTGAGTCGAGGGCGAGAGAACGTTGTTCCTAGGTTTTCCATCCATTTCATAATACCAGTCTAGTGCGCATGCATGTCAGCCCGTTGGCCACGCATCCTGCGCAAAGTAGCACCGTTAACAGTAGACGAGGATCGCTTCGAACGTTAGGTATAGATAGAGTTCTCACCCACTCGTTCTTGGCCATGTGTCGGCGTTGGGAGGATTTGCCTTCTTTTGCGAATAAATAAATAAACCCAAGTACCGTTTGTCTTCCTTTGATCCAACTAGTTACGTGGAATCGGTCTTTTCTTACAACTTCTTCTTATTGCATTATTGCAATTTCTACAGACCTACGTCGACGGCGGAGGGGATGCTTGGCGGGAAAGAAATCATCAAGTAATGACGGACACTTCATCGAACGCCTCGGCCGAGCTGGACTCATCCCTCGACGGTCCGGCCATCGCTCATCCGGACAATGTCATACCCAACTTCGATAACCCGCCGAATAAGAATTACATCACTCAGGCCGTGCTACCCCTATGTTTGGCCGCCACAACGATAGCCGTTCTCCTTCGGACTTATGCTAGGCTGTTCTACGTGAAGAAGATTCATGTCCCCGATGGTGAGCGGTTTGCGTGCGACACCGCCCCGGACTCCCCCTTTATCTAACTGTTGATCATGTAGTACTGATGGTAATCGCCTTTGGTTGTTATGTGACGGATATCTACTTCGGATACCGCCTCCAGGAGAAGCCCGGGATCTTCGTGCACCAGTGGGACATCCGGATGAAGGACATGAAGGATATCTTCTTCCCCGTGTTCGTTAGCGCGAGTTTCTACATCGGTGTGGTCTTAACCATGAAGGCGGCGATCCTTCTCGAGTGGGCGCGGATATTCATCCCGTACGGCAGTCGAAACCGTTTCTTCTGGCTCTGCTACGGCGCGCTCGGCATGAACACCCTCTTCTACGTCTTAATCCTATTTCTCGCCAACTTCACCTGCGTCCCGGTCGAGAAGAACTGGGACCCAACCTTCGCCGGCGGCTCCTGTCCCATCAACGCGCGGGCTTTCCAGATCTCGTCAGCTGTGCTGAATCTCTGCTCCGATGTCTTCATCCTACTCCTGCCGCAACGCATCATATGGAGCCTAAAGATGTCGAGGAAAATAAAAGCCGGTGTTTCGTTCATTTTTGCTATTGGCTTGTTGTATGTTCGAAAATTATTAACTTTAACCCCTTTTCTTTTCTTATATCTACCCCTCTTAGCTCTCTACTTTCTTTTCAATTTATATTGGTTTTTTTCTTTCTGGGCGCTGTTTCTTTTCGGTATTTTTAGAGATATGTAGTAGGCGACGTTACTAACCCGAAGGAAATACGATAGTTGCTGCATTGCGGCCGGCCTCCGCCTGGGTGCGGAAATCGACTGTGGCAGGTCAGATGACGTACTCTACAACACAGCGTCCGTCATGTTATGGGCCCTCGCCGAGATGACTTGCATGTTCCTAGTATTCGGGTTTCCGAGCGGAGCCACGATAATGTCCGAGAGCTGTCTGCCGGGCCGGATAGCCTCGTCACTCCGATCGCTCGGAAACCGGCTCGTCCGGCACTCCAATCCGAGGACGAGCGGTGGCCCTTCGGCATGGCCCGGGCCGAACCGGCTTTTAAGAAACTCGCAGGTGAATCCGTCGGGAACATACCGCAAGATCAACAATAACAATGGCGGCATGCTCCTCACGATGATCGATTCTCGGGGGAGGCCGCCTTCCGAGTCCATAGAACATCTCAAAGAACAGGTACTCTTACAACAAGGTATAGCTACACCCGAAGCCGGCGTAATAATACGAACGACGCAGTTCGAGGCGCGCGAAGACTACGGCGGTATGGATCGTAACCATGTCATATGCGATGGGTATGATCGCCAACATCCGTGGGCGAAGGATCGTATTTAGACAATGAGTTCCGGATACCCCGTGGAGTAATTAATAATATATCGAACTTATTCCTCGGACAATCAGTCGTCTTAAATATACCAATTTCCAATGACCAAGGTAAGTTTATGATCTTGTATGATGCCCATGGTTATTTTCGTACCCCTTTTCTCATGAGATCAAAAGAGCCGTGACGCGTTATAAATTTGATGATATCTATAAATTTTCATTACAGCGTGATGTCGCAGACTTGAGAAGCCGTGTAATAGACGATGCTGACAACTTGAGTTTACTTTTCACTGACTTCAACCACAACTGAGACTTGGATGGATTTCCATGGGGGTTATCGCCCATGCCCCTTTGTTGTTTCTACTTCGCCCCTCTTTCGTAGTACCGGTACCTAGATTAGTTTTCCGCCTTGGTCTCCTTCTGATCATCCCACTTGGAATACAAGTCCTTAGGCAGCAGGTTCTTCCGATCAACCTTCGTCAGAATCAACTTGTCTTCGATTTGATCATATTTCACTTCCACGTTCCCATCACACTTTTTCGCTACATCCACGATTTTACGGATCAGGGCGGCCAGGAGTCTTAGATGTTTCTGGTTTTCTTTTTCCCATATCCTAATCTGAGCTGAAACGTCTTCCACCGCCGGCTTTTGAAAACTGCCCCGTTTATGGTAGGCTCGTACTAGTTTAGGAGTCTGGGAGACCCAAAGTTGTGATGCGACATCCCCGATCTTAAGAGGCTTATGAGAGACGCGTGTTTTGATTTCGATGGTGGATCTGATA
The DNA here is from genome assembly GCA_902806505.1 of Hypoxylon lienhwacheense. NCBI lineage: Eukaryota > Fungi > Ascomycota > Sordariomycetes > Xylariales > Hypoxylaceae > Hypoxylon > Hypoxylon lienhwacheense. Next base: position 825,724 of record CADCWW010000011.1, read on the forward strand.
GGGACTAGCTGGCCATCTTGTCGAACGGTCAGCTTAGATCCATTAGAAGTACTCGCTTTAGAATCTTTGTCGCCTGAAGATATAGACAAAGATTCCAGCATAGTTTGCAGAGAGTCGTCTATCCGACTGATCTGGGTAGAAGATGATGCCCCTGACTGAGCCTCTTCAAAGCCATCCGTTTCATAGCGGACCATTAAGTTCAAGCCACCAAATTGGTAAGAGATTATCCTGTGGTGCCCAGTGCTTCTTGCAATACTGTTTCTCGTATAGGCCTTCTCAAATTCGTGACCATACCCCCTAAATTCAAGTAGGCCGATGACTTCATGGGTGAGAACCTCGCGGCGACAAAACATAGCGGTGTTCTTCGCCACTTCGATATGTATTGTAAATTCTTCGAGACCATTTCTAGCCGTACCCGGGTCCACGAACGAGAGGAGCTTGCGGATGTTATTTCTATCAGTTACCACATCAGTCGAGCGGATGTCGAAGAAGGGCCTTGTGCTATACACAGCACGGAATAGGGGCTCGAGTGGATACTCCGGGTGTCGGGCTGCATTCTGGTCAATATAAACAAGGCCGGAATCCTTCTTCAGCGTCTGGGCAAGTCTTGGAGCGGACCAAGCCGGCGGACTACCGGGCACTACGATAGTGGGTGATGTTGCTTCGATCCAATTGTAGGAAGATACTTGCTTGACATCAGTAATTGAGGCTGTGGGGGGAACATCAAGCTTTTGGAGATCTGAGTGGCAAATCTTCTCAATGATAGTGGGAGGCATTTTTGAATGTGGTGGTTAGTATGTTGCCAAAAGTCTAGAGATGCGTAGCGGCGAAATGAATAATGACGAGGATAGAAAATGAAGGGAGGGGATTTTAGGGTAAGACTCTTCGAGAAATATATTCGGTTTTAATTTCCTTCTCTGCGACTTTGTGAGTTGTCAATCGTAGAGTCTGTGTGGTCACACAACATAGGTCATTGATAGTAACCCTAAGTCTTCACCTATCATGTTAGTTTAGAAAATATGTCAACACCCGTAAAGAGAGAAGTGCCTTTCGATGGTTTCGGGTTGAAAGTTGTTAAGAATGCATGTGTCTAGGCGACTATCCACGATGGGGCAGAAATTAGACCGTTTTGATCAATGTCTTACAAAATAGGCGTCTAACAACATGACTTACATAGCAGAGAAAGGAGGGGGGGGGTCCCATTGAGCTTCATGTCAATATGAATCTCATCAAGACTGATCGGATCTCATAATTATTAGCTAATAATAATACAAGGCTTTCTTCTCTTTCTTATAAAACCCCTACCATGCCAACACTTTCTAGGCTGGTCAAACGGATTACCCATCATGTATTGACTACGCAGGAGTTTCATCTATTTACAATGTATTTTCTTTATCGGCATTGAGGAATAGCCAGACTGCATCACATCACCGAGGTCCCTTACTGAATTGTCTTCTTCAAGGGGGTACTGGAAATGAAGATTGGCTTCTCCTAATACAACACCGAGATGTTTAGAGAAGACAGAGCTGTCGAATTGCTCATAAAGTTGATTATTAATTAAAGTCAACCAAGACCAAAGAGCTCACGAGAATAAATCAGATCAATATAGGAGTACATTCAAACTCGCCTTTAATATATGCGCCATGTTACACATATAAACACGTGTTGACTCATCCTTAGAATATATCGGGAACCTTATAACATGATTGGAGAAGAGATGAGTTACTCTCCTTGTCTGGAACGCCACCGCTGCACTGTCGCGCGTTTACCAAGCTGCTCTGCTAAGTACGTCCATAACGTGGCCCAATGGCAGGCAAAGAGCGATAAGCGAGAAACCATTGGCGCTCGTAGGAACGGAATCTATACTCACCTATAACTCTTTCTCTATCTATGACTTGATCTAGAAAATGTTGAGAGATTTTTAGCAACTGATACGAAACTGACATAAAGCTTTCTAAACCCAAAATCTCTCCTATATTTTACGTCCTGTATTGTTAGCGGTTAAGGGCAGTTTATAGCGAAACCTAGGCCTTTAGAACTATTATACACCTAAGTAATTTAATGTTTAGGTCAGTATACTTATAACTTGATCGTCTACTTTATGAAGATAAAATTCTCTTATAGTGCCATGCTATAATTCTTTTACTCCCTCACCAACCTTCATCGGTATATTTTTGAGGACCTACTCTTAGACAAATATCATAACTACCTCCTTTAGAGGTACCTCCTTCTAGTATGCCGTAACTATGCTGAGAGATGATGCAAGAGATCAACGGCGACATCTCAGCCAGGACGGACGTAGGTAGTTGATAACTACGTTTCTCTACAGTGAAGGCATTCATGGGTATACTGCAACATTGGAGTACTTCCCATATCCCATGCGACGTCGATCTCCCATCATGCTCGCCCGCCAAGATATGACGTTATTTTAATATAGATGGTGCGTAGTTGGAGCGCGGCTGATTACAGGCCCGGCACGCGCGGAATGAGCAACATCGCACGGAGATCTCATCGAGTTCATATACAGCCCCGGAATTGCAGTCGCATTAAAGTCGAGCGGTGCTACGTTGGGAGGTAGGCTTCTTCTCGATGCTCCAGACCTTCGCTCCCCCTGAGTGAGATTTATTGAGGGGAGCCAAGCTCTAGATATTGCGTGCCTGGATTCCCCCTGGCAGAAAGCTACGGCTTATATTGGTGGTAATAGAGATAGTATATAAATTAATATCACCTCGAATATAATATCTCTAATTATGCTTTCTTCGCAATTCTCTTTCATATCACGCTTGTCATCACGATGCGGTTTCTCCAGGAGTCACTCCTGCTTTTCGCAGTATACGGTGCTATTGGCGGTTCTGCGATAAAGCGTCAAAGCAATGGCGGCTTTGGTGATGGCCAGCCAATTGATAGCGATGGAAGAGGCGCTCCCTTTTCAGGTATGACCCATAAACATGCTATTGTTATTGGCACTATGAATCCTTTTACTTATAATATTGCGTAGGCGGCACCAATCATGACCTTGATCTCCAGAATCCGGATAACTTAGGACGACAGGGCACCGACAACGGTGTTGTACCAAATCTCAAGTGGAGTTTCTCGGATTCTAGGACGAGAATCCTAAGGGGCGGTTGGGTTCGAGAACAGGTTGTCACGGACCTGCCTACCAGTAAAGAGATCGCGTCTGCTCAGCAGCACTTAACGAAGGGCTCGATCCGAGAACTGCACTGGCACCGGGTGGTGAGCCATCACTCACCCATTTACGGTACGCTCTCTGAGTCGCTGATATATTAATTCTAGGCCGAGTGGGGATATCTCTACGCCGGCTCGATTCTGGTCTCGGGTGTTGACCAGAACGGCCAGTACCAAGTTGCCAAGCTCGAGGAAGGGGATATCTGGTACTTCCCCAAAGGCGAAGCCCACACGGTTCAAGGTCTTGACGACGAAAACGAGTTTCTCTTGATATTTGACGATGGTGATTTCGATGCGGTCGGGTATTGCTTCACTACATATTCGAGTTAGTCAAAAAGAAGACTACGGACGGTGGTAGACTAATTCGATCTAGGACCACGTTCAACGTGGATGATTGGATCACGCATACGCCTAGATCCATCTTGGCCAAGAACTTCGGACTCCCTGAATCCGTGTTTGGTTCGGTCCCATCTCCGAATCCGTATATTACGAACGGGACTATCGACACTCATAATGTGACTGGCGGCAATGGCGAGCGTACCGGCAACGCCTCATTCGCCTATTTCGCCAAGGACCATCCCCTTGAAAACGTGCCCGGAGGGGGAGGCAGCCTTCGGATAGTCGATTCCAGGACCTTTCCGATCGCCACCACGATAGCCGCAACCGTCGTCACACTTCAACCGGGAGGCTTGCGAGAGTTACACTGGCATCCGAACGTAAGTCACGCGCATGCACCCCCCAATGCATCGCATATCATTTCTAAAAATATCCCTAGGCGGAAGAGTGGCTTTACTTCCACAAAGGCCAAGGCCGGGCGACTGTTTTTCTGGGGAGTGCTGCTGCTCGGACATTTGATTTCAGATCAGGGGACACCGGCGTGTTCCCGGACAACAGCGGTAAGCTTTGACTTGAATCTGTTATGGTGTTGACGTCGTCGATGCTCGCACCAGCTCATCATTCGTCCAGGCCATTATATCGAGAACACGTCAGATACCGAGGACCTGGTATGGATTGAGATATACAAGAGCGATAGGGTGGAAGATATTTCTCTTACTCAATGGCTCGCCCTGACGCCAGCGGGTATAGTGGCTACCACCTTGAAGATTCCTCTCGATGTCGCGGAAAATTTGCAGAAGGAGAAGCAGATCTTGATCAAGAAGAGGTGACAGCGCCGCATTTTACCGCATCTGCCGTCTGAAATGTGAGAAGATCTCCGGACGCCGCTCCGATGGAGACCCCAGTTTCGATATTATCATCTAGGTTACCATATATAATATAAGATCACTATCAAGTTCGTTAATATTTTTTTTTCTCAGGTTTTTTTGAGACTTTTTTGTTTCATTTACCTCGCCATAGGTTGCCCAGTGAATCCGCAGTAATATTATAGCCTACCAGACACATACTACCCCATTCTACCATCTCGATTCGTGACCATACCTATACTAAGCCTCTGACCAGCTCAGCATCAGCTTACATACATAGCTCCCAGCCCGTCTCTTGGCGGTGGTGACACACGACGCCATTCCCAGTTACCGCAAAGACAGAATGATGTGGTGCGACCACGATGGAGATACTTTATTGGTAAATGATTCTCGTGTGTTTTCGGCCTCCATCTTCCGCCCCACGCCTCACGTATACAGGAATATGGTGTGGGAGAGGAGAAGAAAAAAAAGAAATGCGAGCGAAATATCGTGGTCTATAAGTGAAATTTACCTAATTTATTTGTTGGATCTAGTCCTGCTAAATAACAAAGTTAGCGGGACTCATCACGATAACCACGTCGCAGTTCGCAGATCTATACCTTGTGCTGTAATAATTTGATTCTTAGTCTTTGAGCTAAAGCAAGATAGAACCGTTTCTAACTAGATGCTGTTAGTTGATAGTTCGACTTCGCCGTTGTATTATATGCATATCGCCCCCAACGACTACTACGAAACGACCAATAGAGCAAAGCTAACACAGCACCAAAGCTACCTTGGCTTACCGCGGGTGCAGCAAGCAACCCATCGCTGGTAATACCAATATTAGCCCAAGCCTAAGGACTGTTAAGAAATAAGTTTACCATAAAGTAGATCTCGCCCTGTCGAGCAGAGTATACTGGCTCTCACACGTTTTCTGTCCATCGATCACCACTGTCATACCTAACACCATTATACTCAGTTTTACGCTGAGAAAATTAAGAAAAGAAGGAAAGAAAACAAAAGAAGAAAAAAGATGTCGCGATTATCACTTGCCCTCAAAGTCGCCGTAGGCGTGCTTATGGTCGACTCGATCATCGAATTGTCATTCGTTAGCAGCATGGTTGCATGGTTACACCGAACGGCCAGCAAGGGCTTCTCCTTCAACTACGACGGCTCGACATATCTCCTAGCCGGAATGCCCGAGCATCTGATGGTCGACCAAGGACATACGAGCAACGGCGCGGCCGGGACGGCATTCGTCCTGATCGGCTTAGGAGGGATCGTCGCTCTCCTACTCCGGGGTTGGTCTCGCACGAGAGCAGGCGGGATGGCGGCCTTCGCGAGAGCCGTTTACTACTTCTGGGTGTTCCTCAACATTCCCGCGCTCCTTCTCACCACCGGGGCGCTCGCCTACGTATTCGCCGTCACGAACGCGCACCACGGCCAGACCATCGACGTCCCGCTCGCGGCGAGATTGGACGGCGATAGTAAATACCCTCTAGAGTTTTGGACGCCTCAGAATTGGTTCCCGGCCGTTCTTCAGCTGGACATCGTCGGCGCGAGGAGCGATATTCAGAGCCACCTGTATGTGATGAGAGGATGGCAGTTTAACCTGATCCCGATGTTCATCATCCAGCTTGGCGTCACTGTGCTCGCGATCTGGGAGTTCCTCGGGTGGCGGAGGCAGGCGAACGTGGTTCCAGTTGAGAAGAAGTGAGAAGAGAAGAAACTTGGAATCAGATCTACACCAATACCATTTTTATACCATTTTTTTTATAATTTTTATTCTATTTCTTTTCATTTCCCTTCCCTTTTCTCCTTCACTTGCTTGAAGCTTATAAGCATACGATATACCACAAGAGAGAAAAAAAAAGGCTTGATGGATACCATGGTTCCCGGCGATAGGATTAAAAGGATCATCTGATATGCTGTAGCCTATAGCATCATGGTCTAAGGACTAGGTCTCCGTTCCTTGCGTTGGTGCGCGTGTTGTCGCGTGAGGTTGAGGCTTCACTTCTTATCCCTCACTTCTTTGTAACCATTAATATTAGATACCCTAGATTTTTGTTTGTTACGTGTTTAAGAAAATGAATAAAAAATAAACTTAATCTTCAATTTTTTCATTTTATTTTTTTTATAATGTTGCGATGTTGAAATCCTGCCTGTGTTGGTTTTTGTTCGTTGTTAAAAGCTGCTAGTTGCGAGTTGTAAATTTGTGTCACTGTAATTGTTAGTGCCGACGCTAAGTTAAGATGACTTGGTCGTTTCTAGTTGGGTTACGTAACCTAGCGTAACGTCGGATACTTTATAATAGGGTTAAACACTGAAGCAGTTGAAGTTGGAAAACTCAGAAATACAACGTTTCTCCGGTACATACCTACGTACTTCCATGTAACGACGTATAAAGTATCAAACCAGTAACACACTCTATTCCTTCTAGTATACGAACAATAACCGTAAATGCATATACTGTACAACAGTAAGAGTTCGCTTCCCCACAAAACCTGTAAGGCTGAAGCCGAGGCGGTGCATTTAACCGACATGGACCAATAAGCCGAACTTAAGTTAAGTCTTACGTTAACGTACCGACCATGTCAACCGCTCAACCCACCTCAACCGCTCACAATATTAACTTTTCATACCTATTATCTTTAAAAATTGATAACTTTACCAATTTATATCCAATACTTCTACAATTTGGATATATGCTTTATTATTATTAAGTAAAGATAATATAAAATTAGAAAAATTATTCGGACTAACCTCGGCCCGATTGTTAGGGATAGCAATGATAATGATAGCTTTAATATGGTGATGATTTATATCGTGAAGATCACAATAATATTTTTAGGGTACCAGATGGTAATGTTAATGTTGAAATAATAAAAGATAGATTAGGAAATTAAAAGAAAAACTATAAAAAGAGTAAGAATTTTAGTTATATATGTGTTAAAGTTATATAATTAATAATATAATTAAAAGAATTTTAACATCTCTTCTTTTTTCCTTAAAAATCTTAAGCATTATAAGGCGAAAGTTATTATCCGTATTTATTATTAGAAGCATTTTTTTAGAGCCTTTTTATGCGGCGTTTTTTATTAAATTTTAAAGTCGATTTAAGGTTAATTTTTTATGGTTTGTTTTGCGTTATATCTTTGCGTACCTTATCTACTTATAATTTAACGTCTTTAATAATATCTTTACGTAAAATTTTGTTAGTTTTAAAAGCTTCGGTTCTTAATATCTTTAAAGTTTTATTAATTTTTTTATTGATATAGATTTTTATAACGGCTTTATTTATTAGGGCGTTTTTGTTAAGCTTACCCGTTATAGGGGGTAAGTGTTAAAAGATAGTGGTTATGGTGGATTGTAGGTTGATTAGGGTATCCGTATTAATAAAGTTAATAAGTTTATCGTTAACGTTGTAAGTCTTTGCTTAGATTAAGTTTAAACGGTTAAAATGTATTAATTTGTTAATTATGGTGGCGTTTAGGGTATTATTAGCCTTGCAATAACGAAATGTTAATAATATGGATTTAATAAGTAAGTTATGTTCGAATGGCTTACCGTTGTGATGGTTAGTAATCGTTTTATTAAACATATTTTGTATAGATTTAATCTTACTATACGTAATAAAGGTTTCTTTATATAACGTTACCATAAAATCGTTAATATTAATTAATATTACCTTAAAGAGTTTATTATATTCGTTTAATTTTATAACGGCGCGTTTGATAATTATAGCTTTTTCTACGATAGTGTGGGATTTCTTTTTTGGATTATTAAATATTAAGTAATTAATATTGTTAATATTCATTACGCAATAAAGATCCTTAACAGGTTATAAAGATTATTATTTAACGATTTTAAAATGATTTTTAGTTACCTTACGTTTCTTAAATAATTTGGTTTTAGGTTTTATTTAAATGAGTATTTTTATTATTAGGGTTAAAGTTTTTAATAATAAATTTTAATAGTTACTATTATCTTTAACGTAATTTTAAAAATTTTAACGTAACCTTTTTATAAGCTTAGAAATATTATATTTTTTATTTAGTGTTACCTTATTTAAATCTATTAATAAGTTTTCAGATTTTTCTTAAGGTTTATTTTTTTCAGCCTTATTCGGATTGTCCGACTTAAAATATTTGTCCCTATTTTATATAAAGTTATTAAAACCGTTGTTTATTTTTCCAGTAAAATTGTTTATTTTAATATCTAAATTGATAGGGTTATTTTCCTTATCGTATATTATGGGTTTTAAAGTGAGAAGGTTGGGCCGGATATTACCATTAATAGTTTTAATATTATTATCGATAAATGAGTTAAAGCTTAATAACGAATTTATTATTATAGTTATAATGTTAGTAGTTATGTTGTTAATGATTATATTGAAAATTATAAAGTCAATAATATTATTATTAATTACACTAATGTTTCTATTACTTTTAATATAATTCTTATTAGGTCTCGGTAATAATATAGATTGAATAAGTATAAATTAGGCTATATTATTAATGGTAATATTCTGGTTTAATTAATTATTAATTAATTATAAAGGTTTAAAATTGAAAATAAATTATAAAAGGTGAATAGTTAAAAATATATTATTTTCCGTATCTTTGATAAAATATATAATATTGTTGTTTATTTTAATATATTCCCTTTTTTTAATAAAAGAAATTAATAGGAATAGGGTGTAATTTGGGTGGTAAAATATTAACGAATGTTGTTTTAAATCTTATTATTATGTAACGTATTGAATTTAATAATTTGATAGCTATATTTCGTGATGATGCTAACTTTATCGGGGTTATTTATATTTTTAACGGTGTTGTTGTTGTTGTTGTTAGGGCTATATATTTATAAAAAGCCCTTTTTTTTAATATTTAATCGGTTAGTTAATAAGATTATTTCGATTATAATTTTCGACGAGGTTTTTTGCCGTTAGTTTAAATTCTTCCAGAGGAATTTATTAATCGTTTTTAGCCGTGTATCCTTTTTATTGGATTAGGTAAGTAATCTTGGATTTCTTCTTGTACCATTTAATATATTTATTAATAAGTTTTTTAATCTCCTATTTTTTTTTTCCGTATTTGTTTAAAGCTATCGGTTTCGGGGCTAATATTTTTTTATTAAAAAGGTCTATACCCTGTTAAGGTTTATAAAGATGTGCGAATAATATAATAAGATATATATCTTAAATATTAAAGAAGTTAAGTTTATATATTAATGATAATATTTTATGCGTGATCTTAAACGGATTAGTTTTAATAAGCAACTATTTCTTTTTAGGCTTATTGGGTAAATAATATTTTTTATATAGCTGTAGGTATATGGTATTGTTAACTTCTAAATCCGTAAAGGTGTGTTTATTATTGTAACGTTTTTTAGTTATCACGCCTATTATGTTTATCAGTTATATTGTTTCGTATATTTAATTTATTTTAATAACGTTTCTAATATTAATATTGGCAACTTAATTATTTTTCTGGGTAAGGATATTAAGCGTCGACTTAAGTTAAAAACCTATGATTAATTTATTTAGCGAACGCCTTATCGTTATCGCTAAAATATTATTTAAATTATATTGTAATTCTAGTAATAAGTTTATTTATGGCTTGTTTAGGTTATTAACGATATAGAAATAAATAGTTATTTTTACCAAATAATTCTTCTTTTCTAATAATCCGTTTGTTTGTAGGTGATATATAGTTAAGAAAAATAAATCTATCCGTAGTAACCGAAAGATTTTTTTCCATAAATTTAACGTCTATTTAGGATCTTTATTATTAATAATTTTAGTTAATAAACCTTAATCCGCTATTTAGAAATTCTTTAAAATCACTGCTGCCTATTTTTTGGTGTTGTAAATACGGTAACTAAATACTAATAACGTTTTTTTATTAAATTTATAAGAAATGGTAATAAACGCGTTAAACGTTTCGTATTTTAGTAACGTTTAATATATCCCTAACGTCTTAATTTTAGGTATGTTAATAATAATATTAAGGGTGATTATGTGGTAAGGTATGTTAGATAAACGTATAAATATAAGATATTTTAGAAAGATATGTTTATTTTATTGATTTTTACAATATACGAGGTAATATTGGCAGAACTATTTAATATACTAATATTTGCGGAAAAAGTAGATCTTTTCGAAATCTTTTATTATCCTATTTTTGCCGAAATGGTATTTGTTATTATATATTAGTTCTAGGATAAATTTAACGTAATTGTTAGGAAGGTATAAATTTTTATATCCTTTAATGTTAATATGATATAATAAGCTATTTCGTAATTTGAAGGGTCTTATAAGTTATTTTCTGGTTGGAATATCCGTTAGAATGTTAGTGATATTGCTAGTAGTTTTAGTATTTTCTCTAATTATATCTGTTATTTTATTTGATAAAATCCGATAGATATATTTATATTTTCTATCTGAAGTGTAGTTTTATATTATTTATTCTCGAAAGGCATTGTTAATGTTAGGAGTGGCCGAGGTATTTTTTTCGGTATGTTTATTAGTAACGTAACTTTATATATTAGCGTTATCCCAAATATTATCGAACTTATTTTGTTGGTTAATTTTATCCCTTGCTGCAAATTTTTTTTTAATAATAATTAGTAAATGGGATAATATATCCGGAATAATGTTAAAAACGCCAAATATATGGACAATATTAAGTTAAAATTGGGATAAATAATTGGCAATATTAGTAAGACAAGGGTTAACCTTATTAAGATCTATTGTTTTCATTAAGGTATAGTTTATAATGCTTTTAGTAATGGCATGGTTAATAAAGATGGTTACTAGGAATTTATTAGATTGTAACAATTTTCGATATTTCTTAGTTACCTATAAAACTATTGTAAACTTTATTTTAATAGATCCGTATTTGTTTTTAGGGGTCGTAATAAATTTAGATATGAATCTGATAGGTTTGATTTCGGTAATAGTAATGTTTTTACCAGGTATAACTTTATTATCTTATTTATATGTTAATTGGAAAATTATTGCTTTTTATGTTTTAGGGTAAATATTTATCTTAATAAATAACGATTTATCTTTAATGTGATGATATAGTATATATTGTTCGTAGAGATATTATTATAGGTTTTTAAACGTTTATAATTTTTCTTCGGTAAATATAAATTAAATTTTAATAATATATATTTATCTTATTTGTTTAAAAAGGTTTGGTGGTAGTGACTTATTATTTTTTAATTTTGTTAATAATATTATCTTCCGGTATTATAACGGTATAACTTTTAATTTAAACTATATTATATTTTTGCGGAGTTAGTTTATTATGTTTAAATAGGTTTTTAGGGTATTTAGAGTGTTAGGGAAACGGAGTTTTTTAAAAGTATTAATACGGTTGTTAGTTTTAGTGATATTTATGCCATCGATTTAATAGTTTAACAAGTGTATAAAGGGATAGGCAGCGAATGATTTGGTTGTATTAATGTGTATATGGCTTTTATTTAAGGTGTTAAAGACGGTTTTCAAATATTATAAATGTTTTTTTGGTGATATATTAAAAATGATAATATTGTCGATATAAGCCTTAATAAAGTGGCGGTACGGGAAAAAAAGCTTATTTATAAATCGTTGTGTAAAAACTAACGAATTTTTAAATTTTATTAAGGCTATATTAGAACGTTTTAACCTTTTATAACTTATAATTATTATATAGTTACGATATTTAATCCGTATTAATAATTGGAAGAAAAAATTAAAGGCGTTTATAAACGTAAAATATTTTTTACCAGTTATATTATTTATAATATTATCCTGATTAAGTAAAGGATATATATTTGATATAATAATCTTATTAAATAGCCATAAATTAACAATTATTTGTCCTTTAATCTTATTATCGATAATCTTTTATATTATGAAGATAGGGTATGTAATTAATATAAGTTTATTTTTAAGATTTATTTTATTTTGTAAATATAATTTATTGTGAATTTTATTAAAAAATTAATAGTTTTTTATTCTTAACGGGTATGTTTTAATAAATTTTAATTATTCTTGTTAATAATCCACAAAATCGATATGTATTTTTAGTTTTTCCGGTAAAGAAATAATTCTTTTATTGCGAAAAATATTATAATTATTAAAAAAGGTGCGAACTTTTTTAATAAATGTCAGGTTAATTATATTTATAATTACCCTATTTTTAAACTTTATATAAAGAATATTGGCTAGTTTAATAATGTCGTAAAAAGGCGTATAATAATCGTATTTAAAACTTCTTTGGTTTTTATTATCCAGATGAGTGGTATCTTTATCTAATCCTTTATTAAGGCTAATAGGAATAATATTTTTTATAATATCGTAATTGTTATTTCCGGTAAGTTTTTCTTTATTTTCTTTATATAAAGCGTCTATAACGTTTCTTTCTTTGTTTTTTTTATGTAAAACGGCTATATAAACTTCTACGAGAAAATTTTCCTATCTAGTCTAATATATTCTAATATTAGCCTAGTTTATCAATTAAGCTTTCTCGTCGTCTTGATATTTTTTTATCGTTTTTAACCTTTTTTCCTTTTTTTAAAATAATAGGTTAGGCATTAGCATTTTGGACGATTAGGTGTTTGGCAATGTATTTATCTAATATGGTATTTAGTATTACCGGATATATTAAGTTAAAATAATAGGATTATATAATACGATTTTTTTTATCGGTTGGTTTGGGAAAGTTAACGAAGTTGACGTTAATTATGGTTTTATCTATTATTAAGATTATAATATTGTTTTTTATCGTAATTTTATATATTATTGGTACCGTTTTGGTTTTAAAAAACATATTTTTTTGGATTTTTATATTAAATATGGAAGTAAAGGTGGTTGTTGTTTGCGTAAAGTTAAACTATATTCTATATTTCATAAGGAAATTTATATTTAATAATAGTTTGGGACTTAAATTATCGATAATGTTAGCGGTAATAATAAAATACCTATTAATAGGGATATTATCGATAATATCTAATATATAAAAGTTAAATCGGATTTAAATATTTATTATTGTTTTTATAGCGACGTTGTTAATTGTGATAGGCGGTATTTTAATAAATATCGGGTTTTTAACCTATTTTTTTATTTACTGGCGGCTAACAAATTAATTTGAGTTGCCGGTATTACCGCATATTATTACGATTTTACTGTTAATATTAGGTTTGATAAGGATTTAAAAATACGACGTTTTAGTTTTAATATTAAACGTTCCTTTTTTTAATAGATTAATCTTTATAATTTAATTCTTATAAAGAGATATTCCTAACGTTAATTTTTTTTTATTATCGGTAAATTAAATTGTTATTATTTGTTTAGGTAATCCGGAGGTGTTAATAATATAATTATAAACCTTATGATTGTTTATTATTTGATTTATATTAAATAATAAGCGATAGTATTGGTATTTTAATATTATTTCCTTACCCTATTACGAGGCGATAAAGGCGTTTTTCGTATTACCGTTCTTATTATACTTATTATTAATATTAGTAGTTTTGGTAGCAATAATAATATCCGTAGGATATATAAAGAAATTATCTTCTAAAACGTTATCTTTAATGTAGATGTAGCCGAACTTTTTAACGAAATTTAATTTAACTTTGTCTTCATTAAAAATTATATAATTATCCGTTATAAGTTTTTTACCATACGCGCCGTTAGGGTTATTAGACTCTCAAATAATCTTTTCGTTTAAATATTGCTAGATCTTATTATTTCTATATTAGTGTTTACTAAAATGTTAATAACGTCTAAAACGTTTAAAATATTAGTTATAAGAACCTTTATCCCTACTTTAGCATCTGGACCATAGTTCTTTACGATTAAATTTAACCGTCTTTTAAAACGTTTTATTATCGTAAAATTTAGGGCTCTTAAAAACAAGCTTAATATTGCATTCGTAATAGCCTTATATATTATTCTAGCGGTCTTGTAATTTTTTTTACGGGCTTTAATATTTAAGGAAACGTTTGTTACAATTAAAAATGCTTTATAAAGTTTAAACCTCTACGTTATCATCGGTTTATAACGCTAATTTCTTTTTTTTTTTTAACAATTATTCTTTAAAAGAATACTATTTCCTGGCGACCCTTCCCAGATACAAGCTTATTGATTCGTTCTTAGGTTTCAGATAAATTATCTATAGTTTAGGAATTAATACATTATATAACCTATATAATAATTGTATTTCTTCGGTATTTTTTTAGGTTTTTACATTCCGGAAAAGTTGGCTAATGAAAGCCTTAATAAACTTATTATTCCGGATGTTATTTTTAGTATATTTATTAACGAATATCTAACGTATAATATTTTTAGGCCGTATTTTAAACTTTTTAACGACTACCTTTAACAAGGTATAAAGGTCCGTTTTATAATATAGCTTATTTTTTGGAAAAATTTTTTTTTCCTACCAGTAAATATAGTTCTTTTGGAATAATTTAATAATATTCTCGTATATATGTTACACCTTAATAGGATAGCCGGTAGTTGATTTGAGAATTTTCGTTTTTTAAAGGTAGATATCGTTATAATAACGTTATTTATTTTCATTTCATATATTTAAATCGTTATCCTTATTAACGTCTTTTTTTTTTAGCGGTTATAGGATTTCCATATCGGTAATTACCCATGCGTTTTTGACCGAGGTAGAGTTTTGCGGGTTTAGTGATTTGGTAACCCGTAATAATATCGAATCTCGAAAAATCTAAAGGTTATATAAAACGTTAATAATATCCGTTAATACTTAAATAACCTAATCCCATCGGTTTAGGTTGTATTACTAGTTCTTAACGCTATTACTAACAACTTTACTATTTATTTTAATAAAATTAACTTTTACTCCTTAACTGCTAGGGATAGGTGTTTTAAAACTAACGCGATTATTATTAACGGTTTTACCGTTTATTTTAACGAAATTAGCTTTTTCCTTCGACTGTTAAAGATAGGTGTTTTAAAGCTAATGCGACCTTTAATAGTAGATCGAATGTTTACACCTCTTTCGTTATACTCCTCGGTTAATGGTTAGCTATCTTATTAACCGAGGAAGTTAGGGTCCGCTATTATAGATACCGGTTATCTTGATGTTTAATATTCGGGCGTAAAAGGGATTTGTTATTTTTATTTATCCGCCATCCCTACAGATTTTAATAACTCGCTTATTGTTAGGGTTTGGCCTGGTTTTAGATTAAATAGAACTCGCAACTTTCTTAAGATTTCCGTTCTTTTAAGATTTGCTGTTGTCCTTTTCCAGAATGACACGAATTATTAATGAAATAACGACATATTTTAAGCCTCTATATTAAAAGTCTTAACACGTCGAATTATATCGGTTATCGAATCGTACGTTAGTTTTAACAAAGATAATACCTTTTCTAATCGCTAGGTTTTAAACCTTTTGAAACGATTCCTATTAAGCCTAATATATGATGCTAAAGCTATAATTACTTATAAGTTTATGCCTTCCATATATTATAAGAGGGTTTTCAAGCGAAATATATAAGTTATCACGTAGGCCGTATAGGCTATAATAAGTAAAATATAGGTGGCTACGCACGTTAACGCTGTGTTACACCTATCTGCGATAAGAATAATTAGCTATACTATAAATATCTACACGCGTTAATACTACGTTACATTTATAAATAGTTAAGGTTCTCGATGCTAAGCCTACTCCCCCCTTTTTAACAAAAAAAGAGGTTGATAAAAGATGAGTGACTCGATTACGTAGTGGTGGACGCCAGATATTAGGGATAGTAATAATAATGATAGCCTTAACGTAGTAATGATTTATATCGTGAGGATCACGATAATACTTTTAGGGCACTAGATGGTAATGCCAACGTTGAAGTAATAGAAGATAGATTAGGAAACTAAGAGAAAAACTATAGAAGGAGTGAAAGCCTTAGCTATATATATGCCAGGGCTATATGACTAATAATATAACTAAAAGAACCTTAACACCGATGTAGCTATTTAAGGTTAAGTTATATATAAAACGGACTTAATAGCTTTTAAAATTTATAACACCACGAATTCAACTCCGTTTCTTTTGAAATTTTAAATATAAATAAATAAGTGACTAATGTATTTAATATAAAAATCGAAAAATTCAAACCTTTTCTATTAAAAAATTATTCAACTTTAAAGTTTAAAGCCGAAACTTATTCATTTCTGGATAGAATATTTTTTTCAATTTTTTATATAATATGCTATTCTTTAATTATCTCATATTTAAAATTTGGAATTAATTGAATTTAATTTGGTTGAGTTATTGAATTTTAAAAATAGGTTTTTTTGAATTTTAATATGGAGAAATTCCATTTTAACCAGATTACGTAATAACGTTATTATCTCATATAATTTGATCCAAAAATTTTATATTAAATTAAAAAAAATATTTTAATATTTATCATTTTATGTTTAATATGAGTTTAAAATTTGAACTTTATATTATTTAATTTGGTTGAGATATAAAGGTTTGAAAGTTTAAATTTTAAAAATTAAAAGTTTATCTTTTATCATGTGCATCGGGCCGAAATTAGGCCGAATAATTTTTATATTTTTATACTATATTAAGCTATTACTTATAAAAGGTATATTAAAATTGTAAAAATATTGGATATAAATTGGTAAAGTTATTAATTTTTAAAGATAATAGGTATATAAAGTTAATATTGCGAGCGGTTGAGGTGGGTTGAGCGGTTGACATGGTCGGTACGTTACAAACTTTGGAAGGGTTTATTACGTTGTACAATTTACAACTGGAGCTGCCAACGCTTATCACTTCTTATCGTCCCGAGGTCCCTTATACATTTAATTGTACGTACTTTTAGTACTATTAACGATCTTCCTCCTGTTCATCATTTTTACCCCTCGGTTTCTTGACCTGCCTCTTCTATCCGAACCGAGGAGGCCTCATGAATATATGATTTCGTTTATTATAAATACTTTACCTGTGCCGTCAGAAATCTCATCCTTGATCTAAACATACTCTCTCTCTCTATATATATATCTTATATATAGGAACGCTATAGATTAGCTACTCTACCTTAGAACTGAGAACAATGTCAGGTCAAGACTATTATTACAACGGCGGTGGAGGAGGCGGTGGTAGCTATCCTCCATCCCAAAATCAATATCCGCCTCCGAATCAGTACCAATATCCCCCTTCCAACCCAGGAACCGGCTCGTATCCAAACCAGTACCCGAACCAGCCTCAAGGTAGATGGAATAGTCCTAGTCCAGGCCACTTCGGTGATGGTTCATACCCCCCTGGATCTGGAAGACCGCACAACGAACATTCTTATGCCTCACCGCCCCCTGGACAATATTCTCCTTATCCGCCGCAACATCCACCGCAACATCCACCGCAACAAGCCTACGGTGCACCTCCGCCGCAGTATGGGAGTCACTCTCCTTATCCCGGTGGACCGCCTCCTTATGACCATCACTCGAGCTCAGCACAAGATCACGGTTACCCGCCACAGAGCTATCCAAGCCAATATCCTCAAGCCGGGGGGCAATACCCCTCTCAGCATCTACCACAGCATCAACAACAACACCAGCAGTATCAGCAGTACCCGCCTGCTCAGCACGGTGCCGACTATTCGCACGACCCTAACGCCGAAAAGGGCTTTGGATCGCTAGGTAAACACGGTAGCAGTGTCCCGCTGGCAGCGTTAGGGGCTGCTGCAGCAGCACATTACCTTGGTGGTTCTTCTAACAAGCATAGCCAAGGATATGGCAGTCATGGTGGGCATGGTGGTATGTCGGGACTCGTTCCGGCGGCAGCCCTCGCCGCCGGCGCCGCTGGTGTCTACGGTGGCCACAAGGCGAACAAAAAGCATAAGAAAGACAAGAAGGACAAGAAAGATAAGAAGAAGCACAGGAGCCATAGTCGCAGCAGTAGTTCAAGCAGCGGGAGTAGCCGTAGTAGCTGAGCTAAGCTTGCTGAACCGCTTGTCGACAGGCGTGGTATGATGTATTAAGACGGGCAGGGCACATATATAAGCTCTATGCCTTTTCCAGTTCGTTTGAGCTTTACATTTTTGGATATTTATCGAAACTTGGATAATTATTTCATTTTATTGAGACGTCATGTCCACCAGCGGCCCCGAAATCGAAATTCGAATGTGACCGGGCGTTGAACTGGCGTTGGCGGTACCTAGATATGGAAAGATGAACGACGTCTCTAGACTAAAGATATGGTTAGTGTTGCTAAACATGGTAGGTTATGGCTCTCATGAGTTTACGTGCTCTCGTTGATCGTTTAGTACAGGAATACTCGATAAAGAAGCATTAGAAGTGTCATTAGACAGAAGATATAGTCCCGCTCTTGGGTATTCATATCTTCAGAATCCTACCAATCCACTCCCATATACTTTCTTCATGATCGTCATCATTATTGTCGCTGCTATTCCTCAGCACTTGGCCGCAGAGCCGTAGCTGCTTCCCCGCGCGCACCTTCATCCAGCGCAGACGCTCGACGACGCGGAACTGCTGCAAAAAGCGTTCCTGTTGCCCCCGCGTCCACTCCGGCTTTAAGTCTAGGCACAGTAATATAAGGCGCACGAATAAACGCGGCAGCAGGTCAATGGCCTGGCCCCCGAACAGCTCCAGCTGATCCGGCACGATGGATACCTGCGCGTACCACATATTCTCCATATGGTATAGCGCCGCCGCCATCACGGCCCATAGCGTCTGACGCGGTTGTACTACGAGGTAGTGAAGATCGGTTAGTCATTATGGAACTATTATATAGAGAGAAAGAGAGAGAGAGTCTGGCGATCCAATTTGGTAAGTCTCCAAGACATAGCGGATGAAGAAAGCGAGACATGGAAAAGACTGCCCGGGGAAAATAACCTACCAGCATCCCGCAGTGTGTCCTCGATATGCTCGCAGGTGTGGTACGCGGTTCGGTAACGCATCCGATCCATGTATTCATTCCGCGGAATTTCCTCGTCGAACAAACCCGGCGCCTCGACGTACCTCCAGAACCGTTTAATCTCTTGCCTACGCAAGTCCCGGTTTACATGGTACGTGTCGTGCCAGGTAAGCTCATCCCACTGCGCAGTCGACCGTATAAGTATCAGTTAGCCAAGGAGAACACATGAACTGCACATCGTGCCATTCTTCCGCCGTGCATGACCTATCAGGCACCTTTCTCCTACTCACTAAAGATTCGTTACGTACTCACCTCCCGGTCGTAAATACTAATCGTATGCACGCCTTTTTGGAGCGTACTGCGGCGATCGATCCGGTGCTTATGAATAAAGCACAAGAATCGGTACCGCGCCTTTCCCCGCCGCTCGCTCATTCCCAGCCCTCTCCTCCACACCACTCTCTCGTCCGCCCCGGTCGGATCGGCCTTCATCCTCACAGACACCCACTCTAGCCCGAGGTCACGCGCCACGTCCTCGGCCAGCTCGATCCTCGGCACCGCCCTCATCGGCGCGTCTACGGGCGCAATGACCGTCACCGGGTGGAAGTAGGCCGCCGGCCGCCACATCCCCTCCCCGTTCTTGCCGTCGCGGTACCAGCAGTGGTCCTCCCCGTACTCGCGCTCGTTCTGCATCCAGTTGTAGACGTTGAGCGCGACGGGCACGGCGTCGAGCCGCGGGTACGTGCCCCGCGACAGCGCGCGCAGTACCGCCACCACGTCGTCGAGATCCTCGTCGCTCGGGAACAGCGACGCCGTAGACGACGACGGCGACGACGACGACGGCGGAAACGGGGACGAAGATTCGGGCGGGAGGGCCTCGGGGCTCTCGCTGTACCGGAACGGGTCCGGATGCGTGGCCGGCGGTAGCGCGTAGGGCGGAGACGGGCTGGAGGGAAGAGATGGCGGTGTAGTCGATGATGATAGGATGACTGGAATTCTTGACTTGGACATCGGGCTAGTTATTTACGCTACTTTACCTCGTTATTTTTAACGTGGATATGGCTTCTTTTTTTTTGCGCGGAACCGGGGGATCGTGAAGTCTTTAAAACAAGGGCCTTTCGTGGACTTGATACGGGGGAGTTTCCGGAAAGGGGATTCGTGAATAGAGGAAGGAGAAGGGATATTTCATACCGGTTCGGTATGCTATCGTGAATCAGGATTCATATACCGGCTAGGCTTGGGTGTGATATATCTACCTACGTGTCTGTATATACCTACTTTTAGAGGTACCTAGGCATACCGGATCTATTCATATACCTTAGGTAGGTAGTAGGCACCCTATCTAACTAGAAACTTCTACTCTTCAATAAGCGACTTCTAGGTACCTACCTACCTAGTCATCGAACCGACCTCGATAGACGCCTGCTTACACCCAGCAAAATGCATTGTTTCTATCATAGCGAAGCAACTTACCTACCTGCCTAGGTAAACACACGTTCGGCGAGTGGCTGGCTACCTACCTGGTAAGAGGTATGGTCGCGATCCCTAAGGCGCTAAAATATGGTAGGTATCTTCGTTCTGGGACGTTCTAGGCGAGAAGAGCATTTAGCTTACCCCTGGTCGTTTGTTCTTGTTCTTGTTGTTGTTGTCCTCGTCGGTCTTTATCGAGGTACCTACCTACCTCTGATACTGTCTACCTCATACCTGTATCTACCTACCTGGTAAACAGTGCCTACCTGTATTAGGTACCTAACCTGGTAGGTATACCGTATAGTACCTCCTAGGCAGCATTACTACGTACCTAAGAGAAGTAGATGGAGGCAGGTTATCAGGTACCTGGTAAGGAGGCCAGGTACCTAATGTATTACACAGGTGTTAAAAGATATCTCACGGCTTCTCTTTATAGGAGGTAGGTACCTCGCTAGGTACCTACCTTTATTCTCAAACCCCCTTTTACTGATTCCTTGTCCGTCAGTACCCCTATAGGGGTACCTACCTACCTCCTATATACGGGTGTATACTTTTTATTTCTATATACCATACCTATATATGGTAGGTACTTACAGAGATGACAAGTCTGGGGGAATAGTTTATTATATTTATAAATAGTACCTTAGGTAGTCGTATACTATGTACGCTATGCTTAATGCGAAAGCCATTAGAACCTTGTGTGACCCAGTAGCGGGTTGACACGGAGCTATTATTAGAATATTTTTATGAAAATATTCTATACTATAAATCTATGAGGGGAACGAAGAAAGGGTGATATAATATGTATAGGAATTGATAACAAGAGCGTTAGGATGCGATAAGGCAGTTTGGTAATTCTCATGATAAAAGAACATTGTTATAAAAGTTCAAAATATACGGATACGTGCTTATAGTAATCCGTACAAGTATAAGATATCATTAGTCTTGACAAGTTATAGTACTCTTACACAACTTCCCACAGATACCTCTGTCGAAGTTCCATCAGCTCTGGCCCGTGCTTTTGCTCCAGTCGCTTCCGCGCCTTAGCTCGTTTCCTCTCCTCCTTTTCGCTCTTCGGATGTTCCTCAGATATCACCAGCTTCAAGGCGTCGTCGTCGCGCTGCGTCCAGACCCCGTGTGTCTTTTGCGGCAATTCTTCCCCTCGCTTCAGCATTTCCATGACTTGCCCGGCGTCGCCAAGGCGCCATGTTGTAGCTCGCAGCGATTGGAGCACGATATTTCTCGGATACCCTAGTGAGCAGAAGCGATCAATGACATCGTCCGGCGTTTCCTCCGCAACCGGTGAGTGGCGTGCTGGCCGACCTTGTCTCGAGACCGGTGATGGGGTTTGCTCTCTAGACTCCGAAGCGGAAATGCCAACCGCGGGCGGTGATTTCTGATTGAAAGATTTTGGTAAAGGACGACGCTTAGGTTTTCCTGCAGAGACGGATTTAACAGGTGTGTTGGTTTTGCGAGTGACAGTTGTAGGAGCTGATTCCTCATCATCGGTATCTTTCTGTAATGGGCTACGGACTGGCCTTCTCGGAGTAGGTGTTGTTGTATCACCAGCGCGAACTGGAACTTTAGGAGTAGGGGAAGCCTCTGCATCGCCCGGGGATATTGCATCAGACTCTTGGTGAAGTTGTTGCGACGGTGTGACGTTGATCTGCGACTCAACTTCGTTATCATCTTGTGATTGAAATACGATGTTTTGAGTCTCTTGATCGAATCTGAAGTCCTGCGTTTCAGGCTCGAGGACCTTTGGTCTTCCACGAGGTAATGAGGGTAATTCGTGAAGTGAATCTCGGGATTCGCTTTCTTCAGCTGCATCATCTATGATATGTATATGTCGAGTAGCCTGTCTATCGCTCGGACTGGCGTCGACACTACTTGTGCGACGTGGGGCTGGCATTGTGCGTACAGTTTCAGGGGTAGATGGAATCTCCTTGCCTCGATCGATCTTCCGTCGCTTGGGTGATGAAAGTGGATATGCATGATCAGGGGCCGAGTGGCGAGTGTCAAGCGGTCTCTTCAGAGGCAACACTGGTGGTGATGACGGCATGGATATTTCTGGGCGTTGACTGCTTTGATCTGCTTCTTGCTCTTCACCCTCATCCTCTTTTTCGCCCTCTTCCTCATCATCGTCCTCGTCATCTTCTATATTATCAAAGCTCTCCCAAGCGTCCTCAAAAGCGGCAAGATATGTTTCATAAAATAGCCGAAGCTCATCATGAACGGTTTCATGCTGAACCCAGTCAAGTCCGAGCGTTTCGGAAATTTGTTGCCAATCTCGCTCGTTAGGGTCCATCTTCTGGGCGGCAACAGCTTGCCACAAGTCCCATAGCCTAAAAGTATGCCCCTTGATGGTATGCCAGGGAATAAATTTGAGAGCCGAGACTTCAGTGAATGTTTGGTAGTCGCGATAGAATTGTTTCTCCATAGACAGGTCCTCGCAGGAATGTTGCTCAACATCTCCTAGTGCTTCTTCCGCTTCCTTAGTTGGTGCTCGTGATCCTAACTGGACTTCGACCGGAGAATTTTGAAGTCCATCCTGTTTTTCTACTTTATCCGGTTGTTCTACTGTTTGTTCTACCTGTGGAGCGACTGGTGAGGTCGCCTGTTTCGCTGGCTGCAATGCGTGTGGCGTGTCTTTAGAAGGCGGTGTGTGGGGGCTTTCTTGTGGCTTCTGTACTTGAGGTGATGTTTGGTCGCGATCTATATCGGGCTTCGCCAAAGGATACGAATGTCGCTCCGAATATTCCCTCGATGTGGTTCCAGATTTCCACTGGGGAATTTCGTCTTTATATTTTGGTGCAAGTTGCTTTATCCAACGATTTCTCCAGGACTGTTCCGTGTGATGCGGGAACTGGACTATGTAAGTAAGAATAGCAGAATACGAAGGTAGACGAAACTTACCTTTTTAGCAAAGTCCTGGTATATCTTATTTCCACTAGTAGACAGGTCGAGTCTTATGCATTCACGGATATGCTGGATGAGTATCTTGTCATCATCTTCAGTAAATCTAGTTCGATTTTGTGGCCCAGCGGTACTCTGAGCAGAAGTGCATGGTACTTTTGGGGACGTTGATTTTCTCGAAACAGAGGACCGCGCTGAATGTGCTGAAGGCCGGGTCACTTGCTCTTCACGAGGACTAGACGGTTCTTCATTAGAAACATCGAAAACTCTCGCTCGAGGCTGGAATTGTAAATTCTTAACCCAGCGGTTTCTCCACGATTGGTAAGGATGGTGCGGATACTAGACCATTTAGCTCATTGACAATACAACGAGAGAACATCATATTTAGCATCTTCGTACCTTATCCTCAAGGATCTTGTACATATCGTTTCCGGAAGTAGGATTTCCATTTCGCTCATTCTCAGCGACCCATCTAATGAGAATCTTGTCGTCTTCAGAGGTAAATGTTTTTCTCGTCCCCTTTTGAGGCATGGCGGAGCCGGTAGGCCGAGATTCACTTGACCCGGAATGGTGCGTGGCAGATGTGCACAAATAATCATCTAAATTTTGCAGAGTGCCAGTACTGATAGAATCTTCAATGAATTTGTAAGAATACGACCCAGGAGGACCATCCTTCCTGGCGGGGTCTGAAATCAGGTAGTCGGCGTTCTTCTCCAGCGGAACAACTTGACCACCGTTATTCTAAGCAACATCAGTATAAAAGAATAGCGAATGAGGAACGGTATGTTCCTACCTGAATGCCTTGAACCCAGCTCAGCCTCGATGGGACACGATGTCCCACCCAGAATTTCATACGGCTGAATAGGCCATTCTGAGGAGGCTCCTGAGGGGCGACGGCCCCTTCGTACACGATAGGGGCTGACATATACAGCCAACCCTCACTTAACCCTGGGTTTAATTCTGAGGGTCCACTTTGGATGATTTCCCGATCATGTATGTAGGTAAGCCTTTCAAGTAGCGAAATAGCGCTCTAACTGGCTAAAATGAATTTTTTGGCTGCAGGATTCAACGATTCAGGGCGTCGCAAATCTGATTCTTCTCTCTTCTCTTCTCTCTTCTCTCCTCTTATTCGTCGTGATAACTTTCAAGTGGTTTAAGCTCAAAAATGTCAGATGTGATCGGTACTATTTCATAAAACCAGTAAAAGAGTCGGAAAGGATGAAGTATGTCTGTTGTCGGAGGAGCGCCTTTTATCTTATTTATTTGTTGTAGTATAAAATGGTAAACGGGGGAAAAAAAGAAAAGAAGAAAAGAAATAAAAAAAGGTCAGGCACAAGTTTTGCGCAAAAGTCTCGTGAATCAAGATAAAGTTTAATGCGACGCGTGATATTAAATCGCGATTTCCCAGGTACAGTAAATAGTATCAGGTGGGATGCCAGTATTATGCATATATCGGGGCACTAGCAAACTTATCGATACCATTTTATCTACGAACGGTGCTAAGATAAGTACCTATATATATATATGTACCCATGTATGTACCTAGGTAGGTACTTGTACGATTCGGGTTTCGCAAAAGCGACTGAATGACATATGCACCGCCTCAGAATGGTACATATTAATAGCCTGGCAGTCAAACGTTAAACCACCAGCGGTCCGTACGGCACCTGCTGATAAGTGCACACTCATCACTCACACTCTCACACTCTCAAACTTCTTCCATATACAACACTATCTCATTCCATTTTATTAGTTACATTTTTGATATTTTAATAGTTACATTTTTGATATTTTAATAGTTACATTTTTGATATTTTAATAGTTACATTTTTGATATTTTAAACCCGTGACATTTATTACTCAATATCTATTTTCTCCACTATCTATCTATCATCTTCTCTTCCTTCCTCTTCTGCGCCGAGGAAACAAAACCTGTACCGGCGTCCGCTGCCGCATCCGATGACTTGGCCATGATCGAATTCAACGCCCTTCACTCGAACCTGCGGCTGACTTCTATAACTTTGATCGTCGGCCTCTCTGTTCCGGTACATGATATACCGCCATGGGAGCACTCTCCCGAATCGCCTTGTGCGTGCTCATCATTTCCTTCATGACCTTCGTCGCCTTCTTCGGCAGGTTGCCGGCTTTAAGGTACTACGCAATCATCACTTTTAAGATATCTATACACATCTCCCCCTTGTCCTCCTTTCTTTTCATAGTCTTATAACTGACATCATATAAAGACGGACCCCGATAGCTTGGTTGCATCGTGTAATATGGGTTTACATCCCCAATACCGTCCTGGCTATTGACCAGCGACTCACCTCAGGCCGCCTCACCGCGGCCCTAGGCAACTTCGGGACCTACATTATGTACGGCCGACACCCGACTGTGCTCATATTCTTCATCCTCCTCCTCGCCGTCGGCGAGTTCTTGTATCTGCCAGGAGTGTGGCCGCGCCTGAGCTTATTCCACCGGGTATTAGCCAGCATCTCTATCGCGCTGCCCTACCTATTCCTGTATCTCTCCGCGGCGGGCGACCCGGGTGTCGTCACGCCCGCTAGCCATGCGCGCTACATGTCGCACTACCCGTACGATTTCGCGCTCTTCCACCCAGGCCAGGTGTGTCGGACCTGTGGGCTGCTAAAGCCGCCGCGCTCGAAGCACTGCTCCGTCTGTAGACGTTGCGTGCATCGCATGGACCACCACTGTGTCTTTATCAACAACTGCGTCGGCTACGGCAACCAGCACTACTTCCTGCTCCTCCTCCTCTCCACTGCCGTCCTGACCTCCTACGGCGGCGCCCTCGGCCTTGCCGCCCTCTCCGACGCCGCCCGCTCCCGCAACCCCGCTTTTACCCTCTTCCCCAAGCCCCCCTCCTGGTCCTGGCACCAGTACCTCCTCCTCCTCAGCGCCGGGATAGAGGAAGACGTGGGCGTGGGCTCCGTCACCCTGCTGACGCTGATGACGACGCCCCTGGTATGGGGCCTGCTGGCGTACCACGTGTACCTGATCTACTGCGGGACGACGACGAACGAGAGCATGAAGTGGCAGGACTGGAAGGCCGAGATGAACGACGGCTGCGCCTTCAAGCGGGCCCTGCCGGCGGACCGCGCCAAGGACCCGCGGCACGAGGCCCCGTGGACCCGCTGGCCCGTCGAGTCCGTGCAGATCCTCGTGCGCACCGACGACGGCGCCCCGCCGCGCCCCGCCGGCCCCGCGAGCCCCGGCGTCGGCGACTGGGAGCGCGTCTGGCACCTGCGCGACGTCGAGAACCTGTACGACCTCGGCTTCTGGGACAACCTCGTCGACGTCTTCGTCCCCGACTACCCCTTCCGCAGAGCGGCCGACATCGCGGCGTCGGCGCCCGCAGATCTGGAGCGGGGCAAGAGGGGAAAGAAGCCCCCCAAGGCTCCACTGGCGTCTAGCTTCGTCGCCGCCGCCACGTGATTGGAAATGTAGGAAATGTAGTAGTAGTAGGGAGGGAGGGATGAGATAGCTTACCGGTATCTGGATAGAAAGAAGAAGACAGTTAAGCGACATATGAAATGCACTTATGAATATCTACATGCGTATGACAGGCAATGCAATATTTTGTGTATGATTTGGGGACATAGGTACCGTTATTACTCGATACTTAACTTGTATCATTGAAGCTACTTCATAACATAAGTCTCTTCTTATATATACCTACCTATATATACACTAACACTCATCCAATCCTAATTCTGGTACCCCCCCCTTTTTTTTCCCCAGAGCGGAGAATCATCCATATCGTCTCTTACCTATCCGGCATGTGCGTCTTCATGGCATCTATAAACTTGGACTCGAACTCGTCCATAACAGGCTTCTTGCGCTCGGCCGCGATCCGAGCCTTCCTCTGCTTCTTCGTCTCCTTCTGCACCGCCGTCGTCTGTACCAGGGACTTGAACATCTCGGGCGTCATGACTTCGGGCAAGCCGCCTGCGCCGTAGTTCATATCACCACTGCTAACCGCTTCCTCGTCAAAAGCATACTCGTCTCCGAAATTCTCCTCCATCTTATCCTCCTTCTTTTCCTTCTTCTCTCTTGCCGTTGTGCTCTTCTCGTCTCTCATAGCTAGTCGCTCCATAATATCTAGCCTCCGCGAGCGCACCTGCTGTGTCCTGCTCACGTCCACTGGGAAACGCGTCCGTAACATGCGCGCTTGTCTCTGTTTAGCCCTTTCCAGGAAGTCACGTTGCTCCAGGGGTAATGGTAATTGTCTATCATGTTTCCGTCGCATATTTCGCGCGTAGTTACTTGTCGTGTTAGTAAATTTGATATTCGCCACAAACTTGTCCAGGACATCGCGCATTTCCTCCGTATTGGGCGGAAGTGAGCCGGGCGGAGATGGGCTGGGCGGCTTTGAATCAGGTGATTGTGAATCATGTGATTGAGAGCTGCTGCTGTGGAACACCCGGACATGTGATCGAGCGAGGACATTCGGATTCGATGATCTGAAAGCGCGTGGTCTAATCCTGTGACGGCCCCCGTATTCCTTCACCGAGGCGCGTTCAAGGCTAGCAAAGGAAGAAGGGCCCTGACTTTGAGCAGCAACAAGAACGTTGGATGGATCGGCTGTTCTGCCCGTATCCCGAGGGATCTCAGACACGTCTTTCCTTGGCAGATACTGCAAGTCTTCGAACGGAACAACCTTGCCGGACCATCCTTGGCTCGTCTCGGGCTTTGGTTGGTTATCTCTCACAAACCCGGCCAGGCGAGCAACAGCTAACCTCGCGGTAGCTACGGTTGAGGTTGCGACTGTGTAGTTTTTTGCGCCAACTGCAGTGACTAGGATCTCCTTGTCCCAGGGCCAGTTGTTAATTCCTCGCTTCCTTCCAATCTCCAGGATACAATCCCGTACCTGAATGCAGGTTTCCCGTAGATCATGCAGTCCTCTTTTTGCTTTATCTGCTTTAGTAAGGACGATGGCAGTTCTCAAGCCAATCGAGCTTAGAATCTCGAACAGCTGTCTATCTGTCTCCTTAGGCCCGACCACAGCGTCTATTAGCACGATAGCTCCCCTTATGCTGTGCCTTTTACTTATGTACATCATGATTTCACGCCCCCATTCTCTCTGAGATGCAAGTCCGTATCCGGGCATATCCACGAGATAGAAGGCGTGCGTCGGGATGTCCTCCTTGCCCTTGAACTTGGCTGCCTGGCTGGCGATCTCTTGCACCGACGGAGCCGGTCCAAATCCGAACATATTCATCGACTGAGTCCTTCCAGCTTTTTTACTCGTGTAGGCTAGTAGTTCTCTCCGCCGATCAGCAAGGGCATTTATAAAAGACGATTTGCCCACGTTTGATCGACCGAGAATACAGACCTCGGGGATGCGGGTATTTTTTTTGAGATTATAGAAGTCCGACTCTGCATATTGAAATTTCGGAGGGTTCTTGGTAAATAATGTTGCAAGCCCAGCCTCGAGAGAATTATCAGATGTCGTAACCATCGAGTGCCTTTTGAAGAGTTCCTCGGATGAAATCTCGCCAAGTTCAGATCTTCTCGACTCGGGGACCAAGAAAGCAGCAACATCAGGGGACACAGAAGAGCTCAAAAACCTTAGACCCTTGGGAGATAGGTATATCTGACTTGGTCGCATACGCATGCGCGAAGACGCACCGATCCAGACGAGTCTCATCGAGACTGGCATCGCCAGAAGCGCATTGAGTTGATTGAGCGGAGACATTGTGTAGGATTTGCTATTTTTAAGCTAATCCATGGCTGCGCATGATAAGTGTACCTAGGTAGGTAAAGCTGACTCTTTAAAGGTGTTCATCATGAAGATATGAAGCTGTTGAATAGTATTTAGAAATAATAAAAGTGAAAATCGGGACGAATTCGAGAAAAGCTTAAAAGACTAGAAATTGGAAATTAGAATATTCAAATATCAAGTGGTTACTGCTTTGGTAATCCTCTTTATACTTGCATGTGTCCTACAGTATTATCTTATCTATCTTATCATATAGTTATCTTATCGTAGCTTACTTACGTACAAGTGCTTTGAGTCGTCTTTTACTCTCAATTCTTTCTTCAAGTTCATCTTCTTCAAAATTACAACTTATCAACCACCATGTCGAAACAGTCTCAACTACGCTCACTCTACCGCTCTATCCTCCGCGAACTCCCACCTAAACCTCGCACAACAGCATCTCCGCAAGAGCGCTCACCCTTGCACCAACGATTAAGGCAAAGCTTCTCCGCCGACGCCGATGCGCCTCACGAGCATACCGTCGCTCAGGCCGACCAGTTGGTACAGTACCTCCGAGCTCAGAGGCAATACACGACACTGCTTGAGCGCTATAATCCCGGTATGAGAATGAACGAGGAAGAGCGCGTCAGGCTTACCGCTCGTCGGGTAGGCATGGATCTGCCAGTAGAGTACGAGAATAACAGCAAGACAAGTTGAAGAATGCTCGAGACGGTTAAGGCGACAGATGTGAAGAACGATACTAAAACATACGAATTATATTGCGTCGTCTTAGATTATTGCCAACGACGATGTGAATATCTCGTCTACAGCACTCGAATATTTCGACAGCTACTTGCAATGTATGGACAGGTACTCATATATACCAGGTACCAATGGGCCTTCACACTACATGATGTATATACGGCTAAATTTTGAATTATTATATAGAAACTGTTCAAGTGAATACGCGACATTATCAGAACTAAATGTTTTAGATTGTTTAAAAAGTCCTTAAAAATAGTTGGTCTCTAACACGAATTGCTACTAGAATATAAAGACATGTGTTTTCCAGATCTACTTGAAGAAACCATCCGCTAGCTAAAATAGAAATGAATTATCTCCGTAGTTACATTAATGCCAATAGGATTACTTGACCGCTCGTCTTATTCTTAAGGAGGTTTACTCAAGAGATCTCACAGCTTCCTTGAACACATACACCATCGAAGGGACTTACAGCACACTTTACAGCACACTGACTTACCAAAGTCGCCCACACAAGATTGATCCTACCGAGAGTCCTAGGTACCAATAATAATGACAGCTTCCATGAAAGACGATAACTATTCCATTCGTATACCTCGGCCAGAGGAGTTCTTCTATGGTCCATCAGGTAATTTCTGGAATGAATGTCTACATCGTTGTAAGACAATATGTTTGGAGCTTTTTCTCAGGTAGCAATACAGTTGGCTACTTGCTACCACTGGCATTAACTACTCCTGATCTATTGGTACTTTGAGTATCTACCTATATATACTAGCATCGTAATGTTTATGGTAGCAGTAGGGTAACTTTCCATCTTTTCTTAAGCGTAAGGCGTCAGCCGAAGGAGAAGATCTTCTATATCACGCGAAACTCTGTCTGTCTCTACGAGAAAGTCTAGATGTCTAATTAGGTATGCTATAAAGTAGGTACCTAATACATGCCTAAAAATAGGACTTCTACAACTAGTTTTTATAAGTGCGAGGCTAATTGTTCCTGCTATTACCAGAGTAAACGTACCTAGATTTACCTAGATATGTGGCAGCCACGAATTATCACAATACTAGTATGATCGACAGATTTATAGATTAAAAAGGAAGCTGAGATGAATTGTACACTGCTCTATCAATGCTAAGGAAGACAGTTCACCACCCAAGAAACTCAACTGGAAGAGCGAAGTTGAGTAAGCGAAGTATATTCCTGGCGGTTTCCACGCACTTCAATCCCTCTCCGTCTCGATTTTAATCCGGACCGGCACCGGAGCCGGATCCCGGGGTCGGATCTAGTGGGGCGGAAGAGGGTCTGCTTCTTCCAATTAGGCAAATGACAATAAGTCATATCCCAAATGACATCGAGAAACTTGATTTGCTCTGTCTGATTTGTCAATGTTCAAAATACTTCTAATGATAGCTGTTTTCATGTTGTTCTATTGGGAGAAGACTCTGTGAATTTGGCTAGCCTGTCCCGCTATACCTGTTCATCTACCTGGATGTGGACATACGGTGGATGCGAATAATTAGAGCTAACAAGGTATGCATGATCTAACACGGGAGCATCCGTTGCACTAGGCTGACTTGTTCGTGGAATATTTTCCTGGGGAATAAGATTCGATTGATAGTGGACTTTTTGTCTACGACATTGCCATTGTATTCTGTTCTAAGCTCCACGATGGCACATGTTGAACTATCCCACTTACGCTTCATTTAAAGGGGCATGGACAAACATAATGGCGGGTTTAATAGAGAACATTCAGCTTTAACTTGCCATAGCTGCCAACAATAGGATATCTAAACCCACCACAAGTTACGATAAGGTCCTAAGTAACATAGACAATTATACACAGCATCATTCCACGACCTTTTTGCGGTTGTAGGAGACATCTAAATCAACCAGAATGTAATAGAAAGAAGTAATAGATTCCCAGGGAGTACCATGTCACGCGAGCAATAGAGTCATAGAAAATGGGCTCATAAGACGTCGAAGATACCTAGTTATATTCCTTTCCCAAGAAACCAGGCCATGACATCGTGCAGTGTCAAAGGAGAAAGTATTCCATAATTAATCATACTCGCAATGAACTTTAAAGGGGGTATCACACAAGCAGACGGGCGCGAGCAGTCATCTGCACATAATCCATCACACGTACATATTTTCCTCTTCTCTCCTCTCCTCTCGAACATCGAACCTATGATAACCCAACGGGACTCAGACGCCGCCGACTCCGCCATCCTCCAGGCTCTCGTCCCACCCACCCGTCGACAGCAGATACTCTCCGACGCGCTCCTTGACGCCCCTCATAGCCTCCCCGAGCGCGTCCTCCCACTGGTCCTGGACGACGCGCACCTTCTCCTTCAAGTCGTCCGTGAGCCGGGCCTGCTCGGCGGCGCGCTCGGCCTCGACATCGCGGCCGTCGCGGCGGCCCTCGTCCGCCTCGTCGGCCTTGGCCCGCGCGCAGGCCTCGGCCTCCTTGACCTCGTGCAGGAGGCAGAGGAGGTTGGTCTGGGACTCGATGAACTGGTACGTGCTCTTCTCCGCGTGCAGGAGGAGGCTGAAGAGGTACTGCAGCGGGTGCGCGTGGTAGCTCGGGTTCTCGTCGAACTCGGCGGCCGGGACCTGGATGCGGAAGCTCCGGTCCAGCGACGCCGGGATCTTGTCCAGCAGCCGCCGCAGCGGCGGCGCCAGGTCCCAGAACGCGTTCAGCTGCATGTCCACCCCGCGCACGACGTTCTCCGCCACGACGTCGCGGAACTCGCGCGCGCGCTGCAGCGCCTCGCCCGCCGACGCCGCCCGCCGCTTGCGCGCGTCGTCCACGAAGAAGGCCTCCGCCGTCCGCAGCTTCTCCTCGTTGCCCGAGAGCCGGTAGGGCGTGACGACCATCTCGCGGTAGCGGTCGTTGCGGTCCGAGAGCAGGTCGTAGACCTCGCGGTGCAGCATCTCGCGCGCCTCGAAGATCCACTTGAGCAGGGTGAGCTTCTCTAGGAGCTCCGGCTGCTCGTCGCCCTCCTCCTGCGGCATGTTGGGGTCGGGCGCCTGCGTCTCGACGAAGAGCCGCGAGCGCAGCTCGTCGAAGAGCGAGGTCGCTTGCGCGATACGGCCCGTCAGCAGCTCGTTCAGCGGCATCACCACTGCGTTCTGGAACCGGTCGAACTCCTGCTTCTCTAGCTCCTTTGCCTTGGCGTTCTCTGACGCCTGCGTATCGGCTTCGATGGCGGCTGCTTCGGCGTACGACATATTGCCCGCGCTGATTTCTTGGTGGAGGTTCGCGCGCAGCGATTTCTGTCTCGCGGACGTCGCTTGGGCGGCTTCGTCGCGTACCCGCTGACTATCCTGCAAAAATCGCTCTTTCGTCGCCTGGACCTCTCGCATATCGCTTAGAGCGCGCACGAGTGTGCGGGTGGAGGATAACTCGGGGTGGTTGTTATTTACGGCGGGATGATGGCGTGGGTAAGGTGGTGGTAGGGTTACTAGGCGGGATACGTCGAGGTGAGATGGACTTGGAGTATTCGGCGCCGACGAGCTTATAGATAAGAGAGAATTCCGGTAAGGCTGGGGCGTGCTGGACGACTTCGGTTCATGCAACCCGACTTTCTCAGGCGGGTATTCGTTCTCTGAGCTCTGCGCGCTTGGTCCCTCATGGCAGTCTGTACTGCCCGGTGTATCTTGCCATTGTAGGGCCTCCCTCGCTTCTTTGGGGACGCCCATATATTTTGATTCGCGTTTACTCCTTTCTAACCGATTCGACTCGCCCCCAGATTGGGTTTCCCACCAGCGACTTGCTGGACGACCCCGGGAGCTTGATTCATCAAGATTCTCGCTAACACTCATGCTTAGAATCGGCGACAGTGAAGGCATAAATTGCGAAGTCCAATTCCCGTTTGTTGGTCCATTAGGTGCATTAATGGGAGAGTTTGGAAGATTCGCTGAAGCCGGGGCTGAGTGCGATTGTATTTGTTCCCGGAAGACAGATGTCAAGGAATTTCGCTGCGATCTTGACTCGGACATCTGTGGCGTCCATTCGCTACCCTGTGAATTTATTGAGTCGCGCCGCATCGCCATAGGACGGAATAGATCCCGTGTTAGATCGAAAATCTCAGACCCCATCGCCCCAATAGCTGATGCGTATCTCTCCCGTCGTAGCCTAGACTCGTTGACTATGAAGTCCGCGAATAGCTTCACCCGCTCAGCATCGGACGCTGCATTCGCTTCTTGGTTGGCGAATGCTTGAAAGCGTTCTATGCTGCCTCGGCAGAATTGTTCCGCTGTTTGACTGACGACGGCTTGCTTATTCGCGGGATAAGTAGGGTTAGCCGACGAAAGGCTACTCATTAGATTCTGTATCTCTGGTCGCGCTTGAGAGGAGTTAGAAGCTGATCGGCTCTGTGGCGGTGGCGTGGGAAGAGCTTTCGGGGCTATGGGATGGCCCGGCTCCGCGATGGGATAAGCCTTGTGAGGGTGGGGAGAGAATGGCGGTGTTGGCGTCTCCGCGTGTAGTCCGGCAGATGGACGAGGCGTAGAATTTCTAGAATCGGCATTCAAATCGTCTCCGGACCTCGGTACGTCCGCTATTGTCTTGCCTCCGCTTCGAGGGGTTCCCTTATTCACTGAGAATATACGTGACGAGCCTGATCCAGATGGAACTATAATGTCCGACAATGGCTGAATCCCATCCTCCGGCTTTTGTCGTGTCCGACTCTCGTTCCGTCGTTCGCGTAGGGACTTTTCACCTCGAACAGCACCATTTCGATTTAATCCAGAGCCGGCAGAGGTTAATGCAGACGCCGGCTCGAGGAGAGGCGGTGACTTAGGCCTAGCCACAACGGAGGTGTCAATAGTTAAGTCGGGTGGGCTAGAGGCTTTACCTTGTCCTTGATGCTCATCGCTAATCCAATCTGCAGGAGTTGGTGGAATGGGGCCAAGAGCGGCTACTCCGTCTGGGGGTGGTCTTCTTGTAGGCGGAGAAGCTATAGGTTCACTGGTCCTGTTCAGACTCTGCGATCTAGATTGAGGAGGCGGGCCTGGCGGCGGCGGGGGTAGGGGCATGCCCGGCTCCCATCGCGTCTGTGATGTCGACCTGGACCGAGCCGAAGTCGGCGTGTCGATCGCGCTCGCGGATGCTGCTCTGCGTGAATTGGGAGGAAGGCTAGAGTAATTGTCTTCGACTGGGTTGATAGGGGCAGGAACCTGAATCATAAGAGTATGGGGCCGAGATGATGAGGCTGGAGGATGAAGATCTGGTGGTGAAGTAGACTCAGGTGTGCCTCGATCTCTCCGTCTAGCCAGCGACGGTAAGCCAAACCGCCTTTCGCGAGAACCACCGCGTCCATTTGAACCCGGCGGCGGCGGAAAGCTAGGGTTATTGGGTGGCTCCGGTGAAGGACGGTGAATGTTCGCAGCAGGCGCTCGCGCAGCGGAAATATTCGCTGGCGGCGTCTCAAAGACGACACTGGCAGGCCTCTGACTCCGAGGAGGAGAGTATGGAGGAGGCGCTGGAACTGACGCTTTTAATGTCAATTAGCCTCATTTTGTAGAGTAATGAAATTAAAATTAGATGCTGTCGCATAACCAACTTACCCTGAGAATCACGAAGCGACAAAGGTGGAGGGAATTGGTGAGTTCGCTCAGGGCCGGCTACGGGAGAGGATGCCCATTCCCGAGGGTTATAGGGTTGGATCGAGCTGACTGGGGTTTGAAGTCCAGCAAAGGTGTGAGTCGAGTTGATTGACACGGCCGAATGTGGAGTGTTTAACTGATTGTGATAATTTCCAAGGGCCGTTGTCCGGAGCGGATTGAGCGCCTGACGCAGTCGAGAAGTTGTACTATCGCGTGGACTAGTCATCATCACGTATATCTCACTTATAGAAACGGTGACCGTATCGAAGCAAGCGCGTAAACAGAGCGCTGACAAAGAACACCGAGACTAGGAATCAGGATGGAGGACGTCGGCGCAAGCGGTATTTAGTGCAATCTCCTTATGGTCGTATAGATGGCTGATGCTGGTTGTGGACCGCGGTATTTTGAAATTTGGTCTCTCGTCCTTCAACCAGAGAACTGGACACTTTTTTTGTCGCCAATTATGTCCAAGACATGATATCCCGCGCGTTGTATGTCGTACGGGGATACGAAGGGATAAAATGACTGATTAGGTATGGTAAAGGCGCGGCTGAGGGGATCTTGTACGATGTGGGAAAAAAAAGAGCGTAAGAAGATAATAAAAAGTTGATGGAAGGACATTGGATAGGGTGATGATCCAGATCACCCCCTGGTCAAGGACGTGGGGGATAGGACAATCTACACTAATATGTTGGATGTCTCTTGGCAGATCCCTGGACGTCTGCATAGGCTGCACAGGCTCATCAACCTGGGTAATGGCTGATGGTAGTCAGGCAAATCCCGAGAAGCGGGCGTAAGCTTACCCGTGAACATCACACACAATACCTACGATACTTCATACATGTGTAGTACTATACTAAGACGGATTGCATACCTAGGCATAGCATGTAGGAACCGTACGATCTTCTATCCTTCGTCCTTGAATCTATCGTAGACTTGGCAAATCGGAACTGCCAAACTGCAGCAACCTGCAGCCATCGTGCAGCAGCATATCTAGTCTAGGCTCTAGTAGCATGGGCTGGGGGCGTGAACTACTCTCAGTATTGTTAGTCCCTTCTTCTTCCACGCATATCTTCTCCTATAAGTTAATCAAATAACGTTCATCACATTTCGAAGAGTGATCTTGAGTGTGTATACCACCTAGTGTAGTGTATGTATGGAAAGTAATAGTTCCTACCATATTTCGTAGTGTAATGATATGAAAAGTGCTTCACCAAGTTACAAAATGTTTGGGCTGAACGAATGAGAAGTACAGTACCTCCTATGGATCATGGAGTGATGAACGGCAACCCCGGTGGGTTGGCCAACTTGGGAATAGGGGAATTAGGGGGAACCTCAGTACTTGAAAACTTGGTACACTCAACAAACGGGCCATCCATTGGTTAAACGACCTAGTGGGTCGTCGGCTATAATTAGAAAACCAAGACGACGCTCTCGGCTGATTGGCCAGTTTATTCTTCACCCTCGTGGTTCTGGCCTTGCGGGCGCTTAAGAGTTGTATGCTTGATAGAACTCCCCACTTCACGATGTCGATGATTGGCTTATCCTCTCTGTTGGATCTCCACGTACATGTACTGTACAGACATGGAGTAGGAGCGGGGAAAGTTCATGATATTCCAGCCTTGAAGGACATGATATAATAACTAATCGATCTTAGGATCGGTTATTTTACATCCATAAGGATATGTTATAAGATGGTATGTACTATAAAGTATGAATAGCTGAGCCATTTAACTATTAGCATTCCGTACCACTTACAAAAGCTTACCTATGAAGCTGCTTGAGAATGTAGTGCATTGATCGTCCGTAAGTTAAGCTTCCCGCTGCAGAGAAATGTACCAAAACCTAGCAGCCATGGTCCGTACGTCTGCATGAGCGAAGGGGAAGGGGGGAAGGGTAGGATAGCGCAGACGGCTATAGTGTAGTAAGGCTCTGAGCAATATGTCAAGTTAGAGATTTATGAAATAGCGATTATTCGCAGGGTGTCTTTCTTTCGGTTAACCACTCGGATACTAAGGACGCAGGAAAACAAAGTCACCTATTATCCTAGTTCCCACGAGCACGGCAGAACTAGATTGGTGGTTTGTCGTCACTGATTCTTGATATAAATAGCATTCGATTCATCACCGTTGCGGTGTCTTTCGTATATGGAAGTATTATGATGCATGGACGTACATGTATAGGTATAAGATCGATGATATGATTCAGGGCGAGTAAAAACTAGGTCCAAGGCCGGGTTAAAGGAGCGTTATTTTTATTGCGACCAGGCCATATATCGAGCCATGACTCTCTGTTAGGAGAATATCGAGCCATCCGTCTCTATTAGAAGAGAGAATAACTTATTCCGTATATCATATGTATTCATGTGTATTCGTGGTTTACCAATTGCATGCGTGTTGTAACATGGAGTCCAAAATGTAACCGCTTGGACGGACAATAGTTAGCCAACCCGACATTCTCGATCCGATCAAGAGTTGATATAATTAATATAAGATCATGATAGGTTACATAAAAAGAAGCAATTGATGTTTGTTATAATTAGTAGCTCTGTATAAGTTGAGGTTATAGATCTTTGGCGTTAACAAACAATCATCTGAATCACTTATTTCAAGGTACAAGATAAAAAAGAGAAAAAGGAAGAGAGAAAAGACAAGAGAGATAAAAATGGATAATCCCCAAATGACTAATGATAGATATTCTAATCAGTCACATGACTTACTCCCGAGGTCCTACCTTCAAATTTAATACATAGTAACATTAAAAGCTAGAAGTATACGGTCCGATGTTTTACCGGAGCTAGAGCTAAGCTTAACCTAGAATCTTGGTCAAAAATTCTAGAGCTTTCGGCCGCAGCAAAATTTCATTCCTTACAACATCAACTTTTCTTCTCCCGTCGGTTACGTGCCCTCCATGCCGACGCTTCACCTCTTTGGTTCGTCTACTATGCTTGCAGACTGATTTCTGTCGTCAACTTATCCGTCCATCTGTCATCAGTAAGTCTTCTGATTTTATATCTTCCTGTCTCTTCTTCTGTTTAATTCCTCTAATTCTTTGTGATTTTACTTGATGATACACCAGCTGGCACCAGTCATAGAGCGACTTGTACTCCCTTTCTTTGATGACCAAATAGCTATGGTCCTTGAGACCGAGATCTGATATTACATTATGAGTCACTTTGAGTCTATTTAACTTTGTATTCATATATACCGGACTTCGAGCCACTAACAAATTGGAATTTTTTAGCTTCCCGGCCAAATTCAGACTTTGTGCGAATCGCCCTTCTTCTTCGTCTTCTTCTTCTTCTTATTCCACCATGGTCCTTCATAATCCGAACAACTGGCATTGGGTCAGCAAGAATGCTGGTGAATGGACTAGACAATGGTTCGAAGAGAATCTGACCAAGATATCAGCCGAAGATGGAGATGTCACCGCCAAAATTAACAAGGTTGTCAGCATGGACGGGGATGTTGACGTGAGCCAGCGGAAAGGCAAGGTCATTACCATATACGATGTGAAGCTCGTCATAGAATACTCTGGTTTGTTATTCCAATAGCTGTAGTATGCCTCCCACATGGTAGATCGCCTAACTTGTATCAGGAACCGCTCCCGGAGAAGAGGATGTCTCTGGTACAATTACGGTGCCTGAAGTTGCTCATGATACTGAGGAAGATGACTTTGTCGTATGTCAACCCCGTTGAGTGAGGTATTCCTTCCAGTTGCTAATTATGACGTAGTTTGACATAGATATATACTCGGAGTCTCAAGCAAAGCAGCCGGTCAAGGATCTGGTTCGATCCAAGATTACGCCACAGCTTCGAAGTGAATTCTTAAAGCTTACCGCAGCTTTGATTGCCGAACATGGAAAGGATATTCAGCACGCTGCTGACACGAATCCCTCAAGTGGATTCTCTACACCAAAATACCACACTCCGACGGGTGCTGCATCAAAATCCGAAGCTGCCCAGACCAGCAGCAGTGGCGCTGTCAACACAACAACAGTGACAGATCAAGAGGAATTCCGAACCACCGCTGCGGAAATGTATCAAACATTCACTGATCCGCAGCGGCTCGCAGCTTTCACCCGTGCTCCACCAAAGAGATTTGATGGCGCCCAGAAAGGGGGCAAGTTCGAATTGTTCGGTGGCAACGTATCCGGAGAATATGAAGAATTGGAGGAGCCAACGAAGATCGTTCAAAGCTGGAGACTGAACCAGTGGCCCGCAGGCCATCACTCTAAGCAAGTAATTGAATTCGATCAAAACGATGTAGACAGCGTGACAGTGATGAGGGTCACCTGGAGCGGCGTTCCTGTAGGTCAAGAAGAGGTAACGAAACGTAATTGGGAGGAATACTACGTGAAGAGCATTAAGAAGACATTCGGGTAAGTCAATTCCATCAATATCCGCCACGGTGTAAGGATCATAGTTAACAACGAGAAGGTTCGGAACGATCCTATAGTCAAGCTTTTCGGCTAGCCAACGGCGTTTTCTGGTTCCATGGTGTAATTGGTAAAGGATACGGCCAACCCTTACAAGTGACAGTCTTTAATCACTTGAACAAGCACATCATGTCGTCAAGGAGTCGTTAAGGGGTCGTTAAGGAGTCGTTAAGGTAGAGGATGTTTGTTGTCTCCCCTTAGATAATTTGCGTATAGAAAAAGTGAATTACAAGATGATGACATTTAAACACGATGACACTACCGTTTAGTGTTTTGTACTCGACTCTTAACATACCTATTGCCTACCATATAACTATATCTAATGAAATTCATTATAGGAGGTAGGCACTTGTGCAGTATAGGACTGTAGGTGGTACCGTCGGGCTGCATAGGTACTGATACGTACTAAGAAGTCTAAGATCTAGGCACGGGACAATCCGAGCCAACCAGCCAATTACTCGCATTACGTACCCTTATGTATGGGTACTGGTACCTAATCAAGTGTAACCCCATAGCATCATCCGCTACGTCACCCAATAGCGGAACCTTCACACCCCACATTCCCACATTCCCAGCCATTTTAGACTTTGTAGTAGAAAGCTTGAACCTTGATAAACTTCGGACCCCTTCTCCTTAGTGTAGTATAGTGTACTGTAGGTAGGTACATACTTTATCGGACAGCTTTTATCGTTCCTATAATCTATTTCCACCTTTTGTTTTATCTTCTACCTTCAACTTCTACTCTACATCTTTTACTCGACACTTGAGCCGAGTCTCTTCACATCGCAGGTATATATATAGGGATACCTTATATTTGCTCTCCATCTACTATATAGTAGATTGTCTCTCTTTTTAATTTCACGCACTTACTATTACAATGCTCAATGATCTACTGATATTCAATCTTCGATTTGCTTATTATATGCTACATACCTCCTTCTCTGATGGCCACGCCATCTCTATCGCCGTCCTCGTCGCCCATGAGTAAAGTCTTCACTTACAAGCTCTTTCGCGATTCACAATTCCCCAATTCCGCTATCATTCCACATCATTCGTTGAACTATTAAATATCCCTTTTTGATTAGAAGAAACATTTTGGTGCTTCGAGACTTAACAGTAACTACCGCTATACGAATCTTCAAAACTTATATATTTAGTCCTTACTAGTTCTAATTAGCCGTTCACTATGTCTTCTATACCTTCTAATGCTTCTAGGCTCTTGTTGCCTAGCGACGAAGACCTAATAATCGCCGAGAATACGGGCATCCACGTACAACTGCGCATCGCCGGTTCCGATATCAGCCTTAACCCTCGATCCTTACCCCTTACTTCTGGTGTGCTACCGACTTCTGCTCGACTTAACACAAGCCAGTCAGAGGTTCAGCCGTCACAACTCCCTGACTGGAGTAATCTCGAAGTTATTCATCGAAATACCCTGTTACCGAGAAGTCACTTTTTTCTGTATAATACCGAAGAAGATGCCCTGTCTGAAGATGTGACTCGCTCCAGAGCAGTCTCGCTCTCCGGCCTTTGGGGCTTCGAGTTCTCGTCCGGGCCTTTCAAAGGTTCCCGGGATTTCTACAAGCCCGACTTCGATCACACAGAATGGAGCCTCATCAAGGTTCCAGGTATGTGGCAGCTTCAGGGGTTTGGCAAAGGTCCGCAGTACACGAACGTCAACTATCCTTTTCCAGTAAATCCACCACACGTCCCATATGACGATAACGAATGTGGGCGCTATGTCACTCGCTTTACGGTGCCGAAGAGACTTGAGGACGGTGATCAATGGCGGCTACGATTTGAGGGTGTAGACGCTGCATTTACGGTCTGGTTGAACGGGAAAGAAGTTGGCTATTCTCAGGGCTCCAGGAACCCCAGCGAGTTCGACGTATCGACTTTCCTCCGAGTCCATTCCGAAAATACACTCTGCGTTGAAGTATACCAGCGATGTGATGGTAGTTACATCGAAGATCAGGACCAATGGTGGCTCAGTGGCATTTTCAGGGATGTTTGGTTGCATTCCTTTCCCTCAGTCCGTTTCGATGATTACCATATCCAAACCTTTCTCGACGATGACTATAAGGATGCATGGCTTGCGATAGATATAACGCTCAATAAAGCAGGAGAGGTCATCACATCCAAACTTCTTGATGACCAGGGTAAAGTAGTCATCTTTCATTCTCAAACGACTCGAGAGCAACGATTGAGATATAAGTTCCGAATCTGGGATCCCGAAAAGTGGACGGCAGAGACGCCTTACTTGTACACACTAGTACTCTCCGTCGGTTCTACATGTGTCTCTCAAAAAGTCGGATTTCGCAGGGCGGAACTTATCGACGGCGTTTTCTGTGTCAATGGAAACCCAGTAAAAATTCGCGGCGTCAACCGTCACGAACATAATGCGCAGTCAGGGAGGACGGTCCCATACGCGAACCTCGTTGCGGATCTCCAAACAATGAAGAATTTTAATATCAACGCTATCCGTACCTGTCACTACATTAACGACTATAGACTATATGACCTTGCCGACAGGATGGGGTTCTGGGTACTAGACGAAGCTGATCTCGAGTGTCATGGTTTCGGGGAAGTTGGCGGCGATCCGGCCAGCTACGCATCCGATAATCCTGAGTGGAGGGAAGCTTACGTGGATCGTGCGGTGCAAATGGTGATGAGGGACAGGAACCGTCCTTGTGTCATCATGTGGTCTCTCGGCAACGAGGCATTCTATGGGAGAAACCACCAGGCAATGTACGATGCGATTAAAAGGATCGATAGGACGCGTCTCATACATTACGAGGGTGACCAGAAAGCACAGACGGCGGACATATTCAGCCGGATGTACACTCACGTTGACCAGATGGTCAGGTACGCGGAGGAGAAAGAATGGAAGAAGCCGTTCATCATGTGTGAATACGCCCATGCTATGGGAAACGGACCCGGAGCCATACAAGAATATATTGAGGCGTTCTATAAATATCCACGGTTGATGGGAGGCTTCGTATGGGAATGGGCGAATCATGTAAGCTTGTTCAACCCTGGACTTTTTCCCTCTGCATCAGAATTAACGAGTCATATCTGCGTTATAAGGGCCTCCTTGCCGAAACTAGAACTGGCCAGAAGTATTTTGCATACGGCGGTGACTTTCGACCCGATGAGCCTAACGATGGCAATTTCGTGATGGACGGTCTCTGTGACTCGCAGCACGTGCCAGGCCCGGGGCTCAGTGAATACAGCAAGGCCATCGAGCCAGTACAAGTGCTCAGCATAAAAGGCAACGAAGTAAGGATCGTAAACCGCTATGACTTCCTAACATTAGACCATCTTAAGTGCTACTGGGGTCTCGTGGCCGACCGACAGCAGATGATCGGGAACGAGATCCTTATTCCAAAGGGGATAAATCCCCACACAGAGGCTACGCTTGTGCTCGGCGGTCTGCCTAAAACCCTGTCCACGGACACATGGCTGCAGCTAGACTTCATGGCCCGTCAGGAAAGCCGTTGGGTACCGCCCGGGCATGTCGTAGCCCGCGGCGAGCTTCCCCTAACCCGCCCACCATCTCTCACAACTCTCAAGAGCCTGCCTGCGCCAGGTATCCGCCCGCAAGTGCAGCGTAAAGATGGCATGCTCTACGTTACGCTAACCAAGGGCATGATCTTTGGCTTCGACACAGGTGTCGGCACGCTCTCCTCGCTATCTCACGTTTCGAACCCTCATAATAACATCCTTACCGTTCCAGTGACGCTAAGCGTCTACCGTCCGCTCACAGACAACGATCGGGGTGGTCCGCACGGCCCGGAGTGGCTCGCGAGCCGCGTCCACCAGGCGCGGCAGCACTTCTATCAAATGGTCGTCACCGAGACAGACTCG
This sequence comes from Hypoxylon lienhwacheense, assembly GCA_902806505.1. NCBI lineage: Eukaryota > Fungi > Ascomycota > Sordariomycetes > Xylariales > Hypoxylaceae > Hypoxylon > Hypoxylon lienhwacheense. Next base: position 869,776 of record CADCWW010000011.1, read on the forward strand.
GGCTGCGTCATCGAAGTCCAAGGCCGTGTAGCGCCTCCCGCGCTATCCTGGGCCATCGAGACTACGACAACGTACACGCTTACGTCGTCGCATTGCTCTATTCGTATTCATGCGCGACCAACTGGCTCACACTTACCATCAACCTTAGCACGCTTCGGCCTCAGCTTCGGGATCCAAGGCCTGCGTGTCGTCGAGTGGTTCGGCCGGGGTCCCGGCGCGTCGTACGCGGACATGAAGCGTGCGCAGCAGGTCAACACGTGGGGGCTCTCTGCCGACGCGTTATTCGCGCCCATCTACGAGTCTGGGCCGCAGGAAGCAGGGAACCGGACGGACGTGCGGTGGGTCGAACTGCGTACGCGGTGGGGCGGCGGCGACGATGACGGGTTTCCCGACAGGCTTCTGCGCGCGCGGTTCGGCGACCATGCTGGCGCTAGCTTCGCCGTTTCATCTTACGCGGAACGCGACATTGACGAAGCACGACATCCTTACGAGCTACGGGGGAAGAAGAGAGACGATCATATCGTTCGGCTGGATTGGTACCATCACGGCTTAGGCACGGGGAGTTGCGGGCCGGCGACGTTGCCGCCATACCAGCTTAGGACTGATCGCGAGTTTGACGTAGAAGTGCTGCTAGATTAGATTGGTGATGGGAGTGGTGGTGGTGGTGGAAGGATGATAAATAGGAAAATAATAAAACGAAAACATCGCCATTTCAATATGACGGGCCTGATCCGAGACGCACATCCTCATGTTCCGTATACTTCGTAGGTTGATAGGTATTATCGACAAAGTGAAGTCGAATCAAAGCCGTCGTCTAGTATGTCGTCTATTGGCAACCACTTTTCTAATCTACATCTAAAAAAGCTTTCTCCATGACCACTTCACTGCCTGGTACGGGCAATATAATCCTAATAGGTAGGTAGGTAGGTACCCATCCCGCCATGTCTAAATCCATACGACCAACTATCCGCAATACGTAACCGTCACATCGGTAAAATCCTGCGGCTACGTCTGCGAGCCAAAAAGAAAAAACACATACATAAGTCCCTTTCTCTCCCCGCCATAAGCACGTCCATCCCTCAGAAGAAGGACCTGGTCAAGTCAAGGCAGAAGCCAGCCGAACCCATCCAATCCCACCACCACACCTCAGACGTACTGCCAACATCCGACCTCGGCGTCGACGCCGACGAGGTTCAAGCCGATGGCGTCGACGCAGTCCGTCTGGTTGAATCCCGCGGCGCCGGCGTAGAGGCGGTAGCTGGCGCCCGTGCCGTCCATCCAGTCCTCGACGTCGGGACACATCTTGACGCCACCGGGGGCGGAGCCGTCGACGGGGAGGAAGTCGAGGACGAAGCGCTGCTGCGACGACGACGGGGGCGATGACGACGACGATGATGATGATGATGGCGTTGGTGGTCCGCAGTCAGCCGTTATCACCGTCTTGTTGTACCATCCCCCCGTGTACGAGCCCGCCGGGACGTAGGCGGAGTGTGCTCGGGTGTACTCGATTTGTCCGGTGCGCGCTACGTAGATGGCTTGTCCGCCGGGGACGGCGACCTAGGTGGGGTTAGGACAGGTTCAGGTTAGGGGATCTGACGTGACGGAGTGTAAGGCGGTAGGCAAGTGGGACGAGGAGCAGAGTATCGGGATAGACACGAGGTTGCGAGGCGTCAAGCCATTGCTACCACAGCAAAGGGGCAGAGAGAGAGAGAAGACTTACGGCCATGCCAGTCAGACCACCGTAGACGAGCGTGCCCTGCACGGCGGGACACGAGGACACGCTGCTCGGGCAGTAGGTCTGGGGACCCGAGGTGCCGGCATAGAAGCCCTGGGCGGCGGCGTTGAGCAGCGCGCCGTCGACCTCGGTGCCCGGGGCGAAGACGGTGAGGAAGTAGGTCGTGGCCGAAGCAACGGCAGAGTAAGCGAGGGAGAAGAGAAGGAGACGCATCTTGACGTTCTTGATAGAGTTGTGTTTGGTCCTGGATTTGCGAGGTTGCTTGATCTGGAAATAGGGGGTTTGGTGAAGAATGAGAGAGAGAGAGAGAGAAGTGATGAGTTAATTTGGTGAGGATTGTTTCGGTATGTTGTTCACTCTCGCGATGTCGAGCAATATGTAGCTTTCCCTCCAGTCTGATGATCAAGTTTGGGAGGGAAGGAGATCTAGGCAACGTGGTGATGAAGAAGTTCACGAGTTAAGTACTACGTTGAACATTGTGAAAGTTGTGAGATTTGTCTGAGGGAGGCTCCATCGGCGTGCTACCAGATGGTTTGCTCTGTACCTACTCTCTTATGATCAAGTTTCGTACGCAGGTAGGTAGGTACTTTGTAGGATCTCATCTTCACACGTAGTACCTTCTTGCCGTGGCAAACTATCGTCACATTACGTGGTTGTCGCGTTCGTCCGAACTCTACGTCATGATCGCGCCGAGGTCACTGTTTCCTGACGACGTTTCTACCTGAGTCCGAAGTGCATGTAGTTATTTACCTCGCAATAGTTGTTGTTTCGATGTCTTTTCATATTATTTGGATGCCGTTTCCATACCTATACTAAATTACCTCCCACGTATCCAAGCTGTCCCAAGCCTACCATGTATTTACCTATGCTGAAATCAAATCGCATCTCCCCTGCACATCTCAGTATGCATACGAACTCTTTGTCTGTCTACTTGTTGCTTTTACGTACGAGCCCTATTCATAAAAGTTAGGAGCATCCTAGACTCTAGAGGAACTGACGTGGGCGAAGCCATCACTCATTTTCCATCCCATTCTTCGTGAGTTTGAGCATAGCGTACCTATTCACAGCTCATTACTATGATGAATCCGCAGGTAAGTCACGATAGCTGACTGATATCCAACTCCTACCCGGTCATCCCGCCTACGGACTCGGTAGTTACCTAGCTGTAAGTCGAACTCTCAAAAGACGTAAAGGGGGGTGAATGTAACGGCGATAGGGAGAAAGGCCAGCTGACCCGGACGTCGACCAGTTTACAATATATAGCAAAACACAGCAAGGGAAGTTTGGCCAGCTGTATAAACAATTATGACTCTGACTACCTTTCATTCTCACGGAAAGAATAAAACGAGGATATATCGATCTCTAAAAGTCAACAGGTATTTATTATTTATGTATAAGTGGTACTTGGAGGTACATGCGTAGCGTCATTAGCACCGAACCTGGTAGGGATTACCGCCGCTAAGCCCTGATGTCACAGCACTTTGCAGCTGCAGCAGCAGGTACGTAACAGCCCCTAAACTAGCGGATTTATAGGGGAGTTGCATCTTCGTTTACATACATCGACTTACACTTACAACACAAACGCTCATACCCCTTTACCAAGAGGTTCGTATACTCTATATCTCTCTCAATATAATATGTTTCTTAACTGCTCATAATATCACTTTCCCAACGACGTGTTCAAGTCACATCTCCCAAAATTTACCTCTGATGTCCGTGTTTTCATAGCCTGGTTACGTCCTATCACGAGACTTGACCGTCCTGCGGATGGCTGTTGTAACCTCGTCCGTATTAGTCTTTGCTGCTGCCTCTGTTTACTCGTCGTCGTGGAACACATCGATTTATACTGTTATCTACCTAGAACGCGGTATTAGTATATAATAGATATGTCAGTTCATACAGAACAACATCATCTCCCATGGGTTTTCTCTATTCCCGATGTTGGTGACGACTATCACCGCATCTAAATGCAGGTAGCTGACGGATTGTGAAATACGTCGATAGCAATATGCTACCCGAGAAGTGTTCTGTCCTGTTCCTCCCAAGCAAATCGGATCAGGTTACGACGGGGATGAGAGTGCCGTGTAGTGGCTATGACAGCCTTGATACAACGTCTTAGCCCGCATCACCGACTACCCCCGGGTAGCGACATGTTGTCTTACGGCTACCTCAGTAAGCCAGGTCACACCTGTCTTCTCGAAAATGTCGTCGTTCGCTCTTTCACACGAGTCTACCTTCAACTCACAGTGCAGCTGCCTTCATCGCTGTTTTATATCCGTGGCAGCTAGGATCAAGAGCAAGATATGGAAGGCAAGTCCTTTCGCCGAACATCAAATGTTGTCTTATGATATGCTCGGTATACTCATATATATGTAAAGCCTACACACCTGGGCGACCTTGGCACGGTTCGCTTGAAGGAACAGTCATGAAGGACCAATGAAGTAATACTTTATTCCTACCTACCTAGATGACATCCCCGACAAGAGTCTTGATATAATTCCTATTTGTCTATATCTATATATCTCAAGAGTATTAACCTACAGCCGTTATAATCACCTAGTATCTACTCATTCACTCCCTTCTTTCCCTTGTCTCCTTTTAAGCCTCTTACCTATATGCCCCCGTTCAGTATCCTTCACAGACACACATTGAGAATACATCCACCTCTCGCCCAGATATCCAAGATGGCAACACGCAACCATCACCATGTCTGTTACGTGGTCCCGCCCTACATGCTCAGCGCTATCGCCGAGAGCAGTGACAACGAGGACCATATCCGCGAGTCTGCCCGCAACGCCCTCAACCTCCACAAGACCTACATCGGCAAACGAGAGCAACGCTTTGCCGCTCTCACCGCCCCTCGCGGCAGCAGAGCAGCCGCTAGCATCCACAAGCCCAGCATAGTGCCCGACCACATGCTCCAGTACATCGCCCAGAGTGAAGACGTGGACGACGACACCCGCGCCTGTGCCAGGCGTGACCTAGAACACGCCAAGAACGTGCACGCCAGGTACCAGCAAGCCCAAGGCCTCCGCGACGAGTCATCCGATCAAAAGGCCCTAGTGTTCGTAGAAGACTCTGCAGAGCCCAGTACCGAGAAGACCTACCGCGCCGTGTACGACGCGCAGAACAACGCCGACGAGGACAACCTCCCCGGCCACGTCCTCCGCGTGGAGGGCCAGGACGCGGTCCAGGACGCGTCCGCCAACGAGGCCTACGACAACGCCGGCCTCGTGCTGTCCTTCTACGCCGACATCTTCGGCTGGAAGTCCATCGACAACAAGAACATGCGCGTCATCAGCTCCGTGCACTTCGGCACGAACTACGAGAACGCCTTCTGGGACCCGCAGGTCGCCCAGATGGTGTACGGCGACGGGCATAACTTCCTCACCAACTTCACCGGCTGCGTGGACGTCATCGGCCACGAGCTCACGGTAAGGTGTCTGTATACTACAATGCTACATATATCCCCTCCCAAGACTCGTTCCTTATCTTCTTTTCCTTATGAAACATCGACGACGACGTATACTAACCCGCCCAGCACGCCGTCACCGAGTACACCTCGCCGCTCGATTACATGGGCCAGAGCGGCGCCCTCAACGAGCACGTGTCCGACGTCTTCGGCATCATGATCAAGCAGAGAGTCGAGAATGAGACCGCCGACAAGGCCGACCGGCTGATCGGCGAAAACTGCCTGATGCCCGGCATCAAGGGCATTGCTCTCCGCAGCATGAAAGCGCCGGGGACAGCCTATGACGACCCCCGATTTGTGAGTATCCGGCATTTTTTTCTCTCTTTTTCTCTTTTCATTTACTGCGTACCTTATATAAAACCCTCAAGTTCATAGATGAAAATGCCTGTCGTGCTATTAGCTTATAGCATGAACCTACGAGACCGTCACCCGATGCTAACCAACCTACCTCTCGCCAGGGCAAGGACCCCCAGCCAGCCCACTTCAGAGACTACAAGATAACGACCGAGGACAACGGCGGGGTGCACATGTACTCGGGGATCCCGAACAAGGCGTTCTACAACGCCTCCGTCGCGTTCGGCGGCTACTCGTAAGTTCTCTCCCCTTCCTTTAATCCTGGGGCTACGTACGTCCTACATTTCCGAAAGATAGGAGAAGGGGGATGCCCGATAGATATGCTCACGCGACGCGCAGGTGGGAGAAGGCCGGGAAGATCTGGTGGGCGACGATGCAGAGCGGCCAGGTGCCGGCGCGCTGTACCTTCGTCCAGTTCGCGGACGTGACGGTGGATAAGGCGGAGGAGCTGTTCGGCGACGACGCGGCGGCCGTCATGCGCAAGGCCTGGAGCGATGTCGGCGTCGTCCGGAAGTCCCATTCTTAGGGGGGTGGGTGTTCGGCTAGCTAAACCGTTTCAGTATCGGGAGGAGTGTCTCTAGAATGATTATGGAGGTAAGCGCGTGTTGTGGTGTCTACATGGGCTTGTAAGGGAGGAGGATATTGAGAAGTGGTCGTGTACCATGCTGAAGGATTGTGCGGGAATGGTTAGGAGTTTAGGTCGAGGAGATAGGTTTTAATTTGGTTGCTGTTGTCTACTAGAGTTAGACGAAGACACATGATCATTAGACTGCAGAATAGACATAGCAAATGTTATTGATGGCGAGTTACACTCCCTATTATTTGAATGGGGATGGCGACTATCGACCTACTAGAAGCGAAGGTAAGAATTTGCTATGTTCAAGACAGTTAAGACTGTTAAGTAGGTACCGTCACAATTCTTAACCTCACGAGGATAAAAGCATACTCAAACTACACGGCGTTCTAATTAATTGAAGTAGTAACTGCATTAAGGTACAAAGATCAAATCCCGTTTTGCTTCACATGTACCCTTGAATCCCAAGCAACTTTCAATGCAGTGTCCACTGCAGTAGAAAAAAAAAGACGCAGAGAGAGCTGCTCCCCAGTCATGTTATCATCAGCAAAGTATTAAGTGAAGAACTCGGTTCTACTTGGGTCATCTTCGATTGCGGGACCGATGAATCGGACATCGGCCGACGCCATTAAAAGCTCCAGCTCACTGCTGAGCATCTCCTTTTCAGCATCATCTTCCCAGCCCGTTATTTCGATGACAGATGGGTGTGAAGGCCAGTTGTAGCAACCGTCCAGGATGACGTCCACCATTCGGCAACATCCCATTGGACAGTAGCAATTGTCCAGGCTAATCTGGAGCCTTTTCAAAGTAGATATTTCTCGTATACTCTCCATTATCCTGGCCCATCTTAGTCTTAGGTTCCATAACGAGCTTTCGTGAACGCCGCTCTGATGTTCCTCCCGGTCAGTATCCTCCGCTAGCTCTGGACGGCGTCTTATATCATGGGCTAGTTCGTGGATCGGTCTGTCTCTCATATCGAAAGTGCAGCTGACATCGCAAAGATTGAAGAACGCACCGCGTTCTCGGTAGCCTGTGCGAAATAGGGACTCCGAATAGGCGCTGTAGAAATCGTTCCCGTAAGGAAAGACGAAGCGGTTGTAAGAACAGTAGATAAACACCGCCTCGGCATGGACCTGTTGACTCACGCCGCTCAACAGGGCAATTGGCCGTCTCACTCTGCCCCAGTCGGCTGGAATTCCGTCATAACGGCAATGGCTGGTACTCGTATCATATCGAAGATTATGAAGCTTTAATCCGTCCGCTTCATTTATGCAATTTGGTAGAAAGACAGAACCCTTGAGGAGAAGATATTTGTAAATCATATGTCGGAGCTCGATTGGTAAGCACATGAAACCATGGAATTCTGTCCCGATGCGCTTCCTGCGTTCGGCTTTTATAAGTTCATTTGTATTGACATTCGTGAGTCCTCTCAGGTTATCGTAATAGCTGCTCAGGCGATACTTCCATTTCTTCGCTCGTTCTGACGCGAAGTAGCATGAGACCAGGCTGACATCACGGTCGTAAGTCAGCCCTTCCCACTTGATAGCTTGATCCCAAGAGACAGCCATCTTATGAAAAGTCTGCGGGCAAATATAATAGAAAAGGAACGCTGGTCAGCGATAGACCTAAGAACTACAACAGGTAAGTTGGTTGCTTTTTTTTTTTTTTTTTTTGACAAATGAGAGAAGGTACAGGTATTTACAAAAGAAAGGTATTTTTCAATCATCCAAGGATACATGTATTATAGCAGTCTTTAATACATGTATGTATCAAGACTTAGTATTGGAAATAAACTCACGTTCCAAATGTTTTGTAAAAGATGAGTTCCGAATTTCTCAGGTGATGACGCACCAAGCTGGATGAAGTGAAGACGTGAAGACACGAAGACGTGAAGACACGAAGACGTGGAGGATGCGATGACAGGAATGAAGAAGAAATAATCCCTTTGATTTTATGCTGAAGAGAAAGCTTTCTGTGTTAGTAGTTATGTGTGATGAATACTGATAGTGGACAGAAAAGTAGAATCATAGGACGCGCGATCGAGGTTATCGTTCTTGTAAAAGTAGAATGGAAAAGTAGAATGGAAAAGTAGAATGGAAAAGTAGAATGGAAGAGAAAAAAAAGGAAATGAAGGAAAGGTTTTTTAAAAAAAAAGATGAAAGTGGAAGATGTGATTAAGAAATACGTACCACGTTTATATATTCTCAAACACGTACATGACGCATTCACGACGAGTCCGTTCCTTCCTCTTCTTGTTCATGAACACCATGGGCACGATAAGAACGATAGGAACTGCAGCAAAGATAGGAACGATACGAAAGATAGGCACTATAGGCACTGTAAGCACTGTAGGCACTATAGGCACTACAAGCACTATAAAATCCACTTACACCTCCATCATCTTTAAGAGGAAATCACATATACCATCTTCTGCACTTATTTCTTCTCTTTAACACCCCTTCCTGCCCTTCGTCATCCTCCTCCCACCTTACAAACTTTTAAGATCACGATCCATTTCGTCGTCCTGGGGGTCCAAGAGGAGCCGGCCATATATTCTACCAGGCACCTCCCGTGAATAGGAGACTGTATTATAAGAGGTACAGGCAGGCAAAAGGAGGGAGCTTATCCTTTGAATTAGTGAACGGAGGCAAAGGATAGGCTCCCTCTTTGGCCGTGCCTGGCGGAATATAGCCTTATTAAATGGACAAAGTTTTGTTTTCCTATGTCACGCAAATCGCTGACTCTGCCTCCTTAAGGGGTATTCCAGTCATCCTATGCGTCATGGGTTAGGTACGCGAGGCAGCCAGCCGTCTACATTAGCTTCTAGTTAGGTAGATAGCCCGTCCCCGTAGAGGACGGAAACATGTTCATCATCATCTATATCGTCATTTCCCAAAACTTATTTGTACTTACTTCCCATTTCAACATGCTTACAGTCACTCGTCACACAAAAGCTTAATGACTTCCGTGAGCAATTCATTGTGTTAGCTACTTGAGGTCAAGATTCTAAAACCATCGCCTCAGACTCCGTCTATCTTAGCAAGATGGCAGGTACAAGCTCCGTCTGGCAAACACATGTTCTTTAGTATGGAATGAATATGCCGCAGCAACTCCATCTCTTCAAATCCCTTTTCCGGTTCATCTTTAATCCACAAAGTTAACACATCCACGGAGACTGTCGATAAAGTCAGGGTCGAATTCCGACAGCCAAGCTGGTTCGTTCACACCAGACTCCGGGGCAGATATCACATCTGTGTTCTCCTGGAACGGGTCCGAGTCAAAGAAAAGAGGTGAGCGGTTGTTTTGCTCCGGAATAGGGGAGGCGGATGTACCCTCATATACATCTGAAGCCACCGATGTAGATTTTCCCACCAGAGTCTCTAGAGGCATTGAGCCTGACTGCGAATATATATCCCGGCTAGATGAGTTGTTTGGAGATAAATCAAACCGATCTGATGCCTTCTGTAACTCTTCAACTGTAGTAAAGCTGAGATTTGGCTCCTAACCATAATCCATGCTTTCTTTCAGTGTCTGAACAACACCAGGATACAACGTTTCGTCGTTATCTAGTGCCGCCTGAGATGTACCGACATCTCCAGATTGAATAAGGGTCTCCAAATCAGGGAGGTCATTGTCAAATATATCGCTATCGTACCCTACGTTCGCGTCGCTGTCGTTCAAAGTTATATCCGCCCCATCAGAAACCCCTGTCATCTCAGCCAATGGTAGTTTATACGAGCTACCGGGAGTATGACTGTCGGGCTTGTTCATAGCTAAGGATGAATCAATCGTCTTTCTTCGTCTCGACTCGTCGTCGCCCGGAGAGTTTATCAAATGTGATGAATTAAATGTTACTGAGGGCGTGCGCTTGACTTCATGACTTGGAGCAGTGGAGAGGTCGATGCACTTGACATCCGAGGTGCGTTCTACGGGCCTGTCTTTGCTCTTTTTTTGTCTTCCGCTCGTGCCATCTTTCGGCGAGCGCTTCCTTTTCACGTTCGCTACAGTAGCTCGGGATCCAGTCTTCTGGGTCGAATTCTCGTGAGCTTTGGCGTCACTATGAGACTGAGAGACGAGTTCAATTTTGGCGGAAGGTTCAATCCCGGAATTATTTTGGACCCTTTCATCCTTTCCGGGATTTTTATTATTTTTCTTTCCTTTTGGTGGTGGTCGCGGCTTATCTAAACCTTCACGGCAGCACTTATGAGTACAAGGTTTTCCCGCTCCAGTGAGGCCGCCGTTATGACAGCGGTGATTGCACATCCATTTCCCATTATCCATCTTAGTCGGTTCCGAAGTTGCGGGTCCCGTTTCTTGTGACAATAAGGTATCGATAAGTGGATAGTCATCTTCGATGCTGTGAACCGGGTCTTGGACGTCCAAAGACTTTGTCTCATCGTTTTGACTGGTTAGGGCAAGAGTAGCGTTCAGCATGTCTTCGTCAGGAAGCTCCCCATAATCCATGTCGTCATCTAGGAGGTTTATGGCAGGCATTTGACGTCGTACTGACTCGGCTTTCCTGTTCATAAATGCCATCTCTGGTACGCCATGCTCTAGAGTTCTCGTAACCTGCGTTCCAACAATCTCTTCGCAACTAAAGAAACAAGAAATCTTTTGATCCGCACCGCTGAGTGCAACGGGGAATTTCAGGTCGAGGCCGGTAGTTTTATCGATTCTTCTCAGATTCCCACGCCAAAGATACGCGAGGTTTCCATCTGTGGTTAGAACCATGAGTGTCACAGCTGGTACTTTGTTGTTCCAGACGGGTACGCCGTTTTTGTTACAATAGCGAAGGTTGACTTCCAGTGGTACCGTCAAACTTTCTTCGGGCTTAGACTGACACGCAGCCGTGGAGGCAAGCTGCGCTTTCATAGCTAACCGGGGAAATTTCTCTAGAGTCTTTAATAGATTCATGCCGTACGGAGGGTTTCTGCTTGAAATGCGCTCGATCTCGTCGAAGTCTCTATCAGCTAGCCCCAATACTGTGTGAACACCATGACCAACCCACTTCCGTACTGTTACGGGACCAGATCCTGGAATTTGTGAGAGTTGCGATGGTTTATTCTCCCAAGAATTTGCGGCGAGAGCACGGGCAAGCTCGAGGCCGGCTTTTGTACTTAAGCCATCACCATCAAAAGCGCGACAATCCACGAAGCAGCGTACTAGACGATTCAGTCGATCAAATATAGAAATCTTGTCCATCGCAAGTTTCTGCCTGAGGTGACCAAATCCCTTTTCGCTCGGGAGCTCGACACCCCCAAGGTGAACCTGAACCACCAGGAAGACTTTATGCCAGGTCTGTGTCAGGGTCTCCTTGATTTGATGGAGGATAAACGGGGATTTGTTTAGATCTCGGAAGAAAGCACGTTCATCAGACTTGAAACGAAAGTCTTTGAATTCGACGGCTTTGCAGAGCGTCGTTAGCTAATATTTTGTCAGTGTCCAATTCAAATGTCAAGTGACCATCCCGCTCAACTTACAGTCTCTTCGAGCGTTGCACCACGGGGGATTGATAGTAGCTGCTTCATAGTGTCAAAGCTGACCATATATCTTGACATGGCATGCCCGTATTCGGTACATTTAAATCGTGTCTGCTTGGTCACTAGTCCAACCTGCTGTAGTAGCGTCACGTCCCGCTCGCACCATTCTTCCATCCTCTTATCCGCATCCTCGGCATTGCGAACGTCTTGATGATATAACAACGGGCATTGGCGCACTCGTACACTCAGAAATGTCCCTCCAATCCATTTCTTCGCAGTCTGGACATTTTGAATGGTGCCTAGGCTGATTTCCGAGTTCAGGTGTTCGACTAAATTTCGATGAAGTGTACTTTCCAAATTCTCTTCGCCGGATATCATCTTTTTGTATCGTTCAATACTTGCTTTCTTGGTCATGATAATAGCGACAGCATTGTCGTCGAACTGCGGGCGGCCAGCACGACCAAGCATTTGCATCACTTCCAGATCTGAATATTCTTGAAGTTTGTCATCAGAATATCCACATGTCCCCTTGAGAACCACGGTATGGCAAGGAAGATTCACACCCACTGCCAAGGTTGATGTGCAACAGATGACATGAATCTGGCCGTTGATGAAATTCTCTGCTACTGCCAATCTGTCCTGGGAGTCGAGGCCTGCATGATGAAAAGCCACACCGTGTCGCACGACTTCTTGAAGCTCAGTAGCTATGACAGGCACACGTTTAGTTGGTGCAGGCCAAGCTCTGTTTTCTACTCTGCTAGTTGACCACCACTCTGCTAGCTTTCGCGCTGTGGTCTCACACGACTTTCGAGTGAAACAGAATATCATGATCGGCTTCCTTTCCGAATGTTTCGCAAGTAGCATGGTTAATTTTCCGTCAAGAGATTTGTCGAATACGAAATCATTCGAATGGCCCTCATACCCATATACATATCGTCGTAGTTTGACCGGACGCAGTTCCTCGCCGAACGACTCTGTGTGAGCCGTCTCTTTCTGATTAGAATGACTTCGACCGAGCCACCTCGCAACGTCTCCAATGTTAGGGACAGTAGCACTTAAGGCGACGAAACGGATGCTCGCACCAATAGTCTTCATACGAGACACAACTGCTTCAAGCGTAGCGCCACGCGCATCTTTCAATATGTGCACTTCGTCGATGAGAACTAAACGGACCATCTCTAGCAACTTTCTGTGGTCCGACCACTTCCTCGTAATAGAGTCCCACTTTTCGGGGGTGGTCACAATGATTGAGGCACTGCCTACTTGACTGGCCTTTGTCTGTGAGGTATCGCCAGTCAGTTCCATGCATCGTAAGTTCATGTGGCTAAACTTCTTTCCCCAGTCCTTTGCTCTCTCTGAGCATAAGGACTTGGTAGGCGCCTGATAGACGATCTTAAAATTCTCACTCTCTGCGCTCATGACTAGCCTGCAGATTGCCATTTCTAGGATGGCCGTTTTGCCAGACCCCGTCGGAGCCGAAACGACAACATTGTCACTCGTACCGTATACGGACGGGAAACATCTGGACTGGATAACATTGAAGAGCTCGTAGGGGAAGACATGTCGAAATTTATCGGGCATGACTTGTCGCGGATCGATGAGGCGAACACCACTCACTACGGGTGATTCGCTCGAGGCATGGTTGAGGTTTAACTTTAAGTTGCTGGCCCTTTTCTGCGAGACGAGAGGGCTGTCGATTACTTTCGCCTGTTGTTGAAGGCTAAGACGTGCGGAGGGACTAGAATTGCCAACATTTACCGGAGAACTGCTACTGAGAGAATTCTCAAATGCCGTAGTGGAATTTGGGACTTTCTTTGATTTAGCTTGCCTTCAACAACCATGTACTAGATTTAACTGACCATTGTAGAAAGGAGGTGTGGCCATCTGCACGCCAGGCTGAAGATCCCCTACTCTACCGGGCCCATTGCGCTCGAAGATGGGTTGTGAGTTAGGACTTGGCTTAATGTCACTAATGCTGTTTGGGACGTTCCAGTATGTTGTCTCGGGGTCGAGATATTGCGTCTCGTAAGGCCTGAAATGATGGCTGGCATCTCCTACTACGCGTCGTGGTTGATGAGGAGTTCTAGTGAGAGGTATGGATAACCGTTGATTGAGATGCTCCCGGCCACGATGAAAAGGCCGATGTGTTGGACCTAACAAGGTACGATCTACGCAGGAAATATCAGAAAGTAGGAAAGGGTGGAATAAAGAATTGAATTGAGCAGCTTACCGAAGTCATCGAGATCCTCATCGTCCTCCTGTTCCTCTTCATTGATACCAGTGGCGCTAGAATCCATGAACTGGGGAAACTGATAGCTGTTGGTTGGGAATAGAGTATTGGTATGATGGATGATATTTCGGATATGTCTATCACGTCCTATTCCGCTTGGAAATCCATGTATAGGATTCCCTTCGCCCGACTCTGCCCCATCAGACATGATGCTGAACGAAAAGGTGACTTTTATGGCATAGGTATGAATGATCTCAATCTCAATCTCACTCAATCTCAATCTAACTCAATCTCAAGGACAAGACAATCAAAAATATTCGGAGATATTCGAGGATGATATGAATAATACTACAGATGTGTCAAGTAATACCAGGCAATACGTCCGATCTGATCAGGAATTGAAACGTTCGATGTATTGCGAGAGGAAATGGGACGAGATAGGACACAGAAAATATAGGATGAGAAGAAAAAGAAAAGAAATTGAGATGAAAAATGTAAAATGCGATTCGAATATCCAAGGTTTTATTAAGTAATACAATCATTCCACTGAAGAGTCGCAACTTCCTTAAGTTAGCATAGATATACCTATGGTCGAAACATGTGCCTACCTCTTATAATCAAACTATATATTCTTGAAACATCTACCAAAGTATATTAGTGATAGATAGGCTGATTCTGTGGGAAGGTGCATTGCAACAATATCTCGCCAGCTCCTTCGTATTGATCCCAAGTTAAGATCCAAGATGCCACGTGATCTCATATAAAGGGGTAATAGGGGTCATAGCACGTACATACATACCTCCTACCACCCTACCTACCTACCCATATAGAATGAAGAAATATTTAATGTAACCATGTTAGCGATCGGAATCAACAGAGGGCGGCGAGAAATCTTTTTTTCTTCCATTTTATACGGCATGTATAAGGCTCGCCTTTTCTTTGATGATTCGTCGTCCCCCCCTTTTTCCCTGTATCCAAGTTTTTCAGGGCTCGTTCCGATCCCGACTCTACCTTCTCCCAGGTTCGTTATCGTCAATTTTCTCCCGAAATAATAGACTTGTGTATCGTTCAAGATTCCTCGTGTATCCCATAACGCATTTAACATGGTCTCGCGCGTATAGAACTGAGCTTCTTTGAGCTTCTTCTTCGGCTCGGCACTTAGTATGAGCGCGTATGCTCTCGATACGAGAGGCTACCATCCCAAGCTTTTATCCAACCCATGCTTAACATTTCATTCATTTCGATTTTTACCCCGCGATGAAGGTACGCGGTTGTGGTGTCGCAACGGCGAAGCAGGGCGCG
Source organism: Hypoxylon lienhwacheense (assembly GCA_902806505.1). NCBI lineage: Eukaryota > Fungi > Ascomycota > Sordariomycetes > Xylariales > Hypoxylaceae > Hypoxylon > Hypoxylon lienhwacheense. The sequence continues at coordinate 884,923 of CADCWW010000011.1, forward strand.
AGGTCGAAAGACCCATCGCCTTCATGTTCTCGAGCGGGTCAGGAACGCTGAGCTTGTCGTCCGTATACCTTGGCGTGTTCATCGGATCGATGGTTGTCTTTTCGTAGTTGACGATGTTGATCGGTGGTGGGCGGCCACGTTTCCGATCAGGGCCGGTGTAGAGGAAGGTCGATACGAGAACCAGAGACGTGCCAATAAGGAACTAGAAATTATTAGCGAGCTATCATGAAAAAAAAGAAAAAAAAGAGAAATTACACGGGTAATAGAAAACTCACAGCCAAGGTCACTCGAACTTTGAAGAACCATACGCTAAATAAGAAACCTATAACGATGCTGATGCTCGTCGCAAAATTTTTAGCAATGTTGTCGGCATAGTTGATGGAGAGTGCAGTAAGCACGCCTCCGAAAGCCTGAAGAATGATCAAGGCCCAGACGATCCAGTTGTAGCCGTCGAACAGCCCGTGCTTCGCAATCTCCTGGCCGTCCTTGAACGCAATACCCAATATCGCCGGAAACAGAGAGTAAAATGACAGCTGTATGTTGCGAGTCCAGACAGATGCAGGGCTTTCTGTGTCTTTGAGGACCTTCTCGAAGTAGACTCCCGTCATACCCGAAATTACGGCTACGGCCATCACGGCTACTAGCCCGATCGAGTAATTCATAACAGGAGCAGTAATCTGGTCCTCCTCAATCCCTTCGTACGTTGCGGACCTTTTCGTGAGAATTTGACCGACCTCGGCTATAGTGTCCATGCCGCGCTTCGTGAGCTCCATCGCAACGTCGCCCGCGCCATTTGCCACCTGACCCAGCTCATGCACCGAACGGGGGAAGAAGTGATCCGTCATGTCGTGAATCATGACCGAACCATCCTTCGAGCCCGAGGAGGGAATCGATACGATGGAGACGCCAATGGTCAGGATGACAAGGGAGATCCAACGCTTCATCGTCAAGGATCGACCGAGCATGGTAACTGTAAAAACAGCAGTTGTGAGGATCCTGAGCTGGTACAGGATCTGGAAGTGGACCGGGTCGAGATTCCCTACCGCGACATACTGCAGCATGTTCTGCAACGTATACAGCGTCGCGGCGATGGCCAGTTTCCATCCGTCGCCGGAGAAGACGGAATTATAGATTTGCTCAAATATGACGGTCGCGGGCGTCGAGGGCGCCAGATTTCTCGAAACCTCGTATATGGCAAAGGTCAGGGAGATGGCTAGTTTGATTACCTCGGTCAGGAAGACAGCTGTCGAAGTAAAATATCGATGGTCGCCAGTCGGGGGCATCATTCGAGAATAATGCATGAGGAGAATCAGGGCGGAATTTTGAAAGGTCAACTGAGAGCGGTAATATGTTAGTTATAGAGTGCTATTACTTTCCGACCAGTCAACCACATACCGTAATAAGAGAAACTTGCTTCATAGGCAAGCCGAAGAGTGTCGGCCCTCCCACTGGCTGCGGGGTACCATCGAGGAGAGCCATGGTGGATCGTGAGTTATGACCGCGGTTCAGTCAACTTATGAAGCAGTTTGTTCGTGAGCGTGTAGCACTTCTCTCCTGGTTGGAACCTTCCCAGGCGATCAAATCTTGAAAAGAAATCGCCAGTCGAGCATCCAATTGATATCCAGGAAAACTTTACGAAAATGGATTTCTACTACTGGATCTCTTGTCGCAGTGGCGGCAGGTTGCAGTAGCGTATGTCTGTATGGATTAGTGTGTGGTGAGATTGCAATTTGAAGGCGATGAAAAAATCAGTCGCGTGTTGCTAAATAGTTAGGAAGAAAAAAAAGAATGTAGAATCCCTTGATGTATTTGGTGTATGGCCGATTTAGGCGTGCGCGCTTCCACCACCCACATCCAAATCGCTTCCAAATGGGGGACCTGGCCTATTAGGCTTGTTTGACCCCTGAATGTGACGCTATGCAATGTAGCACTCGAAGCGAGGAAGCGAGGAATCTGTGACACTCGGCTTCAACGGCGATCCAAGTTAACTTAGATGAGTCGTGCCTAGGTCGGCTGATCAGGTTAGATGTTGTATTTGCGTTAAAGTTGAGAAAAAAAAGAAAGAAAAAAAACAGAAATGATTTGGAAAGGTAAAAAGGTAATGAAAGAAAATGCAAAGCTACATGTAAGCATTAGATGAAATGGTGTATGCGCTGTTATGGTTACAAGTACCTACATGTACGTTCCTCTCGCTAGGGCTAGACCACAGTCATAGGTCGATGATATCAAAGGCGTTCGGATTATTCCCAATACGTACCTAAGGATCATCGAAGCTCGAGCTTCGTCGTACCTAGCCGCTACGGTATGTAAGACATGTATAGGGGTGTATGTACGTATAATCGTGATTCTGCAAATAATATCGGACGATGCAGTAAGGCGGTAAAGGGGTCTGATTCCTGCCCTAGCCTTATAGACTGCCAACTACCAACTACATATCTACAGATCAACTCATGGATGTCGAGCACATGGTATCAAGTAATCTTTTATCATCCAACCAACATCATTTGAGTTGCCCGAGTTCCGGTTGAATGCTCACACATAACATATAATAAAAGTCAGTATAGGTTTCATGGTATAGTTATCCACCTACGACATATACATAGAATATTATAGATGTTCCGATCTAGAGTTAGTTGGCGCCTTGACTCCCTTTCGGCTTCCGTGATTGTCGCGGAAAGATCTTGTGTCTACCACGAGGGATATCCGAAAAGGGTTAAGTATTTCCAATCTCCTCCGGTCAACTTCGAACGAGGCATGTTTCGAACTGTTTTGCATGTCGCCAACTTGGAAGCTCTGTAAATTGCTTAATGCGTCGGCGTCAGATTCATTATTAAAGAAACGCCAATAACAGCACTAATAGAATCGAACCTAAGCTCATTCCTTGGTATGCACACACCACCGCACTAGTCAGATTTATTAACCAGCTGTACTTCATAAAGATCTCATGAATCGTGATGTGATGACATCAAAACGTGATTCTCTTTCGTCGATATCAACTAGTTCGTAGCAAAAGCTTTCATCTTAGCCCTATAAGGATTGAGTCTTTGAACTACCGACATATCAGCAAACCCTATAAGGATCATGGCCAAAAGTCTAGATTTATTGAATATAGTATCTTCGGAACTGCGTGCACCAGTCGATGTTTTCAACGTGGTTAACGTATGAGGTAATTATTGCTCAATCATGGACAAAACCTCGTTAGAAAATTGAACATACAAGAAATACACACGAGAAAAAACAAGCCAGCAAATAAACATATGTGACAGAAGCGATGGCGTAGACAAGAAAAAAAAAGAGTCGTTGCCAGCTGCAGGGTTCGAACCTGCGCATCTCTCGATAATGGTGTAGAAGACTGTCAAAGAGACTTAAAACCACCGCCTTAGACCACTCGGCCAAACTGGCTGTTCACTATCCTTGAAGGTTTAGCAGTCCCTATGGGGCGCTATATGGTGTTCTTGCTTACCTAATCATTTAACCAATCACATCTCAGGGGCACCCAACTTACCTACAGAGTACACTACTAATAGGGTAAAGTGGCACGCATACAGACAATATCCCTAAAATCGATTTATTTTCACATTATTTTCACAATGAAGTCAGGTACGAGTTTGATTCTATTCAGTTTTCTATTTTCCTATTCCATTACTTCCTCTCGTACACCATCTATCCAATGCGTACGACCGGATAGAAACAGCGCCCACAAGAAAGGACGCACCCCTGAGATGCACATTAATAAAGCAAACGCGCCGTGCCCGCTCCCACAAACACACCTTCGTCTATCGGGCATTCATCGTAGAAATCCTTCTTGACGCTCCACTCGCAATCGCTGATGTTACAAAGGGAAAATTCTTTCGGTGGTACACGGATGCAAAAACGAAAACAGGGGAAAGAAACAAGCGAAAAAAAAAAAGCAAGCAAGATCTCCCCCTCTCCCTTGCATTCGGGATACAGGGAACCCAGATCGCGAGGAACCTATCCGTAGCCAATAAATATGGACGTATACACGTGTAGAAGATAAGTTATCTGATAGACATGGAGAGACAGGTCTCGACCTTCTTCCTCCCCTTCCTCTTCCCCCTCCTTTTTTCCGCTCCGGTGACATGATGGAGACGGCAGGTGAGATATATGTATTAGTCGTAAGCAGTGATGCTGGAAAAAGATTCCGGTGTATAAGTATGAACCCTCCCGTCTGATTCCCACCCGAACTCGCTCGCCAGGCAATCGTGAAAATCAAGCGCTAGAGCAAACAGGCAAACAAGCAAGCAAGAAACAATGTACATCTCTAAAACATAGGGAAGATGCAGTATGCGTGATTAACCGGCTTGGTAGTAACCAAGAATGAAAAGGTGAGTCATTATGATCAAGGCCCAAAACTTCAGCCTAGATGCGAGCCAACAACTCCTTCAATCGTCATCACCCCACCAAGGCACAGGAGAGCTGACTTGCCCCACGGCGCTCAGTCTCGCGGCGCTCTTCTTACCCTTCTTATGACCAAGCGTCGATGGCGCCAAAAACCCGATCGCGGGTGAGACGGGGCTGTCTGGACGAGGGATCTCCCTCTCCGGCACCGTCTTAAGGGCGGCTGACTTCGAATGGCGGACAATGTGCTCAATGTCGTCAAAGTCCATCTCTTCGGTGTCGATATACTGGGTGATGATGGGCTTTGGTAACGCCTTCGTTGGCGGCCGTGTCTTAGGGCTTAGCGGGCTCGAATCCGGTCGCCCTGTCCCTACTGATGTGCGGCTGTTCTGCGGTGACCCATTCGGAGGGCTGCCGAACTTGGCCCTGCTCCTGCTCTGGCGATCCGGCAGCGGGAATTCCGGCAGCTCATCTTCCATGAACTCGCTTAGGTCCGGGCTTGGCTCTGCCTGGTCTATTACGTCGATGCTGTCAAGCGGTCGATCAAGATAGAGTAGGACGCGTTCATGACGACCCTTTCCGGTGCGCCGAGGCTCGGCTTCGGGAGAGGCTCGTGTTCGTGTAGAGGATTTTCCAGTCGGGTCGCTACGGCTCGTTGGCGGAGGGGTCTCCACGACACGTGGCCCGTTGGAACGGTCGCGCAGTCGACCGGCTGCGGTGCTAGACCGTTGGCTTGCTCTTGACGTGGCCGAAGACGATTTCTTGGTAAGATTCTTCGGGTCTTTGGCTCTGGCACGAGCCTCCTGGACCTCCTTAGCCGCCTGCCTCTCGGCGTCTTTGAGATTCGCCAGTGCCAGTTGCTCAAAGTTCTCAAGGCCTGCGCTGCTCCCTCGGGCGCCCCTGTCCTCTTTAATCTCGGCGATTATATTCTCCCGCATCCTAGCCCTCTTCATCCGAAGCGCGGCGAGGAGCATTTCCTCCTGCCTCGTAACAGCCATGAATCGTGAACTTTGTGACTCGTCCGATTTCTTCGACGCAGATTCCTGCCGACCCGGCTCTGAGTGCTTTCTAGAAAAGTCCGTACTAGTGGGCGACAACGGCGGCGTTGGCTGGTCTGAGATGTGTGAAGCTTTCGATCCACGCTGTTTTGTAGGCTGCGCGAGCGTGTAATCTAGATTATTTGGTATCTGATCTATTGCAAAAGACGACGCGGCTTTGGCCGTGGACGAGAATGGTGTGAGTGCAACCACTCTCGCTTCCTGCACACTATATGATTGATTGAAGGTAGGGGATAGCAGGGAATTGACAGTTCCAACCGTTGAGACGGACCCGCGAGGATCTTGATGTGAGGTAGCGGAAACGCGAGTCGTTGTGCTTAGGGATGAGTTTGTTGACGGTGTCCGGGTACTCTTCGTTTTCGGAGAGGCATGAGGAATGGTGAGAAAATCATTGAGCTGCATATAGGACGCAGCCTTCGGATTCGTTGAGTGACTACTGACAGACAGCCGTGATGTACTTGGTTGTCTCTGGCTCGAAGAGACACTGGCATCATCGCGGAAGCTATGGTTGTCGTAGGATGGCTGGGATGAGCCTGACCTAGAATATGTAGTCCCTTCTTCGTCCGAGTCTGAATCCGTTAGAGACAGGACGCTTTGCTGCTGCCGATCAGAGTCTAATGTGCTCATGATCGACGGCGTGGCCTTTGAAGTCCGCGTATGCCGGCTCGATACGCTTGTTGCGTAGTCATTTCTCGACGTCGGGCGTATCTGTAAAGTACTTGGTGTCCCAGATCTAGTTGCTGTGGCCTTGCTCGTCTGTGACGTGCTTCGGCTATGATTGGACCTACTATTTAAATCCCCATGCATTGCATTCGGCAGTGCCGTGCTCCCTCGAGATCCAGATACAGCAGGTTCGTACGCTCGAGGTAGACGTTCATGGCTCGAAATCATCCCTGCCACATCGTCCTCATCCTCCTCTCTCAGGCCCGCGGAATTCAGGAATGACATTTGCTCATAATGGTCATAAAGTTGATGTAGCGTGTTAGCGTTGCCCGTTACCTTCGAGTGGCTTTGTTTTGTCGTCGCTCCTCCTTGTGGTGGTTGGGACTGAAGCTTCATATCTGGTCTCGGGGTTGGTTCATTGTCCTCGAGACTCGCTGGCGTGATCAAATGTGACCCATGAGACATGATGGACGGGGATCTTGTTACGTAGTCATTACCCAGAATAGGGCCAATGCCGGTTGTGTCGCAAGTATGGTCCTTGCGAGATCTAAATCTTAGTCTTGAAAAATCTAACTTCGAAGGTTTCTTCTTCTTTTGCTGCTGTTGCTGCTGCTGCTGCTGCGGTTTTCCATAATACGACCCGTCTATATCCAACAATGCGCTGGCTTTTGTCGGCAAACCCTTGGCCATGGCTGAGTTAGAGGTCTGTTGAGATATCGCAAGCGGCATCTTATCCGACTCATAATGTGAAAAGACGGTAGAGCTGGATTGTGGGCGGGGGTAACTAGAGTCGTCTGTCATAGCATCCCGTGTAGGGGCGCCGAGAGTGGCTGACGACTGCTTTGTTTTCAACCCTTTACTCCCAAGACCGTTAGCACTATGCAGCTGCCGAGGGAGGACCTCGGATTCCCCTTCCCATAGGGCTCTCCCGTAGGTCGTTCCAGCAAGCCCATCTTCTTCTTCCTCCAATATCCCCGACTGACTAGCACTACTCTCCGATATAGATATGCTGATCCCACCGTTCGAACTAGTCTCCCACGATCGGCCATGGTCCCTCGGTGAAGTTGGCGAACTGAGTACCGGCCCACCGGTTCCGGTACCCAAAATTCTGTCTGCTTTCGAGAACGTGCTCGGGATCGAGGCGGTGGATGACTGCTTGGAAGAGCGTCCCGGGACCGGGAACGTAAACTTGGACTTTTGTCCCATTTTCGGATGCGAATGTAATAGATCACACGTTAAACGGGTCGATAGCAGGATCTAAACGGCTTCAACGACCGAAATGCGATCGTTCTGTTCGTGCTCGGAATAATACACTAGGACCAGTAGTGTAGTATGACAGATTGAGAAAGGATCAAACGTAAATCTTTCCTCCAAGCCCCCGCCTCTTGTCTTTCCCAAGACTATAGCTTCGAAGCAGATATGGTAAACGTGATACGAGCTTCAGGTGCCAAGACACTGCGCTATAGCTTGATCGCAACCTCAAACTAGCACGATAGAACCAATCCTCCAACTAATTTTCAAATAATGGTAGTGTCGACGGTCGATCAGAGGGTTAATTCAGGCGAGCTTCAGTCGGCATCTCAACCGCCGCTCCTCTTATATCCTACAAGTATAAGTGCCGGCCGTGCTCAGCATTGCACACCCCAACGACGGTATTATCTCGAGGGGTCGTCGCGGTACAGAGTCGACGATCCAACTACCGGCTTGGCGAGGATAGAAGGCCACGGCTTGTAGCTCGAGTGCCCGTCGAATAAGTTCAACAATTGTCCCACACGAAATTTTGGAGAGATGGTTGAAACTGTGGTGATAACGGGGCTTCGTTTCTTTGCTCGTCCGCCGGTGTCTGCTCTCCCAAAACTCAGGGACCCTCGGCCGGTCCAACTTCAGCTTCTTCGTACGTACACACAACCCCATGCATGAGCTTGGAAAAAAGGAAGGGAAAAAACAAGAACAAAAAGGGATTGGAATGATGGTCCCTTCACGACACGGACACTTTTTCTTTCTTGGATATTAAAATTGGAGAATGAGAGAGAGAACGTATTTTCTCCATACTACGTGCAGTAGGCAATTCACATCTACTAGCACATCTGCATATTCCGTATATACGAGCGGCATCGTAATAATATGTAAGTACGCTTGCATATGTACCACCTACCAGGTATATTTTCTACGTAGTATGTATGCTGACTCCTTAATACCCTGTATTATTACACAAAGTGTAGGTATTTTACTTATATTACCAGGAAGATCAGGTATAGTTGAACTGTTTTAGATCCATTTTGTTCCTCTATTTATTTTTTTAGCCTGTGTTTACCTACTGGGCTATGTATGTATTACATACAATCTATGATTAGACGGCCCAAGAGTTCATCCCCTTCCCCCTTATCCCTATTCCATCATAGGTGCGTACCTGGATACCTCTCCAAAGCCCCCTGGCAAGATGGCCACGCGATAGATACATAGCACCATACCAGAAACAGCTCCCAGTGACCTGCAGATAGATTGCAAAAACCAAATGAGCTGTCATGTCCATCGACCCACCGGAGCTGCCGAGCCTCTCACGCATGACCTTGCAAGTCACGACAAGTTTCCAATATGGTAGAAGGCCGCGACCCCTGAGTTCGGATCCCTGTCTCCTGCGCTGCTTGAGAGCGGCCAGGCACATAATGTGTGCATACATATGTAAGGTACAGCTGTACGAAGCATATCCTGCATCCAATAATGCGACGTTGGTTATGCGGATCTAATGAAGACCCCACGGCGATCAAATAGCTAATAGTAATAAAAAGGCACGGGTATCAGCAAAAGTTTCAAGATGCCCAAAACGTACACGGAATTCTTCTAGTAAAAGAGCTATAAGTGAAGATGGAGACTAAGATGGAGACTGCCGGACTCCTTTCCGTGTAGGTAGTGTATATGACAGCAAAATCATCAGTTCGTCTGAAAACACGAAGAAAAAAACACAAACGGCAGTGCCCAATGAAAAGGCCGGGTAGCCGGTTCATTGAGAAACACAAAAAATACGGCTCTCTGCCGCTAAATTAGGGCAAACGGCAAGGTTCATGGAATGTCAATTTTTTTTCAATGGTTCTCGAGAAGGAATAAGAATTATTTCCAAGCAAAAGCAATAAACTCAATAGCTCGCAACAATTCCACCCGGTTATAAACCCGTGAGCTTCCTATTGGTAACTCTTCATCGTCTAAGGTTATTTTATCTCCTTGTCAGAATCGAGATGCATATCATACTTACGTGTATGTATGTAGGTAGATGCCTCTTATGTCTAGATTGGTCATTATTAATAATACGACATGAGTGGCCTGGAGACCATGTCGTCAATGACGATCTTTCAGCGCCCCCAGCCTCATCTCCTTCATTCGTCTCGTCTACCTCACCAGCCTCAACTCCCCTCTCTTGTCTCAGAGATCAGATACATCCATGGATGAAAATCAGAGGTTGGTTCAACTCCTTACAATATCAGCCGAGTAACGTGCAGAGGCGGCAGAGGTATGCGATGTCTACCTCCCTCCAGGAGGTAATTCAGGCCTTTACCCAGCGTACCTCTCGAGACACGTAGATGCTTCGTATACCAGTGTAGACGATGCCCGGGCCTACCTAGGGTGAGGTGTAACAAGGTTAGATCCCAAGCCGGAATACAACAACGTAGTGCTCTATCAGGTAGGTATGGCATGGGCCTCGGCCAAGCAAATATCTGTCCACGGATCCAGGGAGCTATTTAGGGGGCGTGCGTAGGCTCGCGCTCTAGAACCACGTAGTCGGGACACCATCGACATAATTAATCTGCCAAAGTGTAATTGCACCTAAGTAATTCAAATGGCCCCCTAGTCGCGCACATGGCATCCTCGTTTTCGTCACACGGCCTCTCGCATCTTGCCCCAAGACATTTCAATTCATTTTAAAGTTACAGATTAACTACCGGGCGGCTGGCCACTGCAGATGTCTCAATTCAAAGTACCAACGACAGTAGTCACACGGCGTGATGTTCGTCTCGACGGCTACAGTCTCACTCATATTCAGGCAAAACGCGGGAAGATGCACGAGGACGCTGCAGAGAATCGTCGATAACTTCAGCCCTTAAGCGCATCTAATGTCTTTCTCCGCGTCACCAATCGCCATCGTGCAAACGACGAAAAGGAGAAAAGCCATGTGGCTAACGACGATCACCCGGGCTTGCTAGTGGCTACCTGCTAGCTAGCCATGGCGTCGTTGTTTGCCCGCTACTCTCGCTCGTCCATATTGTGAAGCGACAAAAGCAATAGTTAGCTCCAACAGGGGCATCAGGTAGCCATATAGACAAGCACGTATAGGCACGAGGAATCACTAATTACAATATGCTAAATGCTTCATAAATTTCATGCCCTGGGACATGATAATCCCAAGGTAAATATATAAATATCCCCATAATAATCATCTGCAGGATGTAAACATCCATTTTATGGAATCGATCCGTGTTTTCCCCTTATTTATTCTATGTATCTCAACAACTCGGGCTAACAATGACATGTAGGTCGAGAAGCAGTCATTAAGTTAACAAGTGTCAGCATACCACAAGAAGAGACCGGATTCTTCATGAGTTATAGTGTTTCCCGACCCGATATGCCCGTAGCCGAAAAGAAGTCGTTCGTTCTGCGTTCGCCCATTTGTTATGACGTGTGGAATAAGAGCAGGTAACGGGCAGATAGTCCTTCTTGGGAGCACTTCAAGCCTGGACCTAGAAAAGTCGATGTTGCTGCAGCTTAACTCTGGCTAGTCTGTAGGTGTGTACCAATAGTATGGTTCATTGCATGCGTATAAGAAGATATTGCAAGGACCTCCCTGAACCATACCAACTTGAAAGTAAATATTGAATACTCTCATGGCTGACTTCAACAGCTATTGGAAAAGCGAATTAGTTGGTAAGACTGTCTCGTAACCATTATAGCAACTTCAAAGGCTTCAAGTACACCAGATCAATTCGGTATCATCTTGCATTCGATTTACTAGAGATAGAAATCACATTGTTATCGTGCGATGTAAGTATGGGCGGTTGTCCATCATCTGTTTCGTTGCCTCTTATAGGCCATAACTAAGGTAACGGTAGAGCACGTCTATTATTCTCAGTACGATTCTCAGTACATTCATACTCTTCGATAGCACGATACTCGATAATCGAGATCATCTATCGGCCAGTCTTCTCGTCAACCTCCTAGCTATCGCAGGATCGGGCTACCTGTTCGCCACTGTTCTTATTTATGATATAGTTAATGAATTTGCTGCTAACAGCAATTGAATTAACCCATTCGACCATGAGAGGCTCCGAGAGTGTCAAATTGAGGGTGAATCACCATTCTGAATGGGGTACATCCCGTCGAGGAGAGCTCTTCATGACGGCCTGGTTTATAAATGTGCTTAGATTAGCTGAAAAGAAACGAAATGGGTAAAAGGAGACTGGGAATTTAGTTGGCGGGAATACTAACATAGCCCTGTATGCTGTAAGACCCGTGCACTGAAAAGAATAGCACAACCATATTTGAGAGTAATTGCGATCCCTATATCTTCCATGCTCATGAGACTGGTGTCTCTGCGGTGACAATGACCGGTTCTAACAGCTATTGCGCTTGGGTATAATAATACCGTTGCTGTCGTTATCTGGAACGTTTTTGTTGTCCTTTGGGCTTGCAAGGTTTGCACGATGCTCTTCGAAGGGCCGAGAGTCCTTTTTGTTGCCATCTACAGAACATCTTTCGGCGGCAACATTGTCACTCTTCTTGGGGATATCGGCGCCAATCGTATTATTATCAATATCGACCACTCAACTTTTACCATAATAATTACGGTAGATAAATAGAACATTCTCACGATACTTGACATCATGCCAGTTAGTGAGCTTGAGCCAATCTGTACGTCAGGTGTTAGAACCGACTCAAGGCCACTATTATGGCCAACTCCAGGGTCATTTTCATTTTGAACATTGCTGCTATGGCCATCGCCACGCGTCAAAACCTCCTGTGATGACATGATGTGCGAAACGATATTGTGGAAGAAGGAATGATGTTTGTATGAGAAGCTGTGTAATCGACCTTGGTTGAGAAGCGACGTATTTGTCAGGTTCAATCAAGAAGAAATGATACTAAGATGAGAAAAGGTGATAATGTAAGAATTCTTGTACCATGAGGATCGTTGAAAGGTAGTGAACGTATCGTAGATGAATAAGAAAAGTATGAAATATTTTTGATAGATGTGCAATACCTATATCTATGGACGCGAAGAGTGTAGAGCCAAACAACACGTCTTCTTCAAATAGTTCCGTATGAATACCTAAGACACTTTCCGGTAGAATGAGAACCTTAGGTCCTTATTCTCTCACATGGACGAACCGCGAATAGGAAAGACCTGCTACTTGAACTTGGACACTGCGCAGAAATTACTCGGGGGAGTTGCTCAGATTGGAAGCACACCTATCTTCCGTAGGAAAAGACCGTCTTTTTTAACTGTTTATTATTTTCTATTACTTTCTCTATATAATATCGTGCATCATATCCCGTACCTAGGTATGTATCCACGCCCAAGCCAATATATATATGCCTCATAATAGGTACTTACTACACTGAAGATACTAATAATTTCATCATGAACAAGTACTCAGAATGTGTACAGGCTGACGAGTCTTTGCTCAGATGCTTGATACTCCTAATAGTTTATAGATACTATCAAAGGTTTAGACATAACTAGACTTATTATAGTGATATCTGTTACTTTAGTTGGTTTACCAATGTTGACCAATATATATCTTGATAGACTATCCCTTGCAAGTCATATATAAGGTATTGTGGTTTTTTACTCTTGTAACTTGAGCTCAACCAATGTGAAGTCTATTTTCTCTCTCTTTACTATCAAGGCAATGTACGACCTAGGATTAAATGAATAGGCAAATCACAGTTTTTATGATATACTTCTCACTGCGACTAATTCATTATAATATCTCTTCATCTAGGTAAAGACGCATTTGCTTGACGCTCATTTATTGATGTGAAATCAACCACATTATATTTCTGCACCATGCTTAGGGTTTCCATATGTTGACGATCAGTTCTGTATGCCTCATATTAGGCTGGCGGAAGGAAGGATGTGAACAGTGCCCCTTGAATAGCGGCATACATGACCATGAACCTCACGGCATTATCGCTGAATGTCAGTGCCCGCTTATCGGTAATGGCCTTTGCTAGCCACCAATACCATAATGGGTAGCCCGAGCAGATCCTCGTGATAATCTGTACATGGTAGTTTGTGACGGCTAGAGCAGCTAAAACAAGCTGGCACAATGCCATTGATTGGACCACAGCTGATAGATGAGGTACATCAATTTGGCTTGCCTTCTCAGTTGTGAGGCTCAGAGGCTGTCGAACAAGATCTAATCCAGATTTTACTAGGAGGTAAATCATTGGCGTAGCAAGTAAGAAGAGGGGTATATTCGGCACAGTCCAGTAACGGAGAAAACCAACGTTCCTTTTTTCAGTGTTAGCGCTTAAGCCTCAGGACAGAACCCCAAACTGACCAGTAACGTCCTTGGACGAATGAGTAAATACTTGGGAACCAGCTGGTACACCACGGCCGTGGTTCAGTGTCAGGAGGAACGAAGCAGAACGTAAAATAAGCAGGAATTTGTGGTACGACAAAGCCAGTTGCGACCGATAAACCCCCAGCAATTAGGGCACATCGTCGTCGTATGCTGAATAAGGTGGGGGACATCGTGAGTTCGTGAGCCAAGGCGATGGCAAAAAGGATCCCATTGAATAAGCCATTGCTGCGAAACGTTGTAGCAAACCCAAACCACATACCCGAAGCAACTAGACTAACATCGTGGGCGATCGTCCTTGTTGATGCGAGCAGTCCTCTTGCGAAGAACAAGTAACCAGTAAAAGACAAGAGAGAAAACGTGCTCTCGGCATATGGAGCAGACAGGAAAATTCCAGCAGGGGATATAATGTGAAGCAAGGCTGCAATGTACGATAGCTGCTGGTCTTTTAGGACGGTGAGACCGAGCTGATACAAGACAGTCACTGAGAGAAGGTGGGATGTGTTGGCTACCACTATTCCAATGAGTGACTCGAGGGAGCCATGGGCTTTGAGGCCAAAATTAGAAAGGCCTGTTGGAATTCTGTCAGAATGCGTAACAAGGAATAAGTAACAAGGAATAACACGTAAGACGGTGGTGTGGCCTACTGTTAAGAGATCAACACATTACAGAAAAAGAATCAAGTACCTTGACTAAGAAATGATATAACAGTCGGGAGTCCCGCGCCAAACGCCCGTTCCTGTTCAAAAAGATAACCTCTTTGAGATATTTGAATAAAAAAGATAGAATCCCATCTTGTTAACTTCGTAGCCAAGGCAAAGGGGGGTTCATCGGATGAGGTTATCTCAGGGGATAGAAGAGTGCTTGATGTATCATAAGCTGGGCCAACACTATTTCCAACTGTAATAAGCAGCAGGAATATTTTCCATGCAAGAAATACACATATTAATGAACGGATGGGGTTTGTACGATTTAACGATAGCATAGTCAGGAAATGAAGACGACGTTGGTAAGTTGTAGTTGATTCGATGATTCAAAATAAACGAAATAAACGAAATGGTATGAAATGGTGGCTGATGTAAGTAAATGTATCTATGTACTGTAGATTAAGAGAGCTTGAGCCACAATTATTAAAAAAATTGCATGTGGCTAATAAATTGCGCTTCCCAAACCCCAAAGGTCAAATTTCCGTTCCGTGTGTAGACCGCATAGTATCTAGAATACGGGTATTACCGGAGGTGCTTACTTACTTAGACAGTAGAATCTCATTCGTGTCTTCGATGTGAATCGAGTAATTGACCACGTCATGTGTGACGGGTCATGCATTATGCATTTCCATAATTTAGAGTTTGGTTGCTCTTCTTACATTGGAAAGTTCAATATTGGGAATGCAGGTAGCTATGCATGTATCCAAGTACCTCATAGTGACCGCGTAGTTACACTCAACAGTCTCAACTTCTACATATTAAAAGTTGAGATTTGAATGTTGATATTCAACTTTGGTGCTTAGAATAGAGGTAGGTAGCCCGATAGTTCATGCTTAAACTTCCAATAAGCCATAAAAACATTGAACGCCAATATCCATATGAAGTGATAGGTTAGGTACCTAGGGTATGTAAGGGTATACGCATGTAAACGCAATATGCCATGAGTGTCTTAGAAGCTTGCATTATACATAATTCATCCGTTCGCTGTTGTCGCTATCTACTGAATATCTTTTCTCTTGGTGTTATAACCTCATATATTTTGTAAAATTTGATGTTGGGTTTCGACACGGCATATGAAAAGGTATCTCTTTTTCAATATGTATTGTCTACGAAGAAGTGCTGTTAAATTTATAAAAGAAAAGGTTGGCGTAGACATAAATTAGCGCACCAGACGGGAGGTAGGAGGAGGTAGGAGGAGGTAGGAGGAGGTAGGAGGAGGTAGGAGGAGGTATCTTACCATTGTGTGACCGGTATGAATCACGATACCTACTGCAAGCACCTACTATGCAAATATTAAAGCCGCCATTTCTAGCATCAGATTTCTAACACCGCTATCTTCACCGACATGGCAACATTAGTACCTCCTACTACATGCAAAATGTGATTGGATACACGTGGGTGCAGATGGGCTTGCAAGACGGTAAATACAAAATAGCAGGTAGGTAGATAAAGTGTAAATCTTGTAATAATGGTGATTGTTAGGTATGATATATTCGTTACATCGTACGCGTCCAATACACACACTACTTGTATGGTAGGACCTTATGAGGTTATATACATGTAAGGATTGCATGAAAATACACATATATGTATGTACGGAGAACTCTGAATATCTGATAAGAGATTTATTGAAGCATGTGCCGAACTTTACTTTCGACCATTAAATACTCCGTACCTACATATGATACATATATATGACGTAGGTATGCGTACCGGTATGTCTACCTTGTATGTAGATGTATGTAGGAAGTGCTCTTAAAGATATATAAGTACCACATAAGCATGTATGTGTATTAATAAGGTACATATAGTACCTATAAGATTACGAATACGACACCCTCCACCATTAAGGAGTAACTTTGCCCAACTAATGACATTTACAAAATAGGATGGCGTTTTCGCATTCGGATCCATTAACCTACACTACCTATTTACATAAACATAGTCACGCGGTAACGATGAAAAGTCCGGCCCTACCGAAATATAAGGCTAGAGCGGTGAAAACTTGATTACCTGGTTTTCTGCCCTATGAGGCGAGTTGAGCTCCTTAAAAGTGATCACCCAGGTATTTAATCCATAATACGTTGTACATAACTATGTAACTCAATGCCGGACGACATGGCAACTAGGATTTCGATCTCATATCAGATGAGCAGTATTATAAGCAGTAGCTATCAAGGATTAGGGATGTATGTACAAATCGATTTTCATAGATCGTTGCTCCTTCCCTCCCAATCCCGCGGGCTACTATCGTAATCGCATCGGAAATAGGGTTCGGGTTCTTCGTACGGAGTACTCGCATTGGAAAGAGGATCCCGTCTGCTCCACCTGCATTCCAGCCTCTGATTACCATTGAAGTATACCTGAATGTACCGCCTACAGTTTTCACATGTACCCCCGTAGGCCTAGGTAAAGTACCGGTATGTCGAGTCAGCTACGACTTCTTAGCGGATAATGAGAATTATAGTGCTTACCTCCTATGAATATACTACCTACATAATGTATGTCTACCTATAAGTGTGAATATATGAAATGGCAACCAAGAACCCAACCTCGGCTAGACTTGAACCAGAGGGAAAAACAAAAAGACTTGAAAATTTAATTCCTCAGATGATTTAAACGGTCTCTGCAAAGCTCGGCGTGAATTCCGAAGTGAGGTTACAAAAGTTGCAATAGATGCACATGCCTTACCGCGTACCGCGTACCTTTAATGTTCCTTATACCTCTGCACTTGCGTCGTGGTACATACATGTACCACGTTGATAGGGATACGCACATGGTTTATGGCGATCCTATCCATTAACAACATCTACGAGCCTCCCTTCAATCATTCTATCTACAAAGGTTTCAACGTTCTCCTATCATTATTATATTATTATTGATAGTTATATTTTATATGATACCTAATATTGAAGCATACAAGTACATACAAATACATCTACATGTAATGTGGAGATTAAAGGTATGTTAGGTACCTACTTCATGTTATGTATGATGTATGTAAGTGATGCAGTACCTGCCTCATAACCTGCACTCTCTTACTTGTAAACTCTAAAGTATACCAGAGATACGTCCGTACATGCCAGGCAACACAATTCCGTACCAGGTACGTACTGCGTACATGTAGTATCCCCCTAATGTACACTTACAGGTATGTACATAACGTACCAGGAGCTAGAAGTCCCGGGAATTTCTAGGCCAAGTCCATTGAAACGGGTTCAGCCTGTCGGGCCATAATCCCATCATCCACAAAACTCAGCTCTCCACTTGATCGGCCTAACTTTAGTCTTTTACTTAGTTTCTATGTAGTCCCTAATCCCTGATCCCTAGTCTTTACATGTAGTCTCTAACTTTCTAGTCCTGGTCTCTTGTAACTTCTTGAGACTTAAACCTCTTACTTCTTAAGCCTTCTCAACTTTTTTTTTTTTAACATCTGATTCAGACATTAACATATATATACCATATATATATATATATATAAACACAAATTTCTATAACTTCATTATTATACGCGATAAAATGCTCGGTGTGATTTCGGTTCCGTACCCTATAGCTTAAACCTGACCTAGAATTCCGCGGACGATCTTATATCTTCTTACCTATGCAACGTTCCAAATGTCTTCTCTCGTCTTCCTATTATTCTAACAGCCCTCTTCAATTTTCTTTTCTTTGGCCGCAATAGCCTTAACAGAGTACTTCAACCCACGGGACGCGGAATACGGAATACGGACTACGGTATAACCAGCGTTGGTCTTGGCTTAGGACTAGGATTAGGATTTCTTATTTTACCGTCGAAGTGGTAGATCGACTGGAGCACTTCATAAAAACCCTCTCCACTCGACCCGTCGAAAGGCGACAGCTTAGATGGCCGTTCATCCATAATGTTCCTGCACTCGGGGGCCAGCTTACACGGCCATGAGTATTCAAGTCGGCCTATTCCCCAACCTGGCCAACGACGCAATCTGCTCTTAAGGTCTGCTCTCGCAACACCTATGAGTCGACATTCTTCTTATCATCCTACCGCCAGAGACTTCATTGAAGAACCTAATCCGTCTACCACGATTTCGCGGTCAACTAGTCCTCGAAGAGACCCTCCCCGCAGGATTCTTGGCCAATCCGTGAGATTCCAGGAGCCCGAATGCGACTCGGCGAAGGCCAGGCCAGACGCGATGAGCGAGGATGAAGGCTCGGTTGCTTCTGATAGCGATACAAGCCGGGCTTCGTCTTTAGCTCGCCGCACTCGTCGAAGGTCTCCGCGAAAGAGCACTTCCTATCTCCTTGCTCACCCGCCGCCAAAATTACGGAGCAAGCCGCGCTTGATCTATTTACGCCCCAAACTTGTACTTCAGCTACAACAACTGTCGGCTAATAGGCGTCCTAAACCGATCATCGATGTGTATCCTTCTTCTGCTATAGCCGGGTCTTTGATCGTGCCCTTGTTGAAGCGCTTCCCCCTGATCGCTCGCATTAAGCGGGAGCTGGGCATCCATGACCTTATGTTAGTGAGGAGTGAAGATTATGCAACGCAAGCTTCCGGAATAGAGAGCGATAGTGATGGGGATGACCTCAAGTCGCGCGAACTTTTAGCCATATTAAGTCCACACGTGACAGAAGACAAAGCTGAGGTCGTACTAGCCGATGGCACAGTCTGGACGGCGACGCCACGGTTTAGCGGCGCAAATATATCGTCCTACGAATTCGTCACCGTTGATTCGAACGGCAATACTATCACAGCTCGATGGGTTCGTAAGCAGGTCGCGATCAAACCCTCCCCTGCTACGCAACCCTATGCGGGTTCCGCGCCCACAGCTACTCCACCGATCGACTGCAAATTTACCTTTAGTATCATAGATCCGGCCTCCCGGCGCCATCCTATCATGGCTACCTTAACAAATTTCTCCCTCGACGTTCTCGACACTTATACTACCGTCTCCCGGTCCGCGAGTCGTTATCCTCCAACTTCGCCTCTGCCCTCTGCTCCCGCTCCTGCTAATGAGGAGCAGACTTATGAGCGAACCACTCGGAAAGTCGAAGACTGGCAGAAACACTTCATTACTATATCGGCTATATGGGTAACCCTCCGTCATGGGTGGTCCCCTAATTGGAACCCAGCGGATCTCGGACCACTGTCTTCATCTATTCCTGCTTCGTCGGTATGCGCAAAGGGAGCAACTCGCAGGCGGTCACTTAGCATGAACTTCGAGGAAATGGGCTCGAAACCAGATATTTCCGATTCGGCCGGCAGGCGAAAACTACCTGCCGCCTTGCGGGTGAGCGACCAGTTTGTGGCAAATTTGGTACCTAGAAGGGCGACGTTTAATGGAGCGTTGATGCAAAAGAACAGTAGTACTGAGACGGAAAATCTCGATCAAGCAGGCGGTAACCTCAGAAAAGAGACAAAGAAACCCAAACGTGCGTTTAGTAGCAACTGGGAAGGAAATGTATCGAATTCGATGGCTGCCGTAATGGATTCACGATCGTCTTCCCCTCCGAGTGAAAGTCATGGCCAGAACAATAATGCCTCATTAGCTCCACATCCGTTACCTACAGGACGGCATGTTGTTTCTACATCCTATGTTGTCGATACGGCATCCCCCAAACCTAGAAATGTTGAGCTTTGCAAATTTCCCCGAATTCAGCGTAGTCTCTCGGTCCAGAATACGATTCAAGAGAGCCAAGGATATGACCAGGACCAGAAGGCCAAGCATCAGAAATTAAAGAACATGACGAACTGGTTTCGAAAGCTGCAAGGGCGGTAGGGCTGCCAGCTTTGCGTATGTTAGTGAGCACGGGAGCTGAGAGACGCAGTTCAGTTACCTCCACAAATAAGGGGCCGATACCTGTACAATATCACACCTATATATTGGCATAAACCGGAGTTACGGGGCGAAATTCGCATGTCGGGCTACTGATTGGGTAAAAAACTTAGCATCGTTGGTCGCATCATAGTCTCGAAAAGGGTCGGATCTAGCCGCGGACTAGAGCCCTAGGAGTCTTCAAGGAATCGGGGGTGGGGTTTGTTTACACGGCGTTCGAAAGCGAATGAACGGAACGGGTGGTAACCTTTTCGTACCGGACACATTGCATACCTCGTACCAGAGGAAAAATGATTTCTATGTTTTGAAACCCTTCCTATGGAGTTTTGAAAGGTTTGATTTCAGATGGCCACCGTTCACATTAGTTTTTAAGAGGAAATAGTATAGTTATTCTATCACAACTTTACATACGGTTGTATGGTTAATGTATTAGAACTGATGATATGTTTTGCCAGTTCATTAAATCCATGAATAAAGGCCGTCGTCAAAGTGCGTAAAGTAGGCGACATCCTTCTCAAAGCTCTTCAGAATAGTCCTATGATGTTCTCTTCCATCTCCTATTTGACTTCGGATTTTGCATGAGATATTAGATTGAGCGTTCAAAAATAAACAATTAACAAGCACTCAGTTATTTGATCGGAGGCACACGTTTTGGGGATATGCGGGCCGAAGACCAGAGGCGAGCTGGCGGCCGATGCCGGTGTCGTGTGCGTGACGAAGATCTGGAGATCAGCCGCGAAACGGAGATTTCACTTCGAAAAATTCCCACAATGACGAAATAGTAAACGTCGTAGGCGTGAGGATAGAGGATCCGATATTCTACCGATACGATCGTTAGCTCTCTCGATTTGGTCTCGGCCCCAGGGCCAAGAAATAGACCATTGAAGGTTATCATGTCGTGTGTGCTGTACAGGTAGATTTCATGAGTTTGACGGCAAGGGCGGTGAATCTTGTCTATTTTGTGAGCAGACATCTCTGAATATCTATATTTATATTCCTATCTTCTTGAGAAGTGTACGTGTTAATACTTTCTTTTTTTTTAATTTTAAATCAAGAGAAGCTGTAAGATCTAGGGAGATCGAGAATTGGCTTGTCGTGATGACGATGCATAGCCAACACAACGGAAACTCGACAACTTCGGTCATGGAGGTAGAGCTGGAGCCAGTCTACTTGTCGAGGTCGCTTTCAAAACATCATGGTACTATCGACGCTCCAACTCATGAATCGAGCTGTGAACCAAATGGTGAAAATGATAATGATAGTGCTGCTCTTGAGCAGAACAGGGCTTCTCTTGAGCCTCCGGACACGTCAACTGAAGTCGTGCAGAGATGGAATCATCCACGGAAAAACATCCCTCGAGTCTTTGCCTGCTTCTGGTCGTTTGTCGTAATGGGTTCGACAGATGGTGCTTACGGGGTATGCCTCTTTCTACCGAGTTCGGGTCGAATAGCTTCGTTAACAGTTAACTGATTAGCCTCTCATCCCCTACGTACGATAACCTCCGAAGCTTCACGAAGGGCAAATGTTAGCCATGGAGAATAGCTAACATATCTTATAGATTCAAGCCTATTACAACCTCACATACGTTGTAGTATCGCTCATCTTCCTCTCACCGTTCGTAGGATATACGGCGGCGGCGTTCTTGAACAACACTATCCACCTCAGGACCGGACAGAGAGGTGTCGCCATCCTCTGCTCGGGAACTCACTTCGTAGCCTACGTAATCACGGCCGTCCATCCGCCGTATCCGGTCCTGGTGATCGCGTTCATGCTCGCGGGTTTCGGGAACGGCATCGCGGACGCTGCTTGGAACGCATGGATTGGCAACATGGCGCGGGCGAACGAGATGCTCGGCTTCCTCCACGGACTCTACGGGGCCGGCGCGGTTATGAGCCCGCTCATTGCTACGACCATGATCACCAAGGGGAACTTGCCCTGGTACACTTTCTACTATCTCATGGTGAGTCTTGTTGGGTGGAACCGTAAGAAAAAGCGCGGGAGCTGACCGACCGCATCAGATCGGTATGGCCGCGATCGAGATAGCCTGTTCGGTCACCTGCTTCTGGACGGCGACAGGTCAAGAGTACAGGGAATCCATAACAAAGCATACTGGTTCGACTAAAGGTAGTCTTAGAGAGGCATTGTTTAAAAGGCCCGCGGCTCGCGTTACATGGCTTTGTTCCCTCTTCTTGCTCGGCTACGTCGGTCTCGAAGTCTCCCTTGGGGGCTGGATCGTTGAGTTCATGATTCAGGTGAGACAGGGCGAGCCCTTCGCCAGCGGCATGACGGCTACGGGCTTTTGGCTCGGCTTGACTATTGGGCGTGTGGTGCTAGGGTTTGTGACGCCGCGAATAGGAGAGAAGCTCGCGATCATGGTGAGTCTTTCGGCCTGATTTGAGTCATCCTGTCTTATGCCGTCTCTTGTGCGACTAACATGCGGGTAGATCTACCTCCCGGTTACGATGGGGCTCGAACTCCTGTTCTGGCTCGTGCCACAATTTTACGTGTCCGCCGTGGCCGTAGGGCTTCAGGGATTCTTCATCGGGCCGCTCTTCCCGGCCGCTATAGTGGCCGTGTCTAAGCTCCTTCCCCGACACCTCCACGTCGGTGCTATCGGCTTCGCGGCAGCATTCGGCGGTAGCGGGGCGGCGGTATTGCCGTTTGCCGTCGGGGCAATCGCTCAGGCCAAGGGTGTGCAAGTGCTGCAGCCCATCATACTAGCCTTGCTTGGTATTATTCTGGTATTTTGGGTTGGACTGCCTAGGATGGACAAGAAAAGGGAGTAAATCCCTCTTCACATTGGTTTCAGTGAGGCAGGCTGAATTAAGCAGCAACACAAATACATATTACACATAATAGATAATCTACCATCTAGATCTAAGATCCTACCTAGTGAGAGCCAGATGTGTGATAGATCTACTAGGACTCATGCAACCAGGATCTGATGGCGTCCACGTCAACTTTCTGAATACCTCACTGATGCTTATCCTTGATCCGAGAAGTACACGGTATGACATTTACTATAGGTGAGTAAAATAAATCCTTCGCATCTCCTCATGTTGCATCTCGGTAAAGCAGGCACATAAGTGTACGCGTACCATCGCGCTGACAAACATCTTGGCTGGATTCTAGAAGGCACTAAGACACATCGCATCACGGATTTTACGTGGGGCTGCTGCTGATGAACTGTGACTCTTGCTATGTACAACAGAAACGTAAGTAGGGATGGGAGTAAGGAGAGAAAAAAAATAGCATCTCCTAAATGCGGCAGCATAGACACTTGATAAACTAGTCACAGACGCAGTAGTTACCATTATTTACTTAGTATCCACCTCAGAACCGAGAGGACGGAAAAGTCATGTGAGCGTGTCGACCTGCTGTCAGCAAGGGGCCAAGGGGGAGGTTATACGAAAAAGCCACGCAGCTATCCGCGATGCCGGGTGTGGCGTACCTAACTCGCCCTCGCCGTGGAAGCGGGCAAGCGGGTAGAACCATGAATAGCTCTTCTCTAGATTAGATAGAATTAGATCGACGAAGGGTCCCAAGCAAGATTATGGATAGCTGCGACGTTGGCCATCTCGTCGTGACAGATTCCATCCGAGTCTGTATCCGCCAAATCGGGAACGATCCCCGTCTCCCGTCCGTGACGTGGGTGGCCTATCACGTACATGAGGTCGTGCAGTAGCTTGTGGGTGTATTCCACGATGTTACATACCGCAGTACCAATCCAGTTAACTAGGTAGGTAGGGTATTTAAACCTATTACCTGGACGTTTTTGTAAACTTGCGAAGGGGGTTTTATATTTTCGACGGTCATATGAAGAATTTGTTGGGAGGTTCTACGGTGACATGTAGTACCTATTCGGCCCTGGATTTACACACATACCTACCTAATGTAAAAAGAGCGGCGCTCCACATGGCATGCTTCTTCAGGACGATGTGGTAGCTAATTGGTGATGAGTGATGTATGCATTATTGTTATGATAGGTAGAAGAGGCGATGCGATGCGGGTTGAATTCGATGCTAGAACGCGTTCTGAGTGATGCTGCCAATCGCATCTGTTCAAATATTCTTGGCAAGATTCATGATCTGATATTTATCAGTTTGACCTTGAATAGAGAAACGGGAAGTAGGAATCTTTTTTTTATATTAAGAGATTGATTGCATGCATATTGATAAAGAGGCAAGATTGTAACATTAAGTTGGGTTGCCATCTCGAGCAGCTTTGAATTTATATTGATGTTGTAGAAGTGACTTATAAGAGGATTAATAAGAATACCTACCTCCTACATTACATGTATATACCCATAATGATGTATGTACCTACTCAGTCTAGTTTCTTCTGCACGTGACTCGAAAGAGCTTAGGTCATGCACGTCCTGTATGTACCTACGTACTGGAATATACACGGCGTACAGCCGGTATTGACAGGGGTGGGTGTACGTAAATAGGTACATGTACGTAAGTACCTCGTAGCAGCGGCACCGCCTTTCGTCACTAACAGAATCATAGGTCATGGGTTCTCTGATTAAACATAGAACTTTCCATGTAATAAGGCAGGTACCTAATTTAGGTATCACATGAATGCATCATCGCTCATTACGTACCTATATGTCTGCCTCTGAACGGCAACTGCGAGAACAACATTTGAAGAGACCAACTTAAGAGGTACCTGCTTCATCTTATACAAGAATTGACTTTTTCTCCTCCTCAAGAGCTTCGACTTGGAGCTATCGAATATCGAATATCGAATAACGAATAACGCAATAAAGTTAAGGTTACCTAGCATATCAAAGTGCTACTGCACGTTATAGGGTATGTACAGGCCTAGACTTTCAATGTTATTAATCGGTATCTTGTATCTCATTCAACCTTGACTCGACCTGTTCTTTACATCTTTATTTTATTTATTTTATTTTACTTTATTTTCTAACTATTTCTATTTTCTGTTTACTATTTTCTACCTTTTTTCCTTCTTGTTAAAACAACACCATTGTCAACGGTGACGGCTACGTTTACGTTTGTTGCTCGTTCGGATAATTTGCAAACTTCTTTTTTTCCCTTATTTTTTTTCTTTCCCCGTTTCGTGCGTCTTTTGCTAGATTGCTTCCCGTTCGACTCCGCGCTGGCATCGAGACGAGGTAGTGATCTAATACTAGGAATAGAAAGAATATATTCTTCTGCTACAAAAAAACATACAAGAAAATAAAAGAAGGGTAGTTAAGTACGACTCAAATCAAATAACTACCCTACTCAAATATTCAAATATTCAAATCCAAAATACGCCCATCTCCAACTAGCGGTAGCGCATCGAGTCGATCATTGGCCGTTTAGAGAATTCTTAACCTTGCAATCTCCAGAGCACTTAGCTGGACAGCAAGCATTCACAGCTGCGACATGTCAGCCTGCGTCCTGCTCTTTGCTGCTGCACGAGACCAACGCCACTATCAACTACGGAATCGGTACTCTGCCAACTATCATCCTTAGAGGTACTTTGTTGTATGTTCGTGTAAGAAAACGAGGACGAAGACTCAGCAGCGGGCAATCCTAAGTCTATCCTAGTCTCAGCTTCGAAACTAATCGGAAAATAAAAAAAAACAGGGCTTGCATCCCACATTTCGAACCCAACCTACCCGAACATAGAGATATTATCTTCTCGTTCCGATATCGATCCCCAATCTTGGACAGGCCATCCTTCCGTAGACCATAACTCCTTCGCAATGGACGAAGCCTTCGACCCTGCATCTGCCGGAGCCTTCTCTATCGCCTCGCAGCTCCTAAACACATATGCCCTAGGTGATACGATCTCGCGCGCTACGTCACCTGGCTTACCGGCCTCCACTTCTCCAGATATTGACGATACTAAGCGCTACCGACCACGTACCTTTGCATACTTCCAACTACTGCCCTACTCGGTCGAGGATGATGCCGATCGTGACGCGGCTCTTCGAGGAATTCTGAAGCAGCTCTATATAACTGTCAAGTCCGAAGACTTCTCTCCAGGTGCTCTCCATTGGACCCGCCAGCTTCAGGGATGGCTAGGACTCAAGTTCGACATGCCCCGCGAACTACGCGCCAGGCTTGTCAAGTTGTACTTTCACCTCTCTCTCGCACCTGGCCTGGATAATAATTCTGCCGATCGGTTCTCAAAGATGGTGGTAACCCTAATAAGGAGAAAGCAGGCTCTTAGGCCTCAAGATGATCTAACTCTTGACTGGAAGCCGCTTTGGAAAGAGCTGAAAGCACTGGTGCTGCCGGGTGAAGCCGCCGCCCACCATTCTTCAAGAAGACGAGGAGTCAAGCACCTCCGGAAGCTCTGCCTGTATTCGCAGTTGTACTTCGATCCTCGGGACCGGCGTGCAATACTGGAAGAGGTTTTACCTTATTTCAGTACTTCGGATCTCCAAAATGCGTATATCGTCATCGGCATATTGAATGTTTTGATGCCCACGACCCCGGCCCCCCCTACCGAGCCGCAGTCTCAGCCGTCAGATTTCGTGCCTACATTTTTCCATATTTGGTCGTTGATGACACGATCCAAAGTCGTAGATAACGCTTTTATCGACATGTTTTCTAGGCTAGCTAGGGACTACCTAACGTGTCGTCATGTGCCTTTTGGCGAGCATGGTATCTTTACACGCGAACAGTCTGATTTGATCTTTACTTCCATCCTACGTCTTACAGAAATTCCCGTGGGCCAAGCAAATTCGCCATACACATCGCTTGACTACTCAGCTGGAATGGGTATCTTCCTCGAGAAAGATAAGAAAAAACACCCAATATCATACCTGATTGCCCGTTGGGTCATATCCTCCTTGTCGCCGCACTGTCTTGGCGTGGATAACTCGATCATGAATAGTCTCGAGGGTTTGATGGAATCGGTCGACACTTTCTTCCATCCGTCTAACCAAGGCTCGTGGACAAAAATGCTCGCGCAGCTTACTTATTATCTTAGCGAGCTCTTCGTATCCCGCTGGAACCGGGAGCAGAATGAGGAGCAGGATACTCCCACCGAACGAAAAATCAACGATGCCTTAAAGCACCGATTCGTCTTAAGTTTGCGAGAAGTCACATTCATGGGACTTTTCGGTAAAAGCTCTGCAATCACCAGCTTGTACTTCAATGCTCTTCAGAACCTTACATATCTCGAGCCTGATCTGATGTTGCCCGGTGCGCTTCAGAGGTTCTACCCAAGCCTACAGGGCTTGGTCGAAGTCCATCGGACGACCTCAAGTCTCTGCGGCCTAAACATGATTGCCAATATCATGTCACGCCAGAAGGGCTTCAGATGCCATATCACTGCTCTACTAGCGCTAGCTCTACCTGGTATTGATGCTAATGATCTAAACAAGACACAGTATACGTTGAACTTCATACAAAGTGTTTCGTACAGTATTCCGTTTGTGACTTTGGCCAAGGAGGATAGTCAAGTTCATGACACAAGTCTCGCTATGCAATGGGTCCAAGGTGAAATGGAGCGGATGGAGCGCGAAGGCCAGGATGTAAAGATTGACTACAAGAATGAGCTGACCGATGAAGATGAAGCTGATATTGCTCGTTCCTCGACAGCGGGCTTCGGCGAATTTATTTTGACGCTGCTTGGGAAGGTTTTCACATTGCTGGAAAATCTCCCAGACTCAGCACAAGTCCGTTCTGGGTCTCCCGAAGATTGTATTATCAATACTCTACCAGCCGCCTTGACCCCGATGTTTGCCTCGCTATCGCCGGAGCTATTTGATATGGCCTTAGAGAAATTGTCTACCTTCGTCTCAAGCCATGTCGTCCACCAAGCTCGCGATGCCATGGCTTGGATCTGCAACGCGCTTTGCAAAGTGAATCCCGAGAAGACGCTAAAAGTATTCATTCCCATGCTAATCGTCAATATACGCAACGAGATTGATTACAATGGTGCCGCGTCAGACCGGAGCAGCGGCACCGACGTTTTACCTCGAGACAGAGCCCTCGTATGGCATGTTAGTATCTTGAGCATGTGTGTGGTTCATGTCGGTAGCGAGGTGCTTAAGTATAAAAAGGAGCTCTTTGAGATTGCGGAGTACATGCAGGAAAAGTGCAGAGGCCTTCCTACTATTCACATCAGTAATTATATACATCACTTACTACTTAACCTCACGCATACTTACCCTATAGACACATCGCTTTACGAACCTGACGTTATACAGCGTGGTCTAGACGTTGATGACTGGGGTAAGACAACATCGCCGGCAGAGTTGACGATCCGATGGCACAGACCTCTAGAAGAGGAAATCTTATTCGCAGTGGAACTGTTCGAGTCCCAGGCCGGAGGAGCTATGGAACGACTGGAATCGTTTATGAGCGATAATCCCCCTGTAAGTCGCAAGGGAAAGAACAAAGAATGGTCGGACGAGGTCTCTCGTCAATTGACCCAACTGCGACTGGTCATTTCTGGCATTGCAGCCCTATTCGACCCAAAACAAGCATCTGGTGAATTAAATGGACACCTGAACGGCAACGGGAAAGCCCGTGACCAAGAGGACGAGATCATGGCTGACGCTGATGACGATGATGACGATGACAACGAAAATCCCTTAGCTGAAGTGGGAGAAGACGACGAGACAAAGCCACAATTCATGTACCGTAGTGGTTACCTACTTACACCTAACAGCCCTCTCTATAACCGAATCCATGGCCTCCGAGACGATATAGGACATCTGCTCTCCCGGACACATTCCTTCCTCAACTCCCATCAGGAAGACGATGTCTCTTGTTTTACGTCACTGTATAACACGTACCGCACCTGGATTACAGATGTTGGGTTTGAGCGATCGGCGCATCCCTTGGACCGCTTAGTTCGACTCTACAGGGCAGATATTGCTCCCTTCAAGATAAGCGGGTTACGGAAACCTTACCCTCGACCTCTTCTAATTAAGCGAGCCGACGCGTATCAATTGCAGCGAGTCAAGCATAATGCGTCTATTCGGAAGAAGAGTGACCTCGACAAGCGTCTATTGCTTGACCTTGCAGAGTCCTCTGTTTCTTTATACGCGGATGTGAGACGGATTGCCCAAGGCGCGCAAGATGCGTCGCTTAAGGCCTTAATAGGAGGCCGCCCACTTGTCATCCCTGTCATCTTAGCAAGATTCCGCAAAGCCCTTGAAGATGCCGATCACGATCGTGTCAAAGGTGCCATGTACACCTTGCTCTTTACGAGCCTGCTCAGGACATTGATGAGAGACTGGAGATTTGCCCCTGATCTAATGCGTTTGTACATACAGACAGCGAATGTCGATAAAACGTCTATCCAGAACCTCGGAGCAACTGCTATATATCCGCTGATGGACTTTGGCAAACGCTTTGAGTTGATGGTTGTTACCGATGATCAGATAGTCGACTTAATTAATCCAGGCGAAGATTGTTCGAAAGCCATCGAGACGAGGCGTGAGTTCATCAGCGAGCGAAGAAAAAAGGTTGAAGAGAAAAAGGCGGCATTAGGGCTTGAGTTAACGGAACTTGCAAAGGAGTGCCACTGGAAGACAGCAAGCCGTTGTGCCATCTTTACAACAAACCTTTGCCTCCGCTTCGAGACGATCGCGCCTCCAGAGTTCATCGAGCTCATCGTCAAGGGCACGAACAATCCCCATCCGAGTTTGAGGGCTAACTACTCAAACGCTTTCTCAAATATATTCACTGCGATCGACCAGCGCGCTGTATACAAGCACAACTACCGTAATTACCTACAGGAAAAAGAGCAAGACCTAAACAAGCTCGTCATTCCAGTTCCAAGGGGTGACTCAGAGTTTACTCAAGCTTTCCTGGACGGCTTCAAACACCCGGAGAGTGCAGAGTATTTCGTGGATACGGATCATCCTGGTTGGTTGGTCTGGGGTAAGCAGTTCAATGCTTTTAAGGCCAATCCAGAAAGATTCGATGCTTACGACGACGTCGAAAGAGCAGCGAGAAAGCAAATCGGCAAGTTGATTACCAGAGAGTGGCTTTCTCAATGCTTTGACTACTTAAAACAAGAGCCGCGGGATTCATCCTCCGATAGGTTCAGGACTACGAACGTCGTTTTACTCATGCACATTTTTGATCTAATGATTTACGGGGAGACTCAGCTTAAATTTGCGGATGTTAAAGAGTTAGTTGCGGAAGTGTATGGGGACGGAAGTGATAAGCATCAACATCGTGCTACAGCAGAAATCCTAGGTGCCTTGATGGTTGGCACGGCTTACGAACCTGTCAACATGAAGGAAGAAGTTTGGAGTTTTGCACAACCGATGATACTCGATATCTTCGCGGATAACCTCACACCTGATAACCTCTCATACTGGTTCACCTGTCTTCACTTCATTATTGATACTAAAGACCCGCGCCGAGCCAGTGAGCTCGTCAGTCGTCTAAGTTCTTTCCGCTTAGATATGAATTCCAACGCTGCCTTTAAGGAGTCTTCGAAGGTACAACTTCTCGAGTTCCTAATCAATGATTGTGGCTGGCACTATCGTCATGAGAAACCAATTCTGAACGATTTCCTAGCACACATTGACCACCCCTATAAAGCAGTACGCGAATCAATCGGACGTGTCATTGCTACAATATATAGAACTCGGTATCACGAGTCGTTTGAGAACGTTAGCGCTCTATTGGAGCAGAATAAGGCAGATTCAAACATCGGCATACGACCATACAAGGCCAGTGACGAATTTGCTGATACTATCAAAGACGTGTTTAGTCGCCTGGAGACTTGGCGCCACGAGCGTACGCCAGGCCAACAGACGCCGTCTTCGTACACGTCCGGGTCGAAGACGGTTCTCATATGGCTTGATAGCACCCTATCATCACAGGAGTGCACGCAACTCATTCCTTTTTTCCCAGATCCATTTATTGACGAGCTTCTATACATGATGGATGTCAAAGAGGACCCGGAGTTAATGCGCCTAGCTTATCATGTATACCGTCACCTACCGAATATCCCTTTTCGCACTGGCGAGGACGCGCCATTCATCGCGGCACTGATCCGTCTCGGAAAGACTGCTACAAGTTGGCATCAACGCCTAAGGGCATTAGTTAATATGCAAGTCATGTACTTCCGCCGATTATTCCTGATGGATGCCTCGCAACGCGAACTACTCTTTGGTGCCGTAGGAGACATGCTAGCCGATCCGCAGCTCGAGGTCCGAACCGTGGCTAGTGCAACCTTAGCAGGTATGATCAGATGTTCTCCCGCTACGACACGAAATCCTTTCATCGAAACTCTAAAGTCTCGCTTTGAGAGTGAGCTAGCAAGGAATCCAATGCCGAAGAAGAGGCAGCCTGGAACTGAAACTCCCGTCAACGTCACACAACAGATCGTTAAAAGACACGCGGCTGTGCTAGGACTTGGTTCGTTAGTCGAAGCGTTCCCGTACGCCACACCGCCACCGAAATGGATGCCGGAGGTCCTAGCCTTGCTTGCGAGACGGGCAGCTAGTGACCCGGGCGTCGTTGGCAAAGCTACAAAGAGCATCCTTTCCGAATTCAAAAAGACAAGACAAGATAGCTGGGGAGTAGATCAGAAGGTAAGCAATAGCATTTCTCTAAATCTGAAGACGTATAATACTGATTTATCAACTAGTATTTTACTCATGAACAACTGGAAGACCTGGAAGGCGTCCTCTGGAAGAGCTACTTTGCATAGAAATGGAATGAGGATTAGTGGCCAGGTCGGTTACCTTAGGTACCAGGTATTATTAATGGCCATTCAGGCACATAAGCACAACTAGATTAGGGGTTTAAATCATGGTACGACGTGTGTTCCCACAACAGTGGGTGTAAACACTAAATGCCGCTGGAATAAGGATGAGAACTAGTCGGCCAGGGTTTCTTTTTCTTTCTAGCCACTGTTGTCAGCACATATAGATGTAAAAGGTTTAAAGAACCATCGCGGCACGACTACGGATTGATCGATCGACAGGCTCATGGACAGGAGTGTTCCACGCGCCATTCAAGAGGATAGTAAGCCTTAAGTCTAAAGCCTGCGAAAAGGAGGCGCAGGAAAGATAAATAAATAAGTAGTGCGTTACGTTTCGCGCCGTATCTTTGTTAGTGTGCCTCATAGAACTTCCATGTTAACTGGATGCCTTCGTGCGATGTCTCATACGTACCATTACTATATACCTATCTAGGAGCCAAAGTGGACATAGTATTGACTCGTTATTCGGCCACGAGCTATGATTCAAGGGAGAGAACATGTCTATATGAACGTATGACTCACTTGATAAGGAGTTGGGATGTTATGATATGCCGGCGTTGTCCCGATTTGTCCCAACGACCTGTTCAAAGGGATGGTAACTGTTCCCAATCCTAAAGTTTACACACAGATAGCTACGATCCCAACGAAAGACTTCAATTCTATCATCCACCAGCCGTAGATATCAGGCCAAAAAACCCTTGATCTAGCTGTCTCTCCTAACTCTTTCACCGACAGCGAGCGACGAACAACTTCCCACTTCCATGCGGCAGGATGACTAGCCATATATCTAGTCGGTATGATCCACGCCTCCGGCTCTGAACAAAAGGTTCCTAGTAGGAACTTGGCTTTTACATTTCTATCTGTCGCCATTGATAGTCGAAGATCCGCGTTCAATATTTGATAGACTACGATGTTCAATCAGGCGAAATGGGAGATCATGATGTAAGGGTTGATTGGGTACCTAGGCGGCATACTTCTGCCGGTAACCTTACAACAAGAATACACATGGGCATCTGAGGTATGGGGATTCGCTTGCGAATGGGCGTGCTATATCTGCCGCTGTTTGGGTAAAGACGTAGTAGCTAATGCATATGTACGTAGTCTCCGGGGAAGCTATTCCGGTACCCTTACCTTAACATTCGCGCCGTTTCTTTAGATATTCGCCTTCGGTATCGCGCCTGGAATGGCTTCTTCTATTCGAAAGATTCTTGCATGAGTTTAGGCATTAAAGTGTGCGGCGTTGATAAAATGTCATCGCCGCCAGTCTCTTATCCCTTCTGCGCAACGGTTGTCTTTGGGGCGCCCTGCACCGCCCCGAATCTAACAACAATATAATTAAAATCTCCGAAGAACTTTTTAGCGTCGATGGCTAACAGGCAACTCTTTGCGAATATAGTATATCTTCGCTA
Source organism: Hypoxylon lienhwacheense (assembly GCA_902806505.1). Classification (NCBI taxonomy): domain Eukaryota; kingdom Fungi; phylum Ascomycota; class Sordariomycetes; order Xylariales; family Hypoxylaceae; genus Hypoxylon; species Hypoxylon lienhwacheense. Next base: position 918,215 of record CADCWW010000011.1, read on the forward strand.
TATCGTCTAGCTTGAAAGATAGCGAATAGGAATAGCAAAGTTCCTACTCGATGGCAAACAACAGACTAGACTACTGGACTTTAAGTTACCCATGTTCATCATTTACATCTTCGGAAGGGCACATGAGCTAATATATCCAGTTTCTGAGAGGCACGGAAGAGGATCTAAGGCGTTACAACAAAGTTTAGGACAATATTCGAGCATCAAATCAATTCACAAGGCCAACCAATGTCCAATGTCCAATTATGGTGTACTAGCATTTTCTCAGAAGCAGCCCCTGTGAACATAAGAGCTATCCTGATTGACTTCACCTCGGCCATGACGGTCTTAGGGGACTGAACGAATCATGGCTATACCTTATATTTGGATTGATATTCTGTCTTTACCAAAAGGGGGCGATATGTGTTATGCGAGCTCTGTTGCTATAAACAGACAACAACAAAACCAAGAGAGAAGACAGAGGCGTTGACACCGAAAACTAAACTAGTAATAAAAGCTGGTAAACAGGCGAGACAACTCGACGTTATTCGGAAAATGCCTGTTTGTTGGATGCTTAATGGGTTATATAGAAATGTCGGCCTAATTTATGTCGAATCTCTCATACTAGTCATGCTATATTCCGCAACAATTTGAAGATGTGAGGCACCTCACAATCAGACTTTAACGAGTCGCATCGATAGTCAAGTAAATATGATGGACTACTCATTTATGTTAGTATGATGTGATCATATATGAGGTTTATTAGGTTAGGAGGTAGGTAATGGAACCATTGTAATCTTGATTATTCCTCATACTAGAGCAACTGTCAAGAACATCTGCTAATCCTGCTGGTAAGCGCTGATATCTAGTCGTTTGTTGGTTTACTCGCATGTTAGGTACGTAGGCGCTCTACACTAATCTTAGGTACCTCCTAGCAATGACTTGTAGATATTTACAAACGTGTTTCTCTGACTTTTATCTACCTCCTATGTAAAGAACCAAGTGAGTTTGCGTCAACATGCTATCCTTGATATCCCGAAAGTACTGCTGCTACCGTGTGTACCTACACTTGATAGAAATGTTTAATGAGATTGCTTTTAGTAGCGTGACGCGGTAAATCATAATAAGAACCGAATTAAAGAAAATGCCAACCAACGGACATACTGATTTCCCCCGCCTTTCATTAACTCTTCCGGGCAGATACTAGCTAACAATAGATCATGGAATGATTTGCTTGTAAGGTAAGTGGTAGGTATCGTAAACTACTCTCAGCTACATTATTATTGATGAGAACTAATTATATAATAGGAGAAGCCTTGCTTCGCTAGGGCAAAACGCTCGATATGCGATATGACACTGTGCCGCATGGAGTTGTTGAAAGGAGCGAGATCCTTGGGGATATAGGGGACGTCCTCTTTTACAAATTGTATATGCAAAGTATCAGTGTCTCTAGCACACTGCAGGCAAATTTATGTTTAGTTACTCGTGAGTCGTAGTATGATGTCGGCAATTTGACAATTTACATAACTCATCGAGACAAACAGGCATGAACTACGACGCCTATGATAAGGAACAGGAACGTGATTCGTTCCTTGCGAGGAGGAGCATGAATCAAAGGCCGCTTATGACTTTCAGAAAGGCCTAGTCGCTTTCCTATAGGTTGAAAAGTCCTATGGCAGATATTTTTGAAAGGAACGCAGGCAGAATAGAGGGAGTACGTAGTGATTAAGCAAATGACTGTACCTATTATGTAGTCTCCCATCATCATCCGAAAATACCGGAGGATCATGCTTCGTGATATGGACGGAATATCGAAAGATGTGAGATAACCGTAGCCAACGACCTTCTTTACCGCAAAATAATCATATGCGCCTGTCATGTACCCCTAAACTAACACGACGAGCGTACACAAGAACTCTGACACGACACGTTATGGTGTACCGTACGGGTACCTACATTGCGCTGCGCCACAGTGAATCTGCTACCTCGTCGCAACGGCGTACTACATCGAAGCGAGAGAGACGAAGGGCCGCATGCTTGTGGCCAGGAGGAAACTACCGCGGGTCAGTTAAACGGGCCAACCAGGCGGAGGTTCCTCGTCCATGCACCGCATCTTAGGTGCGCCGGAGAATTAACCTTAGAGGCGGCTACGACGAGGCCTCCTCCATCTGGCCTCTCCAGATCCGACCGTTGCAGAAATTGGCTGGGCTGGGCTAGGCTGCCTACGTAATTACTACGCCACGGGTCTGACGGCTCGAGGAGTAGTTGTCGGTTTGGCGGCCGCGGCTCCCGACGTCTCTTCTCTCTACGTACCGAGCATAGCTCACTGACCTTAGTGCCGAAAGCCATTGTGTCGTCCTACCGCCTGCGTGAAAAGCTTCTCGCGGCTAGGGAGGGTTGAGAAGAAGAGTCGTACTCTGCGACTGTAACATAACCGGCGGTAACATACCTACGTACGTACGTTCATACATATACGGGAAGAAAAGAGAGGAAGGAAAAAAGTAGACGGAAAGAGTTTGAATCAGCAACGACATGTAGACCAATTCGGCCGCGTTCGGTGTTCTTCAGTTGAGATCACACGTTCTTAGTTCGACGCTAAGGAGCATGTAGGTATCATTCTGGTGACAGGGAGGGAAGACGGATTCTGCTCTGTATGGATTCCGGGAGATTAGGTTCCAGAGGTCGGCTGAGCAGTATCGGTACATAGAGTAAGCAACGTAGAGGAGAGAGAGAGAGAGAGGAAACAAAGACGCCGGTGATTACGGACAACGACAAAGTTCTTGGCGACTCGCGTCGATTCATGAACCTAAGTCCGTACTCGAGTTGTTGGGGACAAGATAGAAATTGGTTCAGCAAGGGGAGATTGCGGTACAGACAGACACAGAGGAGGCTGGGCTTGTTCCTCTGCCGCCAAGCCTATGTAGGTACGAATTTGCGACCTTGAACTTGGCTGACAGCTTGTAGTAATAGGCAAAGGCTCATCGAAAATTATTATTGCAAGGTATTGGTAGACTTAGCGACGTCTATGTCAGAGGAGAAGGATAAGAAGAATATACAACGGGTCGTCTTGGAATGGACTTATTTGCTACCTGCTAGTCAGCATACCCTTCCGAAGACTACGTACAGCGGCAGTTGGAAGACAATAGAGAAGGAAACATTGAGCAAATAATTACGTAGCATATTTTGGAATACAGAGAAGAATTTTGGCTTTTTGAACAGTCTAGTTCAATGTACGAGCGATGTAACAACGGCTCGCGGAAGTTGTACCCTTGACTTCGATGGGACCATCTCAACGGGGGCCCCTGATTTCCTCTCTGTAACCATCTCAGCGCAGTGCCGGGCACCCCTGACATGCGGGGGTATAATAGAGGTGTTCTATGATTTCAATGCGTCGAAAGTTGAAATGGTAGCTAATGTCGGGGGCTAAGAGCTAAAAAGGGGTAAAATGTCTGTCGACCAAGTTTATCTATCCTCTTCCTACTAGAGTTTTTATGAGACGTCGACTAATCTGAACGCCAGCAAATGTCCGTGAACGTAACTCTGGAATGCCATCACGAGAATATGATTCGAGAGACTCCAGTGGAGATGGGAAGAGAAGCTTTTATTATTAATCCTCCGGATTTGGGGTATCGTCGTATCCTGCAGTTTTGACAGCCATCCAAGGCGTCCTCGAGCCCGTGAGGGGGAAAACGTGGTACTTGGGCGGGGGGCGTCTGTATGTAGGCGAACATGGGTGGATGGAGGAACTGTATTTTTCATCAACGGCTTGGATACCTACACATGTGGCTGATGTAGCTTGTCGATCAGCTTCTTAGGCCATCCCGAATGAAAACCACATGGGCTGTCTACGGGTAAGCTGGTGTTAAAAGCTTGGGGTAGCTTGTGAAGCTGTATCCCCTAACCAACTTACGAAGTTACTAGCGAATGATATAAATATCACAACAAGACAACATTTGGTTTCTTCCGTGTTCTACAAGCAAATATCGCATTCTTGTACCTTTATATATATAGGGTGTACCTATACAAGATAGACGGGCTGGTGGTTTCGTAGTATTGACGCGAATTCTGAAGAACGGTATTCAGGTGTGAATCTCTGTGGTAACGGTAAGTAGGTCCATGAAGTACACGTTCACTTGAAGTCAAACTTCCACCAATCCTATATAACTATACTATAGTACCATTGCTTCCATCCCGTCGTTGCAGTTCCCCTAAAACTGAGAGAGGCAGGCCGTGCTCAATCGGAGGATTATCGAGCTCGCTACCTAACAGCTCCCTATGAAGGTAGAATTTTTCTGTACTCCGCATGCAATCAATTTACCAAATCAAGGAAATGTTATCATTCACCATTGCCGTTTCTGGATTGGTGGTGTGCTCATCCTGCAACTCTGTCGCATACGCGTCTTCCATGCTGCAACCCAACTCATCCGCGCTGAGTGTGGGCAGTCTTGCATATGTATGTCGCTCTGAAAATAGCTCCCGTTGGTGCTGAAGCGAGATGTCATTTACTAAAGCGCTTACCTGGTCCAATCTTTTTGCCAAGGCTAAAGTAATATACTATGTACACCTTGTCTAAAGTTGCACACGACGTTAAGTAGCCAAGAGATTGAGCAGCCTCTTTAGGGGGATGACTTGAGAGGCTAAGTACCCCTACATCATACTCTTCGTACAATATCTAAAGCCCTTTTTTTCCCCCGTCGTCTCTCTCACAAGCTTCATGTCGATTACTTGTACCTTCCGGCTCACCGGCTTGATTTAGTGATGACGGTGCCGGATTCGGCCACCTCAGGAGGTAAATCTCGGAGAATATCTTCGGAGGCTAGGGCCGAGGAAATATCCTCGCAAATTCATCGAGGTCCGTCAAAGCGTGTAAGGAATCTCTGAATTACACGTTATATTATATACTTGGATAATTAATTATATTTGTGTATCCGTCGATAGGTACATGGCATCTAGGGGGCAACCGGAATAGCTAGGTTGCGGGCATGGATCTTACTCGCGCGTGGACGAACAGGATGGCATGGTACAAGGCAAGGATGGGCTGGGCTTTGAAAAAAAAAATCCACGTTCCAATGGCTTTGCAAGCGAGTCGCGCAATCAAGACCGCGGGTTCAAAAATGCGACAGTTCGAGCATATCATAATCGACCGTAGTACTTCGTAGAACTACGTGCTTATGTGGAGATCATAATGGGCCCCCGGCCTCGTTCATCGTCCGATATTGATGATACGAGAAGATCTGGTTGAGATGTTAATGTTGGGATGCCTGAAGTCTCGAGGTGAGGCTTGATTGGCAACTGACTTAAAGCTCCGCCGAACTATTGACTTGGCTCCTCCTAAACGTACTATAGATACGAATGCGCGAGGGTAAATCATACACATTTCTATCAGTGCTATTAGAAGCTTGTGTAATCGCAAAGGAAGTCGAATAAGAAACGAAAGCTCCTTGTGAAGCTCGTAAACCAGACATTTTCTACTGGTTACTTGACTAGTGTTACTTTTCTTCTTCTACTGCCCACCTTGTATCTGGCGATGAAGTGATATACTAACATGAAAGCCAAAAGGCATGAGAACTTGTAACCTCTCACTCCGCCCGGGAAAACCCGCTCCCTAAAACCTTGGAATATGAAACTAAGGAGCAGTTGATGATCATTACGTTCAGCACACATGTATTGTACAAAGCTGGATGATCTCCAATGGCCTGGGTAAAGGGCTTGGGGGGGGGCCTGGGTAAGAGACTTACAGAATCTACTTAATAATAATGACCAAAAGTTAGTCTCGGTTGCAAATCCCGGGGCAAGGGGCCCAATGCAGTCTGAGCGGCTTAATCCTCTTGCTATATCAGGGTTCACAACGGTAGATGAGAGCCAGGGCAACGGTTTTGGGTATTCAAAAGAGGTTCTTGGCTGACATCAAATTTTATAGCAGTCAATGATGACTCTGGTTTCGAAATAAACAACACATTTGTAATTTATATATCACTTGCTTGAATAAAGATGGAGAATACGTACCGTTGTAAGTTGAAGCTTGTACCAGTATATGACTGGTAGGTGAAGACGTACAAAGGTATCGTGGTGGTAATAGATACGTCAATGAGGTACACATCAAGTATCGCCACCTTCTACTATACCTTTGAAAGGATGGACACGTTCAATTTCCCTAATATGTAATCGATTATGATGTATACCCATATTTAGCTCCTTAGCTTGTCACTTTTACATTTTTCACGGTATCAATCTGCCTGTTAATGTGTTGCAACTTGCTACAGAAGATGAACCACGCATGTATGAATAACCATTAATACCTTCAAGTCTACCTCTAGGAGTTGCCAAAATTGTGAATTGTGGGATAACTACTTCTTAATATGTTTGACAGGGATTACAATATACTGTCTTCTATCATTCGTGGTCTTTACCTAAACACATCATCGTGCTTACAACTCGCTACACCGTAATTTTGCAAAATTACGGATGGCCTAACTACTGTACGCACCTGATTTCTCAGAAATGATACTCCGCAACAAAGGAACTGTAGCGATACACTGTACTAGGTACTCTTATGCCTGATAGCCCTGGAAGTTCTCGCATCTCTCGCCGTAGCGGGCGTTTTCCGAGTATTTTGCAAATCTGGTTCTGCCCCTTGCGGGGGTTAGCAGGTAGCTAAGTGAGTCTGAAGACATTTCAAATCCCTGTGCTATATCACGTCCTATAATGGGGTCAATAAAGCCAACCCTGCTTTGTAGTAATTAGAATACTGGCTTCTAGATCTAGTGATAAAATAGTGATCTATAACTTATCTACATCCCTACCAATATTACACAAGGCTACAGCCGGATCTTAACCACAATGCTCTGATTCGGCGTTTGGAAGACGTCCCTAAGAATCGCAATGCATTCTTGTCACACCTGCTCCTGAGTTGGCGAGTGGAGACTACTTAGCTAGGACTCTGACTAGTGCGTAGAAGAAACCCTACACGACGGTATAGCGTAATGATAAAAATCATAGAAGAGCTTCGTCACTACTTGGAGCCAGGCTCAGGGTCGATCGATTAAGTAAACTCGAAAATTTTATGCCAAGCTTGTAGTAAGTCAAGTCACATTGCAGATATCAAGTCTAGCATTGCAGTGATGCCTTCGTTTCTATTGTACTCTAGCAATTAGGATGGATTCTTGAATGCTCATAGCAGGGGTTGTCATAATATCAAAGCTTCAGGGGCGAATCCATTAACGCCCTGAAGTGCGTAAATCGCAACAGCAGTTGAAACAAAGGGGAACTAGAGGGGTGGAATGGGTGATAGGGGAAAGCCAATGCCACGGAAATAGCCTCCATTTGGGTATCTTTCAGAGAAGTGCTTTTGAAATCCCGTATTCCCAATACAAACTCAAAAGGAAAAAGGGTGAACCGGTGAAAATACGATAGTGTCAAATGCCTTCGCCATGCATCAATTTCCCTGGAAAACAAGTAATACCAAGTCCACGCACGCATCCGCACATACACAGACACACCAACGCCGCCTCCCTGCCTGCCTGCCTGCCTGCCTGTAAACTGGAAAATAAGAATCCCACTTTGATGCAATGTTCCGTGCGATGCGTGTGACAAATATTCCCAAAAAACGAACGAAAAAAAATAAATGAGATAAAAAAAACTGGGCGGCCACGTAGTAGTAAAAGAAATGCTGTCATGAGGTGCCACCGTGAGAACTTGGAAATTATTAAGTAAATCCTCGAGCGCCCGTTCATCTCAAGGAAAGGGGGCTTGATTATATGTTTTTGCTGGTAACATCCTGCGGATCCATATATAGAGATTTCATAGTAATGACGCCGATAATGGCCACTTGGGCCGTCGCTAGTGGTCTTGCTGCGACTTATTAACCATGTGGCTAAGATGATGGTCGAACGAATCGGCACCGCCAATAGGATATGATCCGTTCATGCTTTCGGACGACATAGTCGCCGTCAGCGGTGTCCCTAAACCGTGCTCCCGGAGACTGCCGTGATCATAAGCGTTTTGCATACTTTGGTACGGCCCGTGATTAGTGTAAGGAGAATGGTGAGTTTGGTGTGCATTCGAAGTCGGCGGTGCCGTGGTATACATGTTAGGACCCACTGGTGATGCCGTTCCCGAAGGCGGAGCTCCGTTGAGCGGAGCATGAGATCGGGGTGAGACGTTATGTATCGGTGAAGCCATCGCGGACTGGGGATGTGGCGGAATCGGAGCCAGATTTAGCGGAGGATTGTTTCCGGTATTCGAGCCTGCGGTAAATATAAAGGGGTGAGGCGAACTTTGGGCGTTAGCATTTCCAAACTGGATCGGCGAGTGGCTTATTGGCGACTGTCGCTCAAAAGCGTGTGATCCTTGGGCGAGAGGAGAGAAGTGAGTGTCGATACGGCCGGTTGGCGGAGGCATTGAGACTGTCGCAGCTGACGTAGGTGGCCCAGTTGTCACGGAGCCCAGAGAAAGCGGCTGAGATGCGTATGCCGAACCTGTAGCAGCGTAGGGACCCCAACGCATCTCAGGACCTCCCTCCTGCGTGGGCGTCCCCGGATTTATTGCGCCATATTCGGTCCGGTGTCTTTTCGCCACGGGTTCGTCTCCGTAGTCGTGGTAGGGTCGGTCGTCGATTTGTGGCATGCCACCGTTCTGCGAAACGCTTCCTTGCCTGTGCCCCGTTTGCTTATCCATCTGATCTGCCATGCGCAGGTTTTTCTTCTTATTAGCGATCTGCCGCGAGTCCTTGCGTAGTCGGAGGCGAACCCCCTGGTCGCTGAAAGATCGGGTGAGAAATGTCGATTCGGCCATGCCCGGAAACGCCCTCCCAGCATGAACTTTGAAAGGTTCGCTCGTCACTGAGCAAATCGTAACCCAGTATTCCCCCTCTTCCATATTGTCCATCATCATTTGCAACAAGTCAAAACGGATGACATATTCTCCTTCGCTTTTGATTGTTAGATCACCAAACACAAAGAATGCCCCCTCCTTGTTAGTAGGATCCTTGAGACGATGTAATGATGAGACTGTTGTTCCCGCCATCATGTTCGCTGGCGGCGTGGCCTGGTTGTTTGGACCTGGGGGATGCGCGTACTCTAGGTATGCAACAGCTATTAAATAGGGGCCTGGGATACGTTTAGCAATCTTCATATTCCAGGATCGAAACATGTACTCACTTTGCCGATATACGCCATCGGGGTCTTCGTCGCTGGGGACATGCAACTGCAGGATAGGAGGTGGATCGACAGGTTTCCGGTCTGCAAGAATAAGTGTCATGCCAGAGAGTAAGCGTAAAGAGGAAGGGCACTGTACCTTTGTCTTTACCATTAGCCGCTTTAGCCATAGTAGGTTGCTGCAAAACTTCTAAGCGATACGTTTCTGGGCTATTTCAGTTCAGTAAGTGCCTCCTTCGTACTAAAACCCGAAGAGCGGAGATGGAATCAGTTTACATACCGTTGGTGTTGAGGGCCACTTTGTTGTGGATGCGGCTGATGGTGAACTTGAGGCCCCGACAGAGGAGGCATCGCCGGGCTCATCGCTGGCATATAGCCACTGCCAGGGCCATGTCCGACCCAATGGCCGGTCTGGTGAGTGTGAAATGCCATCTCTAAATTCAATAATTAGAGTCTTGAATATATTTAGTTTCGCTGTTAGTGGCATTACGCCTGGCTGATACTTACGAGGGTCGTCATGCAATATTTTATGTGTGAACTGCGAAGCACACATGAACTAGTCGTGGACAAATTTACTCTAAGCCTAGAAGCCGAGTTGAATAGGACCTTTTGTCTTGTCAGTTAGAGCAAAGCTCTAAAGGATCCTCGGATCGAGCAATGAAACAATAGAGGTTAAATGCTAACCCAAGTTTTACAAACCAACACCAACGTCACTGAGAATGTCTCCGACCAATAAGATTACAGAGATATGCCCCTTGGGAATTATTTTCGGTAGAGCACGCAGCTGTGAGGACATAAAAAAAAAGGAGTTGGAGGATACTAACTTTTACGTATCGTATTGCGTGCCCCTTGTTCGTCAATAAACCAAGCCTCTTTTCACCGACGGTGACAGTCAGAGAGCTTAAACCCCGATTTTCCTGTGGGCAATATCCGGAATCTGATTCTTTCGACGCAATCGGTATTTGTCTGTCCGCAAGAAGACAGTGATCAATACGGTGACCGAGAAAATTATATATTTTCCAAAGGGAGACTCCCTAACAAGGAAAAATCGTGCAAAAAATGCCTATTATATTCTTCTCGCATGCGTCGACGCCTTTTTCCCCTTGTCTTTTTTTCTTTTTCAAGTTTCCTGTCCCCTAGTTTGTTCCGCGTGACTCTTCTCGAAAATGACTCCCTAATAGGATTCAAGTTTTGCTGTGAGTAGCTTGATTAGTAGCTAGATGCCTTTTTCACGCAATCCTCGTCACAAGCCAAACTGATTCGAAGGGTCGTCCAGGCCATCCAAACCACCAACTTCCTACTTCAACTCCGTAAAGAGTGGCAATGGCGTATCGTTATCCGTAGGGATTTGCAGGCAGGCGCATGACTTAAATATACAAGATAAAACGAAGTTGACGGTTGCAAAGAATAGACCCGGCTCGACACTGCTGTCGAAGTCTGTCTTGTAAATTAACAAAAGTCACTGTTGCTGATGACTGAGGCGTTGTAACTGGTTGCAAGGCTCTGGTTCGTCTCGCTCGTAAGCTCAAGTTATCTGCTTCGACTCGCAACAACGGGAAAGAGGTATCCGGCAAGATTCGGTGGGAGAACTTGGGAAGCGGAATTATTAGGAGTTAAGGGGGAAAAGTCCGATATAGACAACGAACAAGTGAATGAGAAGTGTGAGTCGATATGTTTCTGGGGGGCTCTATGGTGGTTTGCTTGACTGTCAAGATAACGGCTGGCCGAACGGATGCTTCTAAAGGTTGCCTTTTCTGGCCTGGCTAAGTTATTAGTATCTAACGTCTTTCCGTCTCGCATTCATTCGAGGGCGAATCTCTAAAGTCCTTCTCTTCGATTCACATGCAAGAACTAGGAATCACGAAAGGACTTTCAAGTGCGCTCCAAAAACAGCAGTTGCTAAGAATGTGAGTATCCGAAGGCAGTCAGCTTTCTGAGGTTCTACTCCGGTGATTCGATACGTAAACAGGAATCCGGGGGCATAGGTAGGCTTGGAACTTGAGACCCTAGAATATGGCCGTCGGTCGAACTATCTTTGAACGGTAACAGGAATCCGTGGTAGTCCAAGGGGTTTTCTGCTGGTAAGATGTCTGCCTAGACCTATCTGGACGAATTGGGTTTGATCGTATGTACACTGATGCTGCACCGAGGTTCTGATGATCTTGAGATCCAACTTAAAGGGACGAAAGAGAAAAGACGAGCAATCCGGCTGAGTGGACGATAGCTTCGTGGGGGTCTTGCGTTTTCCGAGATCTTCCAGCAGGATCGATAGGACTGTCCAGTTGTGCAGGGAAATATAAACGATTCCTACCGCAACTAGGTCTTCTGGAGGTCGTCAGTGAGGACTCTAGAGGATCGATAATGAAGACAACACGAAGTTCTCGTGGTGATTGTTCAGTAGGCGATTCTAGAGCTTGTCATGTATTTGGGTGGATTTACGATGTGGAGAAAGATTCACTACATATGTTATACCACACTACCAACGGGAAGGCATAAGCTAGGCAATATGTATGTACGGCCCAAGAATGCAATGTACAGATGGCACAGTAGGTATTCGAGGTAGGTTCTCAGGCAAACGATAGTGGTGTGATCTAGCCAATGACTGCAAAAGCTCCAAAGAAAATGGCCAACAAGCACTGTGACCGGACGGGGGGGGGATGACGATGGCAGGGTGGGCCAAGGTCTGTAGGGATTAACTGCTAAGTACTCGACCCTCGAGGGTAGGCCCCAAGAGAATACTATGTAGATACATTCGGAGGATGTATACGAAAGCTTAAAGAATTTTGTACCTAGCTCCGCCTTGGCCATTGGTACTTCATACCAAAAAAGCTATCTCTGCTGACGATACCATGCTCGATGAATATGGAAGTATACTTGCTCGACAAGGGGGTTAGGTAGCTGCAGGAAGGAGACCTCGCAGAGAAGTACAGCAACGAGCTTACATGGGCTACATGGGCTACATGGGCTACATGGGGCGTTGTTAACGTTGTCAACAACGGAGAGAAGAAGAAGAAGAAGAAGAAGACGACAGGGGGTGCCACCGCTCAAAGGCTTCGTACCCGTCGAGAGATGTACGGTAAGGTATAGTACAAAGTATTGTACATACATAATAAGTATACATTTGGACGCTTGTCCATTTAGTCTGTGCTGTGCAGCCGACGAACGAGGGATGGATGCTGGCACTCCCGGCACCAGAGTCGAGAACGCGGAACTCCAACGCGCCAGCGCGCTCCCATATCCCTACACGTGGATATAATTTAATATGAAATGATAGATACCTAGGTTAATCTTCTTTGATAAAAACCCTCGTTGAGATACTAGTAAGGAGAAGCATAGCAGGAAATAAGAACTCGGGCCAACGATTTTGAGCTCACTCCAGCCGGATCATAAATTGCGGTCTCTGATTTCGAGCTGGCTAGAATAACTAACACAGTGTGCGGTCGACCAACCGAAACCCCCCCGGCATGAGGTATGTGTAGGTATACCTACATACGTGTATGTAAAACTAATCCCTCCAGATACATATGGAAAGCAGTCGAGAGTCTGCTACAAAGGCGCATACATGGTAGTTACAGTAGCGTATAATGAGACTGGTATGTAGACGACGAAAAGATGAGGTACAGAGACCTCCCTCCAGAGCCGAACAGTAACAGTAAGTGCAGATATGCGCGAAAGGACCACGCCCCCCTCGCATGCAAAGTGGAGGGACGTATACGGTGAAGAGAAATGCTCCACTATCTATCAAATATCTAATCCCCGGGGACTGCCAAGTATGGTACATCAATTGCATCGTTCCTCTTGAGGCAGCTTTCTAGGAGGGCCGATGCCACCTAGTAATTAACGTCGTTAAAGTACAGGTACGGCTCTTAAGAAAAACCCCCCCCATAATATTGAAAAGATCTGCTACGACGTGTCTATGAGGGTAATGGCCGAGTGGTCTGCCGGCAACTGTACCTACGTACAAGAGCTCGTGTTAAATTAGCCCAGAGGGGGTTCTATTTTATTTTATTACTTATTTTCTTGTTGTGGTTATTAGCCTTAGTATTAACTATCATTGTTATTATTATTTTTTGTTGTGGCTCCCTCATCTTTATCGTGATCCCAGAAACGGTTGCCGAACGTAACATGCTTCCTACGGTTGGCTCTTGATTTGGTATAGGTAATATCCGATACTTTGCTCTGTTAGGTTGCTCTCCCGCTGCATCTGAGTGGCCGTGAAAGATCTGAATTCGCCGAATCAGCTTAGCATCCGGCCTGCAAAAGAATCCCACGTCCAAAAAAGAAAACCCCCCCAACGAAGGCGTATACATAGATGACATCGACTATACATACCTCTTACCATACACTACATAGTGAGGTAGGTACGGATCCAATATTGACTGGGCCAGGCTGTCTCTTTTCTTGTCTCCAGATCGGACGGAATCCCCAGCCGGGACTGAACCGGTTGTGTTTCAGAAGCTTCTACAGCCCATGTCAAGAATGCGCATGGAAGAGAAGCCATCAAGCGCTAAAATGAGTAAGAAGATCCGGGCTTTCACGACGACCAGGTCAACACACGCGCCACCGGCCACTTCCCTCCCCTACCTTTCAAGCTGACATCTGCTGTAGCACGTCAATGCCGTTTACACTAGGTTGGTAGATGTCGTGCTGCAGGACCCCGAGAGATTCGGCATGGTTCAGGGTTCAGGTCTACATACACTAATAATAAGGGGTATCGTTCGTGTGGCGAAGCAAATCGGTTCGGGTTCCTGAATCCTCGTGTCCTAGCAGGTAAATGACAAGCCGGGGGGGATAGCTGTACTACTAAGCTTAACGACAGCCGAAGTCCGTTATGTCTTAATTGTCACTCCTCTCAACGTTCTAGAAAGGGTAGAAGGGTCTTATGTGAGTAAAGAAAGATACTATCTTTGACTGACTATAATTAAACCGAGGCCTTACGATGTAGGACCTAGGTACCTACTTATTGGGCATGATCCTCTGAATACGCCATGTCAACTACAATTTCTTAATTAGCCCCCATCACGGGAGCAGCAACAGACGCCGTGATAGCTTACCTGGTATGACAGATTCTGGTAGAACGAGCTAAAGCGAGCTGCTGGTCACCTAAGACTCCTACTAAACTATATAAAATCATGCAGTGGCACATGAAGCATGCCAGGCTCAATGGAACTGGTACACGTGAGAATACCGGGGAATATGAGCATTGGCGATGCTAAAGAGGGTTCTCTCATATGCCGCTTTAGGACATGCGTAATACCAATTGATTAAGGAGTAATATAGCCATCTAGATCAGGAAATAACCACGATAAAGATGGAATTCGGAATGACCCAGGCGACAGAGAGGTAAACAAGACAGGCAGACGCCTGCCTAGATCTTGGTCGGTGATTTTTGGAGTTGCGTTCGTAGCCGGACTGTTGACCTTAATGCAACCATGGGGGCCGGATGAAGGATGTAATGCTACTACTCTCTTCTCGTCTCTAGACGTCGCCTAGAGATTAAGGTATATCATGTTAGCCGTCTCCCGCAATGGGTCCTAGGTTGCCGTACGTAGCGATTCGGCACGATGCGAACCGGCAATAATGATCTACTTAGAGAAAGGTAGCGGCGAGACAGCCCTGCATGCCCAAACCAGGACAGGACGCGCCGCTTGTATGCAACTCCTTTAGTCTCCCTAGCTCTACGGTTCGTGGTCGCCAAGGCATTGGCCTGCGCTATGCATAGAGATGCACCCTTTCGGATGGTCGCGACATGTGAGGGCCAGCTGTCAAAGCAGCATCGGGCATCTCCAACTTGTCACGTTCTTGACCCTGCATTACACATACAACCGCGCATTATGTACCGACAGGCCATCATGGTCACACTGATCTTGTCGGAAAGACGGAGATCAGGCCGCACTCTTGTAGTTCCAACCTTGTAGTTCCAGTCGAAGGGATTTCGCGGCGTAGAGTAGGCTACGGCGTGAGTCCATTCACCGCTCGTCAACCTTCATGGAGTAAATACAACGGGAATGATAACGATGACGCTGATGAGGATGATGAGGATGATACAATTTATTGTCAGTTATAATAATAGCTAGGTCATAGTTACGCTCGCATGTCGTACATATACGTACAATACATAGATATAATACATGCAATACATTCAAAGACGCCGTCATCATAATCATCATCAATATATGCGCTCGACAGCCACTCGACTGGGTACCTCGCGCGATGGAACACACACGACACCCACTAAACATAGTAGCATAATAAGGTACTCGATAGGGCTCTTGACACTTGTCTCGCTTATGCTGTTCGTCTGGGCCATGCAGAATGGATGGAACTCTGGCATGCATATGCATATCCAGGGTTTTGTCGGAGCATTGCAGACAAAAGTCTACCAGTGGGGTGTATTCCGGCTCGGTGTGGATGGTAGTGAGGATGCAATCATCGTCCAGGCTTGTAGGATGGTGCGCACACATGAGAATTTCGAGGATTTTAATAATTGGCTGGTTGGTTGGTCACCTAGTTGAGAGATGATGATGATGATGTTGTTGTTGTTATTGTTGTTATTGATGGAGAATTCCGGTAAGTGTGGTGGTAATATGAGGTTGATAATTCGTTCAAGTCTCCGTATAACCCGTAACTACCTAGTAACGCGTAACCCGTATGTGAGTCTCAAGATGCCTACCTCTGATAGGTCCTACACAGTAGGTCCTACATACAGCAATGGTCGGTCAGTACTATGAAGTGGGGGATCGTCTGCACTGAGGCTTGATGGTCGACGATCCTATATGCATACATACCTCTAACCATGAACGGAACGTCCGTTATGTACCGTATTAAATTCCCTTTTTTTGGGGGGGTTTTTTTTTTCAATAGGGGGTGTCTCTCTCACACCGACAATAATATGTAAGAAAATGTCTGCCCATCAACTATTCTAATCCTTCCTATCCCTTGAGTGATTCGTTAGCTACTGCAATATTTTGTAACCTACCTTCAGGAAAAATGAATTGATTTTAAACAACGATTGAACGTGTAAGATCGACCTACAGTCATTCCCCATCACTACCATCACTGAGAATCGGAACTCGAGGAATTGGTGCCTCACACGTACGTTGCTAAGCTTTTATATGCGCCTCGAGACATCTCGGAGCCGGCGCCCAGTTTGCCAGGTCTCACGGTTCGGTTCAGATCCTCATCCGCTTTCGAGATTAACAACTGCGATCTGGGGTTGGATAAGGTGAGGTGAGATGCTAGCCAAAGTCGGAGAGACAATGGTCACATAAGGCTGTCTAAAAGTATATACATACATACTTCGTACATTATCATTCGAACTTACAGTTACCATACATGAGTTAGGACGGGATGATACGCACTTGTCCAGTTGTGTACCTACATTAGACTCCACGAACCACTCGACCATGGTTCGCGATAAGTTACACTATAAGCCGCATAGTAGTAGCACCGATTCTCGTATGCTAGCTACCTGTACGGAGTAACTAATCGTACTTGGGTCTTTCGGTAGTTTGAAGCCACTTACAGCCACAGCGTAAGTATCCTGCCAACGCTTTACCTGGATCGAGAGTTGCCAAGGTCTGGCGCGTTTGTCCCCTCCCCCCCTTACACCCTTGTCTATCAGATTCAGTTATTCCTCTACGAGCCGTGTAACAGGATGTTCAGGATGCTGCCAACCGTTCGGCATCCTCTCCAATCCCGGTGATCCTTGAAAAATCCACCCGGAATCCATCTCATCTTAAGTGTATTCGTTTCTTCCCGGTCAACACGATGACTTTTTCGCAGCCACGAATCCTTCGGTAGGATGCTGCTCATAATGACGCTTTTCCGACATAACGCTCTCTCCAACGGCGGGCTCTAGATGTATAACACGGCCAGTATCTGTGTATTAGGTATTAATCAACGTGCTTTTACCTACTAAACGGTCCACCCATTGTGTGTCTCGTCGAATGCTACACGTGCTACATTCCTATACATAGGTAGGGAACGCCATGCAGGAATATCGTTACTCTCCCTAGGTACACGTCACCGTCTGCGCAACGTACGACCACGCATTTGAGTTCCTTTCTCTCCACAAACTACGAATCGAGAAACATCCGCATCGTGCGATGGGTGGATGAAGAGCCAACCGCTACCCTCGTTTACACCATTCGCCAACAGTCGCTTTATTACGTGCCCAACCGGCCCCGCTAAGGCGAGGTACTTGATACTATATTTCCGGGTAGTTATTATGTTTAATTTTTCAAGATGTCTCCATTATCCTGGCTATAGGTTATTATTCATCCCAAGAGGCCCATCGTTACGTTAATTGTGACTTCGGTCAACTCACCAGCTTCGGCAAACTCGACGCAAACGCACAGGCCGGTTAAGCATCCGGAACGCTCTGATGATTCCCAGCCACCTGGGCCGAACCCCAGATCTGACAAACGGGTTAATTATGGCCAGACCACCAGATACTAGCCCGATGGCTCAAGCCTTTGACGAAGAGGCGTTCTCCATCTTCATTTCTTTCGTGTTTTCTGCAGCCAAACCTAGCATCGAGAAGATCCAATAGGTACTGTCCATTTTTTCTAGATTGGGCAACTCTTTGACAGCCGATGCGGTCGGAAACGTCGGCAGGATAGTGTCGGTGCCGCCTTATAAGTCTGATTAGACCACTTTCGCCTTTGCGCATGACATATGGAAAGAAAAAAAAATCCAGCGTTAACGTAAACAGAGTATTGGTTGATAGATTATAAGGGCCCTTGTAATAATTCATATAAGTTGCACTGTATTATACCTACCTGTATTATACCTACGTGACCTCCAGGCCAGGGATGTCATCGACTCATCGTATCAGATGCCCGTCATTCTTATTTCCCGCATTCCAGAGGGGAATTAACCATGCTGCCACAGCGTTTACCAGCCGTCTCGAGTATTCCATGCCTCATAAAGTATATATACGCAGGTACACGCAGCCTACCTATATATAATTTATTAACAAAATATATTATTAACGTCGTATGTATAGAATATCCAGTGGGCAAAATCCAGAGTGGGATGGATATCGGCACTTGGCCAACGCCCTCAACCCTGTTCCGATATCCACGTGCGCTGTAACATCTATCATCACCCGGCCCGCAAGTATAAGCGGATGAGGTGCTTCTTTCCGAGTTTCTCGCAATACAACGACGTCTACTACAGTACCTACAGCAGCAAAAAAAGACCCTGCTGCTATAATGCAGTTACTACTGCAGGTGCCATGTGGTGGGTTGTCCCACTCTTATACCACTCTTTAGACGTACATGAATCTAAGGCGTGAATCTAAGATAGACTACCTCGGCCCTAACTACGTATGGGGTCATGAAAAGGATAGATATCGAGGGTCGTGAGATTAAAAATGAAGTACGATTATTACCTCGTACTTAAGTACGATAATGAGATGCAGGATCTAGACCTGACTCTCTTCTTCCTCCCCCCCCTTAAGTCGGGAAATGCTAAGAACAACAGGACATCGAATATCCACTCACTTCGCCGACTAGCAAGGACCAGCTATAATACCACTCTGTATAACGTGGTGTGTAGCCCTTTTCCAGCCATGCTTGTAATAGTATGCTCTCCTAAGCTCCCCTGATCTCGTAACCTCCCGCCCCCCCGCGATCCCTACCCTGTTTAGAACGCCGGTCTCTAGTTCTCTCCACCAAATACGCTTTCTCACGATGTTACACATACGTATTTTAACCCATGAATCTTGATGCATTGTAAAGCTTCCTATTCAAGCAGCATAGGTGACCAACGCATATATGTTGGTCAAATAGCAAGCATAGGGCATATGAGACGACTGAAGGGCATATATACGGGTAGCATCTAAACCTGAGACATGAGTTCATCTCATGATACGCCGCGTGCGTAATAACACGATCCCGGTGCATTTACATGAATTTGAATAATACATATCATATACCACCTAGGAAGATCACGACAACCGCGTCACGTTTCAAACGGTGAAGTTGGATGCGAAGCCCGCTTGTCTGATTGATCCGTCCGCTGACAAACTTCTACCATTTCATGCCCATCCGTACACCATGTCAACCTCGCCGCAAAACTGCGTACTCCTGCGTCTACTAATGCTACCTGCCATCCTACAACACCTTCCTGTAGGCTACTTGCTTGGAATTAGGTATGTGCAGATCTGCGGTACATACATATAGGATACCTGTTGTACTGTACGGCGTATCCAAATGTACGTACGGGTTATGAAAAAGCCTAATTCGCCTCCTTGTCGAGAGCATGTCCGAGTCATGTTCGCCTTATTACCCCGAGCTTTCAATATTCAGGTTGTAATGTTTCTATTTTTGTGCATATGCGAACTACCTATGTGGTCATGTTGTTCAAGCACCCTTCAGGCAACCAGCTTACAGCTTATGAACTGAGTACAGTACATGGTAAGAGTCAGAGGCGACAAGATGCACGACGTGCCGATCAACAGTTACTAAACAATTAACTCTTCTACAATTTCTATCTATATTCGTCTACGTACATAGGTGGCTATATATACACGAGATAGGATTCTACTTTAATTTCGTGTCATTAGTTGAAGGACCTATCGTCGAGTCTGTCCGTCCTGATAGAAGCGTTCCGCTTTATTATCATTCGTCGAAGCTGACCTCGGAACCAGGAGGTGGATTGGGGCAAAAAACGCGATTGGCCAAGTCCCGAGTACAACTTTTTTATTTTTTTTATTTTTCTTTCTTCAATCCTCTCTCTTTATAACATGGAGAGACACATTCAGCTCACCGTCACACCGGGGTGTTTCTGTCGGCCATATATTCCCTACCATATTGATAGATGGTATAATTCCCTATTCAAACGATAATGATCCATTCGTTGATCGAGGGGGACTGGGAAACGTCCAAACGGCGGGCCTTGAAACCCACCTTCGCTACTTCGTCTACGCCACCCCTAGTCAACGAGAATTGCTTTTCCAGCCTGAAAGGTGTCTCCGTGGTCCCCGTTCGGAGGGCACCTTCGCAGCAAGGTCCAGGATGATGCATATTACCGTCACCCATTGCGGTGATTCTTCTCTTCTATGCCGTATTAACAGTAGTTCCTAAACAACATCGTACAGCAAAGAAAGTCGTTGGCAGCACGCTACGACGACTGCTTGCTGCATACATACATACATACATACATACAGTACATAAGACTGTGTGGATGTGTTCACCCTTGCCAAAACCTACAGTTCGAAGATCTAGAAGAGGACACGCACACACGCATGCTTCCACTGCAGAGATACGAGGCGGCTCAGGAGAGCTTCTTCATCCAAGTGGGACTTTCCGATGCACCTAGGCCTAGTCATTCTCTCCCAATAGCGCCCAAATCTTGGGGACTACCCGCTTAGCTACGTGTAGTCCCGTCTGGGGAAGAAGCTTTTCCATCGATTCCTACATCGGGGGGATCTTGGGACCTCACGCCATCAGTGAAGGGGGATTGCAGGGCCGCTAATCGCTAGGGTTATCACAATCGTTTCCGCCCATGCGTTGTCCCATCCCGGGCATATGCACCGGTAGTTCCGGGCGAGCTTCGATGCACGGCGGGAAGGGCCAAATACAATCAAAGCAGGAGCAAATATAGAAAAATCTGCAGCAAACTCGTTCGAGCTCAAGACTCTCTGATCGAAAGATGTTACTCTTGTCACATGCACGTCTAAACTAGTAACACACGTCAGGTTATCGATGAATAGCACCTCAGTGATGCGTCTCGTCGACGGCCACGTCTTCTTCCTTCACATGCCACATGCTCGAGGAATTCATACCAGGCTTTGTCTAGAGCATGTGGGTGTGGATATGGGTACGGCCATGTGTGAAAGGCCATGCTGCAGGCATCTTCGGCGTGTAGCTGGCAGCTTCGCCGATACCGATGCCCTTGAAATGAAAAATAAGCCAGAAATTATTTCAACGATCATCTGCATCGCTCGACGCTGTTTGTGCATATCACCATTACATCAAACATAACCTAATCCGTATATTCCGTGGATGATCATGAAAGTAAGGGCATTCTAAAGCCCAGAAAATGACTTCGAGATGCTTAATATACCGGCCTCTGATATGATTCTGTGGGATGCTGGCACGTCCTGGTACGCTTCGCGGCAGTCCTCCGGGGCGCTGGGATAACTCATGAGTGGTATAGCGGGCTGATCTATATCTTCTATGATATCAATGCTCGATATATGATAGGTCTAGTTGAATTCTCTCTGCCTAGTTGCTGGAAACATCCCGCAGTTGGAATCACCCTATCAAGCCTCATCCCACGAGTCTCCATAATCAACTCTGTTCGTGGCGGTTCGGATAGGGTAGTCTGAACTGACTATTTGCCTAGCCTGCCTATGGATTCTAGATGATCCCTTTCCCACCGATCTCATACACCCCACGTAATTCCTTGACTGTGCTTTCAAATGACTCTCTGTTCAGCCCACGGCCGGAATAGACCCGCTTCGTTGCTCCCGGCTGCATGCTATAATACTTTATGTACTCAGAGCTCAAGTTAACCGGATCTTCTACCACCTAGTTACCTAGTATGTACCTAATCAAAAATTAACATTACCCTTCAGAGAGTGGGAGTTTTATACCGAGGTTGACTCTAGATCTCAAATAGCCGAGGCATTCGTGAGATTTCAGAAACATCCTCTCCTTCGGCGTGTTACATGCACTTTTCGATGTATTTATATACACAACACTTCAACCAGGAATAATTACTAGTAAGTAGTATAAGTTTCTAACCTCTTAGACCCAGACTAGCTGGTTGTCTTGTAGGGGTATATATGATTAAAGACTTTGAAGTACCCTGCCATAGACTCGGTATTAACAGCAAGTTTATGAGCAGCATCAATTGGCCATTTTTACTCGGGTCTATCAGACAATTAAACTCTTAAAGATACTATATTATTCTCAATATAGTAAAAGTCAAGCTTGAAAAGGGGTCTTACAGATATGATGAGGTAGGGAATGTATATTTGCACAATTGATAGGAGGTATACAATTGGTATAGTTAATCTAAATTGACTACATCATTAGGTACCTGTTCTTTTTATAGAATTGTTAACTAGATAAAAGTGATATCGCTCGTAATAGGTATGAGTCTGATTTAGACCACCTATTCATAGCATATAAATATTGCTGTTATGTAGCATTAATGATTCAAGTGCAGGGAAGACATATGTAAGGGCACAAAAGTCAACAAATGATCATGTTCACTCAAGCACCTTAGGGCTTACTAGTTTAGTTATGGGTGGTATATTTCTTGATATCTGGTGCGTGACTTGCCCACTTGACTCCAAGTTAATAAGTAACTATTGACGTGAGGAATGGCTGGAGGGGAGAAGGGATATTGTTTCTGAGATATAATCTGAAATTAGAGTCCCATAAACTTACAGCGACGGAGACATTCGACGGAGCTATATGTGTCTTCAACGTTTAACGTCTAATTTACTGTCTAGTTTATAACCGACTAGAAGCCCTCATAACACTTTATGTACAGGGGCTGAAGCCACCTGTTGGCAAAATGAGAACGGCCGAGCCCTTTAGATGCTTACTTCGCGCCGCGAATCTGCTCCCTTCGCCCAGCCGAGACACTCTGCGATATGCTGTGATATCTTACTTGATACCTCGTAATGATGTTATCGGACAGGAGCTGAAGGAAAGGAGTTGAAGATTGACGTTCATCTCATAGGTGCTCTCGCATGGCGAGCTCTAGCTTAGTATATCTAATTATATGTAAAACAACGACCGGTGGCCCGAAAATGAGTTCCTAGAGGTACTTCAAGAAGACTCGCAATGAAAGTCAAAGAAATCAATTATTTGGATGGGTCGAAATCTGAACTGCTAGTGTTGGTAGGTAATGCAACCATCAGCTAGTGACATCGAGCGAAAGAGACATAAGGTATCCAAGGGATCAAGCTGTTAATAAGCGTGTTAGAATGATATGACCACCTCTAGTAGTATTGGTTGCATGTCTTTATTAGGTTTACATGATACTAACGCTCTAAGTAGGTAGGTAGCTCGTCTACTGGGCTATGAGCATGATACAGGCCGTCATATATCTCTCATCTAGATATGCTCTTGACATCCCTAGGCAAGACTAACACGGCCAAAATAACATTGCCCCATACTACCGCTGCTTGGCATACTTTGTATGGGATCCGTTTGCTATAACGGGGCCAGCCTTGCCATCGACGACCTTGGAAATGACGACTCGGGTGAAGGCCAACGATCCGCCAACCTTGTCGGCCATAGCCGTAATCTCGATCTCGTCTCCCTCGACGGCGGAGGACAGGTAGGAGACGTGGATGTCGACAGAGACGCCGGTGCGTTGGCGCAAGTCCCAGGTGGCGATGGACATGCCGCCGGCCCAATCCACAATGGCGGCAGAGGCGGCGCCGTGGATGCCTCCGCCCGAGTTCATGTGGTTCCGCGTAAGGGTCAGGCGCGCGGTCATAGATCCCTTGGAGGCGGAGCAGATCCGCACATCTGATAGCAAAAAGTTATAGATGCCTGATTTGAGCAGCTGAGCTGCAGTGAGGCTCTCGAGATGCGACTTGATGACAGCTCCGTCGCCGCTGCTGGGTTCCACCGTTATGGACGAGCTTTGCTTGAGGGAGCCCATGATGACGATCCTCTAGGTTTAGTTGTGCAACTTATAGGAGAAGATGGCAGGGTAATTAATACTGTTACGAATCTATTTGTAGAGAAAGCAACTTGATGCTGAGTGGGCATTCGAAGTTTGAATATTCGTAGTGGCTGATGAATTATTGCTTTTTGTCTTCAAGTTCATCGTTGAATGCAAAGATCGAATTTGTTGGGGACGAAGTCGAAGTTGACGGTCTGTTTGTTGGTCTCATTTCAGCTGTCTAGGACTATTAAGTGAATGAATTCAGCTGATAGCCAGCTGCTAGCGCTTGACTGGACGACGGCTATGGTTTAAAAATTACAATAGGTACAACTAGGTGTTCAGCTACAATATAATTCCTTATCCTAGGGGTACATACTGAATATTCAGAATGAATTGCCTATCATCTATAAAATTATTAATCATATTAAAAGTTAAGGAATCAGAGAAATTATGAGTTTTTCTCCTTTCTTCATTTTCATTTCGCAATACATCCCCTATTCCAACTCTGCGATTGGCAGAACCATGATTACCATTAACGGACCCTAGGTAGAATGCCCAATACGGAGTACATATCGAGGATATCAATAAATACGAGTCGATTTATGGATATCAATGAGCCCAGCAATAATGATATGAAATACAAAATTTCAAATATGAACAAATATCGTCTAAAATTTAACCATTTAGAGCCTTGCTTGTAGGTCTACCTTGATATAGAATCCCGATATAGTGACAAATACTCTGTACCTAGTCTCGCATACACTCGTGTTGGAATCTCAAATAATTTACCTTGGCGGACATTCTCACGCATCCATTATTTGCTCATCGTAATCGTTGACGTTGCGAAGGTTGCCATTCTAGTTAAAACCATCCACAACGTCGACATTTATATATATACACGAAATCTCGGTTGGGCATTTAACATGAGATGTCTAATTGAATGGGTTCTTAGCGTATCGTACAACTATGGCCTAGATAGGTAAGTAACATCACGCGTTTACATCGCTGCCTTCCTAGGATATATCACCCTTGGTTTTAATTAGGCAACACTCCTCGCTGGGCTTCGTCCCATCATTCTAAGTCGGGACACGACCTTCCTCGCTCTAAATGATAACATTAAAGCTACAGCGAACATATTTTGTAATATTTAAAAAATATGCCTAAAGACCGTAAATGTTGTACACACAAGGACTTACAGCTAGAGCCTTCAGCATACGGAAAAGAAGCTGGGTACAACCGACCCAGCCCTGACAGGAGACTCGCTGCCACGACTAAGTCAGGTCGTAATCCACTGGCTGTGAGGGGACAGGATGCTGGCGCTTTGGAGAACCTGATGCAAGAGGCGGCCATCGAGCTGTCAGGAACATTCCCAGGCCCGCTAGTTCTACCAAGAGACGAGCTGGCCTCCGACCCAAAATACCCGCCGCAGTCGTTTAGGTCATGGGTCAACGAATCGCTACGAAAGGAACATAAGTTGAATGGGAAGCGCAAGACTTTATATGTTGCTACTGTATCTCAAATCTCGTCTAGCGTGAAATACATGAACGAGTGGCTACGGCCAGATATTAGAAAGCCGGGGAGTATGCTGGCGGACGATGTGTTCGAGTCGCCACTACTAGAAGACATCATCCAATACACACGTGTCTTCTATCATGAATTACCTGTCAAGCCTTTCCCAACCCGACTGAAATTCGTGCCCTGGAAGGAATCGGAGGAGTCATCTGGGACGAGCAGCAATATCAAGTATGTCGGCCTGCTTGCAGGGAATAGCTGCACGCGTATCCGCGCTCGACCCTCGCCTGACGGTATTTTCAAGGGTCAGCTCAATCTCGAAGACCTCCTCGACGCGGCTATCGAGATGGTACCTAAAGACGGGTACTCGATCATCATTTTGGTCGACCATGATATGTATGAAGACGAGGAGGACGACTTTTGCTGTGGGAGGGCATACGGAGCGAATCGTGTCGCGGTGGTTTCTACCGCTAGATATCATCCCGCCCTAGATACCCATGCCGAAATCGACTTTGCGCATATGTGGCCTGCTTCCCACTGTAAGTCCTTCGTCGACAACCTTTGCGCGGCAGAAGGCCTCCGAGTAGACCCAACATTGAATAAGTCGTCAGGGAAGACGTCCGGGCCGTTATGGGCGGCCATAGAAGCAACACAAAGTCTTGGAGAGCCCCTAACTGCGGATGATAGAAAGGGCCTGTGGTTCTCGAAAATCGCGAGGACGGTGGTGCATGAGCTCGGGCACTGCCTTGGCTTGGACCATTGCGTTTACTACGCATGTGTCATGCAGGGTAGCTCGCGCATGGCGGAAGATGTCCGACAGCCCCCGTACTTATGTCCTGTGTGTTTGAGCAAGGTCTCCTATGCGATTGTGTGTGAGATGGGAGGACGTAGCGATTCTTGCAAGGATGAATACGTCAAGGAGAGGTATAGATTGATCGCCGAATTCTGCGAGTCTCAGAGACGCGTTGGCCTGTTTGCTGGCTACAAAGCCTGGCTCCGTGCAAGGATCGAGCAGCTTGACAGCGAAGAGCTCAAACCCGCTATAGGGTAATAAATGTTATTATGATTATCGTGAAGGTCACTGTATCTGCTAGTACGTATAGGAATTGTTTATCTCGTGATGATCTAGATCTTGGGATACGGTACGGCAAACCAATTATTGGAATCACTAAAACCCTGCTACTACTATCACACGCATGGCACAAAACTGCTTTTATAATCCCAATGCTTCTTAAATATCACCTCCTATCGCTACCTACATCCTAAGCCATGCCTCCACGAGGTCGGGACCGAGACAAGTTGTCGGCCGAAACCAAAGTGGCACGGCAACTTCGCCGATGTGATGATTCCTTTAGGAAGGTCTCCAGCAACGAGAACTCCTTGAAACGAACACTAGGACAAAAAAGAAACCGACAATTTATAACACACCGAGCTTGTTAGGGTCTGCATTCGTTGTCATTGACATTGTTATTCACAGGACCCAAGTACTACAACGCAGTACATGCTTAAAACGCACAATTTGTTATAACAACTTGTTTAGGAGTCTATGAGATTTATCGTCATCGTCCTAGATGAGTTGCCTTTTCCAACGCCGGGAGATTCTCCTTTGATCCGCGATGAAATAGATCGCGATGGCCCCAGCTGCGAAGATATAGCAGATGCTGAGACATAATAAGATAAAGTTGAACCACGTCATTGCGAACGGTAGTGAAGAGGGGCTATGTGAGAGTGAGCAGACCAGGTAGCTCAAAGGATCCCAAGTTGTTGACGAAGAACCTCCTTGCGGTGTTGGTAGCTGATTTGATCGTTGCCCGTTGATTACCTCTTATTGACACTCGCGAAGATGCAAGTTCCAAAGGTTGAAGGCTGTAGATAAATTAGTAAAATATATATACTTATACAAGAGGTACCCATCTACTTCTTGGTTGCTTTTCTACGTATACTAACCTGGTCATGGGCATCTGAAAGTGCAGTGATTCACTCGATGAATCAATGACTTGCGATGTGACTATAAGATGGATGCCTACGAAGCTCCTTACGTTTGTGTTGTAGTTATGAAGTCCAGCTAAGGAGAGATATGGAATGTCTTATAACTACCATACCGTGAGGTTTAAGTCTTTGACAATACCTACATTGTGTCCCAACAGCACATGTTCAAGTCATGATCCAAGATGGATAACGGTTAAAGAGTTTAAATTAGGAGACGGGATCGATGGTACGGGGGATGGGAGGAAGAAGGGGAGTGAGTCCCAGAATCGATGAAAATGTTTGAGGGAGCCTTGATCTGATCACGTTTTCTACTATGTAACTATGGGTGGAATTTGCAGATTTAAGTGTAAGTTTAGCGATGCCATATAGTATGCGATACACTGTACATTTGAATGGATTATCAGATGAATCGTGGAGAAAACTACCTAAATAACATGCATTAGTCATATATAAAGAGCGATTTGTAAAGGACAATATTATCGTGACAAAGGAAGAAACAAAACGTGACAAGAATTATTAAGAGTTAAAAAAAAAAAAAAAAAAAAGTAAGTTACGTCAACTACCACAAGATCCGGCTCGTTGGTTCGCAGGCACATGGTCCCGAGTGAATATAATTGGGTACCTAATATCTCCTGCATATGTACCTATATCCGATAATACTTGTCGGGTTTGTCGGGCATAGGACATTTCGGGAATTCGCCTTATACCTACCCTGATATAGGAGGTGACAACTTATATACTTGCAGGGAAAATATTTATACAGGTTTATTCAAAGGGAGTACAGGGGTCGAGGCCAAAACTACATCATTACAGCGTATGGTACTTGCTATGTATCACGCACCGTACAAGACACGCCCTCTAATCTTATATCTAATTTAATCTTAGGGAAAAGAGATGAACTATTAGATTCTAGTATGATTTAGCAATATGTGTGAAGTTTTGCAGCTGTACGATATAAAGGTGGGTATGGTTTCTAATTTTAATATTGGGTAACGATATGTGTACATGTACCTATATTATGGAGGTGATAATTAGGTACCGAGCTTCCAACTAATTTCAAAAGCGTTAGTAGACCTGTCGATTAGACATTTGTTGTAATAACAGCCTTAATGGTATTAAGCTTAAACGACTTTGGATTGCCGTGAAATAGAGAAAGTAAACATCGAATATACCTCCTATAGAGATATTATAAGATGCTATTAAGAAACCAAGTACCAGACGCTGTATCTATACATTACTTATGTGGCGTTCTTCTAGGGTGATTGAGATATAGGTATGGGCATTGCGTATCCAGGATAACCAACATCGAAGCTTTTACATTAGAACTACTTCATATATCATGTAAGGTATGGGCCAATGTAGTATATGCAAGACGCCGCTTCAGTCTTCCAAAAGGTAGGTACATGTACTCATTAGAGGTATGTAACATAATTACTCTCCTGTGCCGTGTGTAATGCAGAAAATTAGTGCGGGTAGGTACCGCGAACACAGAACGGATACCTGATGTAAAATAATAAGTTGTGTTGGGCTTCTAAGGTGTTGCTGACGATAAAAATATTCAATCCCACTACCTACAGCATCTAGCTGTACTTATGCGTCAGATAGCTATTATATCTTGGGTAGAATAGTTAATATATGATATAGTTTATTTACATAGAATGACATCTACATATGTCTGTAGAAGTGAATTCATTTTGAGGTTGTAGGTATTGAAGATTGAGAAGAAGAGATTTACTACGTAGATGTCTTAAATCGAACTAATAAAATCTTTCGCTGCGCAAGTCAGTACCCACAACTCCATGTCTACCTCTAATGAGGTAGCGTACTGTATTCGTGCATGTCACTTGCTAAGGCCCTAGTCCACCCCTCAGAAAGTCGACCGTTGACATGCCACTTACAAACGGAAATCCGAGATATCCAGCGCGGAGATTCGAGGAAGCCTCGGATTTGTTTGCTAAACCTACGTCGATGATGTGGCCCTGCCTCACGATTTCAAGTCACAACAGTGGTAATCATATGTGGTTTCGATGGAACGTCATGTGAAATATGTGCCGCCTGGCGATATATAAAGGTGGTAGGAATTGTTCTATGAAGGCGGATTCTGTTGCGTTTTTCCTTTCCCATCAACAGCAACAGCCATAGCACAAATTTCAAAGTTACCATCTAAATCCTCTTATTTCTCAGTGCTAAACCCTCGAGTTCTGAGCTATTGAGAGACGTTTCGCGACTTCAGACTTGCTTGGCCAATCCTGAATTTTCCGGGAAAAGAAAAAAAAAATCAAGTGCTAATCGCAGCCTGGCACCATATCATCATGGCCGAAAACAAGCCACTCAGCGTCATTATAGTCGGATCCGGCCTGGCCGGCCTGGCCGCTGCCCGTATCTTGCGGGAGAAGTGCGATGTCACCGTATACGAACGCGGCGAGCCTTCGGTAGCTACTGGAGGCCAGGGAATTGCTAACTTCCCTAATGCTATCAACATCATGAGACCATTAGGCTACGAACCAAAGCTGTCAGGCTCCGTCCTTTGTCAGGGCTTCAGGACTCTCGACAAGAACGCTAATCTGATTTACGACACCATGATCCCCTTCGAGGAGAGTTTCGGTGCACCGTGTTTGACTCACATGAGGGTCGACTTCAGGGCTGAACTGTTACGCCTCGCTACTGCACCCTCCAAGGACCTGGGAATCGGCGGCGAGCCCGCCAAGATGGTGTTCAACAACGGCGGCAAGGATATCGACACCGAGGCTGGCGAACTCACTTTGGAGGACGGAACAAAAGTTAAGGCTGATGTAATCATTGGTAAGTACCCTTCAATACCTATATTCTTCACTGTACTGTCTTGTCTAATACTGGGCCTCTAGCTGCGGATGGAGTCCACTCTCGCTTGCGGCCTAAGATCGCTGGACCGGACTGCCCTAAGCCACAGAAGAGTGGTTTAACGTGTTGCCGGGTAGCTGTTTCTGCAAACGAGGCTATCGAGGCTCTGGGTCGCCTGCCTGACTGGTGGCTAAACCTGCAAACTGGAGACAAGCGTATCTTGATCTTCGAAGCTCGTGACGGCACTGACCGCATCGTGGTCGTATACCCCCTCCGTCACACTAGCTACGTGAACTTGTCCTGTATCTACACCACCAGAGAGGAGAAGGAGAGCACCACGAACTCCTGGTTCGCTGATGGTGACCGCGACGAGATGCTAGAGATCTTCCACGACTTCCACCCCAGCATTGGAGCACTTATTGGGTAAGTTCTGAGGGTTTTCATCTTACCGTGCCATGTTAGGAAGAGTTTTCCGTGGTGCTAACCAACATTTAGCGTGGCAACCGAAGTAAAGCTATGGGAGCTCCAAGACATGGAACCGCTCGAAAGGTGGGCTTCAGGTCGTGCGATTATCATCGGTGATGCCGCTCATGCGATGACGCCGATGCAAGGCCAAGGTGCCAACCAGGGCATTGAGGATGCGGAGGCGTTCCGACTCTTGATGGAGCCGGGTGTGACGAGGGATGACGTGCCCGCTATCCTGAGGCGGATAGAGAAGGCCAGGATTCCCCGCGCTGCAGCTATCCTCAACAACACGAGGAAGATGAGCCGCGGTATTAAGGGCGAAGAGAGATACGCAGCTATGAGCGAGAACTGCAGTTACCCGGGAATCTATAAGGTCCTTGAGGCGATGGAGGCGAAAGAGACTAAGTAGGTAAATCCTAGTTTGAGAAGAACATTTTCTTGACATTGCCTGAAAAGGAAGAAGGGGAGAGGAGGGAGACTTGAAACCTATCTGCATGTTGTCGAAGATCATGTGGTTAGACGAGTGACGACTATTGTACATATACTTGGTTAGCATTATTGCTATAGGTAACTTACCTAGGGAAGCGGAGGTTTTCTCCTAGATATCCTCTCTACTTAATCAGAGCTCTATCGCATAGTTCTCCCCTCCCTACGTATCAGGCAATGTCATGACATGTACCCATTCGGGAAAGTTAGTGAGACATAATACATAAAAAAACTTGGAAGACTTGGAACTGATGTATGACCACTTCGACGACATAACGATATATGTGATGTCCACCTGTCCTTAAGAGCCGCATGTTCCCATGGCCAATCACTGCCGAGTACCGTGCATGATGGGTTACACATTCACGGTCCTTCTCACAGGTCCTTCTGCAAGCCACCATTCCCACTACATGGGAGATGTAAGCCACCGTGGGTCGATGACATTCTACGTAAGCAAGTAGGCAGTAGAATGAGATAGAACGGTTAGTATGACGCTTGGCAAACTTCTCGCATGCGGTATAAGGTTGGATCCGAGCTGAGCGGGGGTAAATTCTCGTTAACGTTGTTGATTCTCGTTCATTCATTCTTGGTGTTGAGAAATTGAGAAGTTGAGAAATTATGAAATGAGATTATCTTAGAAACCGGGAGCTTGGTCCCCAGTGTACCGACAGGTCACAGTACAGTACTTAGGTACCTACATACGGTACAGGTACAAAGGTAGGTACCTCACATTATAAATTTATTCAGCATTACGTAGTTGTGTAACATCAATGTCCAATCGGGAGCTGAAATGGATCATAATTGGTTTAATTGACTTTTCTTTTACTCGGACGCGAACTCGGAACTTAACAACTTAACAACTTAACAACTTAAGAACTCAGAATTTAAAACTTGGAAAATACGAACTCAGAACTCATCGCAAAAATCTGACATGACAGCTAACTGTTCACTAATCATCGCATACACACCTACCTAACCCCTGAACTACCTGCATGTACCCTAACCTCACATCCGGTTACCCATATCCATCAAATCAAATAGATTGGTTCGGGACGGCGAGATACCCGCTTAAAGTACGTATCTCGGATATGCTACGCTAAGCATCATTGATCCTTCTACCGTAGCCAGTCTATCTCGGTCTATCTCGGTCTGGGTCTCGATATTCAACATATTCAGCGTCCGAGCTCGACCAGCCGGCTGGCTACCTTGAAAATTTGAGGTTAATTATTGTTATAGAGCATCTAGTATAGGAGGTCTCCCGGTTCCTGTGCCGGTACACGACATGGGTCGTCAATGTCCCAGCAAAGCACTGACACCGACGTACAGTCGCACTTCATTGGCGACAATCTACACCTACTCGGTCATGGGGGGCAGCTCAGCCGGCTTAGTCGACCCTTTCTTGGGTATAATGGCTTGTCAGCGCCGCCCCTCTCGGCAACATCTGCCTCCTCTAACATCTACCCCCATCCCCTCTCTTCTATTTTTGTAGACTCTGCCGGCGGCGTCAATGGAGATTCTGGCTTATCTACCGCAACATCACTAACCCACCACACTTCCTGGAATAGCGGAGCACAGCCAGTTCCCCAGGCAGAGAACTTTACTTTTCGATTGGCTGCCGGTGGGGCTGTTACGTCGCTGCCAGAAGGACCAGAAGGATTAGAAAGATCAGAAGGACCACCGATGCGGCACTTACATACCGACCTACCGGTGCTGAATGCTGACCAATACGAAGAGGAACAACATTCTCGGCCATCGGCTTCAAAATCTAAAGTAAAGAGGAACACCGCCGCTGTACCTGCTGAAACTGCCCCTAATCCGAGAAAGAGGGGGAGGAAATCCCCAGCGGATGAACTGGAGGGGTCTGCTGCCGAATCGAAGAGATCTAGAGGCCGTCCGCGACTGGAGACGAAGGATCAGACTCCTACTGAGGTAAGTGAAATCTCGATCACTTACTCTAATGCTGTTTATTCATGAACGCACATATGATCGTACCTATCCTATCATACACTTGAACTTGAATAGCAATACTTGGTTTTGGGGTTATCACAAAACCATAGGTCCAGAAACTTATACGCGTGCTTACACCAAGCCTAGCGCCGACGAACTCAAATTCGACTTGCGCAGAGGGCATATCGTAATCGGAAGGAAAATGCCATCACCGATCTTCAGGCAAAAATAGATAACCTCAAGGATGTAAATAATGAGATCAACAATGCATACCAAAACCTATTTGATTACGCTTCGCAGCGTGGACTCTTAGCTCGAGCACCCGAATTCGCACAACAACTCCAACGACTTCAGTCGCTCATCAAACAAACTCAAGAGCAGGATAGCCCAAAGAATAGTGACCAGGATAGCCCAGAAGAGAACTTCGAAGATGGTCTCCAAGAAACTAGGGTGGTCGAAGACACTACTCCCTTAAATCAAGAGCCTATTCCTGCAATATCCGAGGGTCAGACAGCGCATCTATGGGCTGGACCGACGGTGTCCCACGAACCTGTTGCTTATCAAGATGTTCAGCACGACCTTTCAGCCACCGCGTCCAATTTGAATCATGCCTTAAGCAACCCCCAGACCCACGAATACGAGATTGTCACGGCACCGACTCATGAAAATGCTAGCTTTGGCCCCAACTTACCGGTGGGTGTAAATGTTTTGGATCCGGCATATTCCTCTTGGGCGCGACACCCGTGGAATAGGCTCACAGGTCCCCGAACCATGGCCTTCAACGAGTGGACGTTTGCACGGAGGTTGCACCGTCATGCGGCTGAGAGGGCAATGACTCTCATTTCGATGCCCAATCCACCCCCTGCTAGGCTTAGAAGGGTTTTTGGATTCGTTATGCTGTTTGAGACTGTCGAAGAAATTAAAGTGCGAACGATGGCCATGCTTGCTCGGGTTAGGGACGAACCCCTAGATTACTGGGAATACCCGTTCCATATGCTGGGCGGATCTGGCACTCACTTCTCTAACCAAGGGGTTGGCCCCTCCGGGTTTCCAGGACCGTCGACATACCAGAGCTCAGGATTCGGCGTCGGGCCTTTTAACGAGCGGACGACAAGGGTACGCGACGACTACCTAGGGGATTCCCAATATATCAATGTGACCGGCTGGGAAGGTACATGGTTTGATTCGCGCGAGGTCGAGACATACCTCGCGCAAAATGGAGTGTTCATCCCGACAGCTGCCGACATACACACCGTCGAGATCCAACCGGGGGCATTCTTCGACGTGCAGGCGCAGTCCGAGACCCAGGCCCTGCAAACCATTCCCCCAAGCACTGCTGCACCGCATTGGCATTATCCAGCCTCTGCCTTCGCACAACCCATAGACGGACTATCCGCGACGGGAGACACCACCTTCCCACCTGGATTGAACATTCCCACAGCTCACGCGGTCTCTTCGCTAATGCCGCATAACGACCTGTGGTTGCCCGTCTCGGGGGCCTCACAACCGCACGCTGTAGTGCAGCCTGGTGATGGTAATCCGCCATCGTTTACCAGTTTTGGCAACACAACGGTTGACATGTCCCATCCTGACGCCTCGTCATCGTATTTGTTTCCGCATCACGGGCCTGCTGCGCCTACCACCGCGGCGCCCGTAAAGAGGGTCGTGCTAGATGTAAACCGGTTTATTGGAGGTACGATGCCAACTATCTAACCGTGTTCGAAACTCGTTGTGGTGAAGTGCTAACTCCTCTTGCCTACAGATTTGATATCACACGCTACCTGTCTCGGGCGCTCTCCCGCTTTCAGGCCCAAAGATATCGTGAGTTCGTTTTGGGGAGCCGTGGTTGCCGATTGAACCTTTTAATGTTACGATGGGAAGCAATCGGGTGATTATAGATACGTGGTTAAGCAGGCGAGGAGTATGATGAAGGGGACAAAAATTGCCGGTGTGTTATATTTTTCGTTCTGGCTTGTGTTGGGTTGGCGGCACCTACCTTATATACCTTATATACGTTTGCTATGGATGATCGGAGAGACATCTCGTACATTTCCAGCCAGCGCGGCGTCGAGTTCGTTGCCGTACTTGCGGACCTGCTAGGGGCTTGGATAGAGGTATAGACTGGAACTACGGAGAAGACGCGGTTCGGGCATGTAATTGACGACGATATGAAGGTAGATTGAGAACTCTTTCCTGGTCCAAGTACGCAAAGGCAAGCGAATGGGATTATAAGCGCAAAGAAAAGACGGATACGAGAAATGGGGGTATAGGCATATATTCAAATACTTGTGTGTGTATCTATAACTGGTTACCTCGGACGCCCTGAGTCGAGTATAATTTTATATAACAAGATTGAGCAGCCAGTCGTCCCTCATGTGTGACTATTTACTCATTACTGTAGCTATGCATGCATGCATATATACACGTACGTACACACAAGTCACACTATGCACTAGGCGAGATACCTGATAAACATAGCAGCACCCTGCCCCTTTCACGAGTCCAAGTGAGGGAAGAGCTTTCTCCACCCCTCGCCGTGGAGCTCGAGCATCTTCGCCTCCCAGCGGCTCCGGCGCTCGGCGGCCTTCTGTGCCTTCTCCTGCTCAGCGAACCGCGTCTCCTCGTCGATGAGCCGGCGCATGGCATCGGCGCGGGCAACCTGGTCCTCGCGCTCGCGCGTAAGCACGTCACGCAAGTAGTCCATGCCGTGTTCGAGGATGGCTTGTCTGAACGTGCTGCTATTGCTGCTGCCGCCGCCGCTTCTACGGCCGTCCCGTGCCCTAAAAAGCTCGGCGATGGACCGCTCCCAGGCGTCCTCGAGCTCGGCGTCGGGCAGGATGTC
The DNA here is from genome assembly GCA_902806505.1 of Hypoxylon lienhwacheense. NCBI lineage: Eukaryota > Fungi > Ascomycota > Sordariomycetes > Xylariales > Hypoxylaceae > Hypoxylon > Hypoxylon lienhwacheense. The sequence goes on from CADCWW010000011.1 coordinate 954,056, forward strand.
GTCCTTGAGCTCCAGGAGGGCCCCGGCGCGGGCGACGCGCTTGCGGATCTTCTGCGTGAGCACGCGGCTCAGCACCGGCGGCTGCGGCTTCTTGATGCGCAGGAAGGGGAAGTCGCTGGCCATGTCGAGCTTAGGGATGCGGCGGCGCCCCGAGCCGCCGAGGGCGGAGGGTGGTCGAGGGCGGTGGGGCGTCGCGTACACTGGTCTCGGGAACGGGTTGGAAGGCGTCGGCGGGGGCGTAACGTTCACGAGTAGCGGGATGGTCTTGGGATTCGGGGCCGTTGAAGGCTTAGGCGGGTTACGACTGTGCGGGGGGTGGAGTTCTTGGGCCGTGAGGGAGCGCTTGCGTTCGGCGAGGCGTGCGCGTAGGAAGGCCAGGACGGAGGCATGGTCAGCGTTAGGAATCGAGGAAGGAGGGGAGGAGGCGGAGCGGAGGAGGGCGAGGATGCGGTAGCCGGCTTTGAGGGCTGGGAAGACGAGGCGCGGGCTAGTATCGGCGCGGTTGCGGCGGAAAGCTCGTCGGATTAAATTCTTGATGGGATTTCTAGGACCCCAAGCCGTGGCGAGATCATCGGGGAGAGGAACACGCGGGGCCTGTTGAAGAAGCGCGCGATAGAGGGCGAAGCCTGGTTATTGGTTGAAGGTATCGTGTTAGTATATGACTTCCCGGGCACGTCTTATATATATGTACGGAAGAGAGGTTATAAAAAGAGACGGCTCTTATTACATGCTATCCGGTGCCGTGAGTTGCGAGCTGGTATGAGGAATGTCGGCATATGGACATTGGGGAATCTCTTCCTTGGTCCGGTTCCAAGTTCGTGAGAGTCCGAAGCTGGCGAAATTGGATTTTGAGAAGTTTGTAATTTTGTAATTTTACGGATACAAATTTATGGTTTTACGGGGTTTCAAAGTACATATGCAACTTCGTAGTACCTACGAATAATTACGTCCCAATTCAATTAAACGGCGGAACCGTTTCCGCACCCGTTTCTTGACACGACGTCACGTGAAAGCCGATAACTTTCATCACGTACGGTAATTGTAACTTCAAGAGCACATGATTTATGTACTTCAGCTATGTCACTTCAACGTTAAAATTTTAAGGTACCTCATGTATCAATATGTGTACCAGAACTACCGACTTACAATGATGTACCCTACTTCTTACTATATTTTATCCAAGTTTGCTCAAGTCAAGTTTCGGTCAAATCGCAATCCTCGGGACAATAACATGTTAGGTAATGGTAATATCTTAAATTGTTGCTCTCATGCCATAAACTCCGATACCTACATGTAACGTAGGCCCAATCCTTAGACTCTTTTCAGGTTGGTGTTGTATGCATGATAGTACAGTCCTTACTTCGCTATCATGTATGCTACCAGGTCTTCCTGTGAAGTAGCAAGATGTCTGTGTTAAGGAATAAATATCAATGCTGTGATACCAATCCTACTCCGGGTATTGCGCTAGAATTTAGCTCGCTGTCTGCGTGCTGGTATCGTACGTGAGTCTACTACGGATCTGCTCGTTCTTGCTTCGTTGACGAACCGTCCTAATTACCGGAATATACCGATCCCTCAGGCGGTTGGGCAAGCTTTTTACACGGACCCGATGCCATATATCTATCGTCAAGTAGGATTAGTATTGTATCGTATCGTATCGAGGTCGAACTTGAGTTCGACGCCATGTCTATAAGACGAGGATAGGTACGTATGAATGCACTGACCTTCGTAGCTCGATTAGAATAGTCTCCATAGTATTCTCTCTCTTCCAGTGTGCTAGGCAAGGTAATTGGTTCGGGTCTACCATCCCGTTCTTCTGGTTGACGCATGGCAGGTTGACTTGGCTGACGAACTGGATAGTCGGAGGTTTGTCAGGGTATTGGTTACCGCAGTGCATCTTGACGGAATAAATTCGGTTCTCATGAACGCTCTAAGGGATAGTAACTGTCAGGTTAGACCATGTCGCGTCCCCTGCCTGACTTGTGAGGTATTGTCGTTACTACTTACGTGAGGAGGCCCGAGGATGGTACCATTCCAGTCGGACATTAAGAGATCTTCAGGGTTGTCTAAGCCATACGAGCAAGCCTCTGTTGTAGGCGTCGGGTATCATAAGTCAGTAAAGTTGCGCAAGATAAGTTGAGTAAGAGGGCGTCGTGTTAGGATAAGGTATAAATATATATGTACCTGCTCCTAGACCCTTCTCTCCCTTCTCTAGCTCCTCGAGAAGGCGAAAATTTCGGGGGACTTTGGTGCCCATGATGCGCAGATAATAGGCGGATGTTTTGCTTAAAGAATGCGCAATCGCATATATTAGTGCGTTTTTGTCTACTTTTATTCGGGCGTTCCTCTTATATGAGTGCGTTTTTTTAATTCTTATGCAGGAATGAGGATGAGGATGAGGATGAAGATGAGAATAAGAAAGGAAATGTTAACTCTGAGCCTTATGCCGAAGATGGAGAGATGAATGATGCGGGATGGTGGGGTTATGTATAAGGTACATACTCTTATATGCTTAAATTCAATTATTTATGGATAACTAGGTAACTGGGTTATTTATCTAGAACATTGAACAAAGTTTCGTCATTTGAGGCTGATATCTGTGGCAAAGCGCTTAGTCACTGTCTAGGTAGCTTCCGTACCTACCGTATAATCCGGGAACATGGCTGACGTGCTGTTTCGACGAATCTGGCAAGAAGCTCTTAAAGCTTCTCATCTTCACCAATTCATTCAATCAAATCAATCTTCCACCAAAGACCAGGTTTCAGGATTGATGTCATTTAACTCGATATAACTCGAAATTACTCACCATTTCCTGAGTCTTGGGTACTCATAAACTCTCCCACCTATACCCAAAAGTCCCGAATGCCCTTCTCAGATGGATTCTACTCGACCTGATTGGCCAAGATGACCACCCAGCTTCTCTCCACGGAGCTAACCAATCTCATACAAGAAAGCAAACGCAAGCATAATGATCTTAGACAAGTACGTCTCTAGTTGTAATCGCTCTTGCTTTGACTATAGATCTTTCCTCAAGCAGCTAAACTACGATGATACAAACATGTACTGACGTCTTGTCTAGGCAGCCGAGAAGTCGTTGGAGGAACTGAGAGGAATCCGTGCTGCAAATGAAGCACATCTTGCTGCAGGTATGCTTCTTCTCAAGACCTTCTAAATCACCTAGACTATTCATCGTCCGATGGTGTATTATTATGATTTAGGTAGGGATATATGCTCATAGCTTAATCTAGAACTCTCTCAGAAGCTCAACTTCGTCAACCCTTTCGTGATAGCATGTGGCACAAAAAATGCAAAATTCACAGGCATAGCTATTGTTTGCTTATCGCGCCTCATCCTTACCACAGCTCTTCCGCGATCCAAGTTGAGTCCAGTCCTGGAGGCATTACGCGAGGCCACATCTGCCGGTCTCGATGTGCAGCTTAAGATTCTGCAGGTACTGCCTACCTTACTTCAGAATTATTCCAAGGAGATTCAGGGCGATTTACTGGTTACTGCCCTGAACATATGCTTCATCTTGCAAACCACCAGGAATGGGGTTGTCAACAATACTTCTGCCGCCACCCTCCAGCAACTTGTTATGACTGTGTTCGAAAAGGTTGCCCTTGAAGATAGTGAGTCTCACCTGGTCTCGGACTGGAAAATACACGTTAACCAGCTCTAGAATCGGCACCTGATGGGAATTTCCTTGGCGTTGCTCCTACTGGCGATGGCGATGTTCAGCTTCGTGTAGCGTCTATGGACGCTTACCGTATCTTTAGAGATATTTGCTTGTTGACGGAAAATCAGCGGCCAGAATATCTGCGGTTTACCGGGCTGCCTCAGACGTTTGGGCTCGAGTTAATAGAATCGGTCCTCAGTCAACATGCTTCAATGTTTACGATCGCCCAGCATCCGGAACAAGCACACATCCTCCGTACGAGGGTCATGCCTTTCGTCATCAAAGCGTTATCCGGAAAGCCGAATTTTGCCACGTCTGTTCGGCTTGTTCGTATCCTATACACGTTGCTAAGAAAGCATCTAGACATTCTGCCGTCAGAGGGAGGAGAGGCTCTCGACGCACTCACCCAGTTGCTCGATCAAGATGCGGCGGCTTGGAAAAGAGCCTTGTGTATGGAAGTGTTTCGGGGTATATTCTCCGAACCTCCTCTTCTTAGGCGCATTTTCTCTTTCTACGACTGTAAGGAAGGGGAGAAGGACATACTTAAGAACTTAACCGCTGCCTTTGTTAGACTCAGCACCGAAAAGCCAGTCGTTATTGGCCTTAGCCATCAGTCTACTATCCCTGCAGCCAATCCTTATGCAAATCTAGGAGGCCCGTCGGACCAAGCGATGCTGGAAGCCAGCGGTGTCACTGGAATCATCAGCGGATCTGTTCATGAAGGACATAACACTGGTATCAGTACTCAATGGAGTACGGTCAGAGTCGCCTACATCGACCAACTCGACAAATCTGAGCCACCATCGATCCCTGAATCGTACATCTATGCATTGACATTGTCCTGCATTACGTCGCTGTCCGAAGGATTGGCTAAATTTGTCTTGCCGCTTACGGTTCCTCCCGATAACCGTATCCGCAAGCGCAGTACTAAACAGCTAGAGATGGGGAGAGAATCGCCAAGCATAGGCGAAGATGACAGTAATGTCCCAAAAACCACCGTAGAAAGAACTACGACGATGGGCTCGGGAATTGAGAGGTCCGGATCGTTCAAGAAAAACCCGGTGCCTCTCAACCCCCTAGCTGCTAAGGACCATCCCATGCATGCTGAAGTTAAGATATGCGCGGCCATAATTGACGAATGTTGGCCTGCTATTCTTGCAACATGCTCTACCTTTTTATATGCTGCCCTTGACTCTGAATATTATCACGGCCTTGTGCGAGCATTTCAGAAGTTCGCTCATGTCGCTGGACTGCTTCACCTCACGACCCCAAGAGATGCTTTTCTCACTACCCTTGGCAAAGCAGCCGTGCCGCCAAACGTGTTCAGTGCATGTCTTAATACTGGCCCATCTAAGTCTATTACGTCTAGCCCCGGTGCCGAGGCTCCGAATAGCATTCTGGGTAACGCTAGAGGTCTTCTGAGTGTTGATAATCTGGTAACCCCGGTAGGTGCCGCCGGTGAGCGGCAGAGACAGGCATCTATGGATGCTAATACCATACCTCAAACATTAAATACTCGAAACCTACTGTGTTTACGCGCGCTGCTGAATCTGGGTATAGCCCTGGGACCAACGTTAACTTCATCTTGGTCGATAATTTTAGAGACATTGCAGCAGGCTGATTTCGTCTTGTTTATGACTGGCAAATCCCCCGGCAGAACCCCAATAGCCGGGAAAAGCCCAGACGCAAAAGCAGAGAATGAGGCTGCCTCGCTTCTCGCTAACTTTTCTACAGAAGTAAGAGCAGTTGAGACTGCCGCCTCTAGACTCTTCGAGAGCACAATTGACTTCCCTAATGGCCCTTTTGTTGAGGTCGTTGATGCGATTTGTAATCTTCTAGATCAACAATCTGAATCGGCTTCTGAACCATCAAGCCGGCCGCAGTCATCTTCGCCTTCGTTGACGTCCTCGCTTCCTGCTTTCCGAGCTCCAACTGGACCACACCGGAGAGTTTTCAGCGTATCTAGTACAGCGCTTGCGGGACCCAGCCAAGAGGACCAATTTGCCCTTGCGAAGATTGGCGAAATTGCGACAATTAACATCGAAAGACTCCTAAATTACCCTCCAGACGTCTCAGGCTGGTCACGTATAACCAATGAGCTCATCAACACGCTTACTTCCATTTCCATACCAGCACAAATCCGCAGTCGGGCTACCAACATTCTCGTGCATCTCATCTTAGATGCAGCTAAAGCTACCGCTGTTCTTGACGATGAGACTCGCGGTAGAGTTCAACTTCGCTTACTAGAAGCTTTTCGCGACTCCTTACTGCCACTGCAACTGGAAGATCGCGCAGCCTCCGTAGCCGTCCACTCTACGGACATCGATATCCACAAGATCATTCTCGAAGGCCTCAAAAGTATTCTCGATGATTGCGGTGACGCGCTTCTCAGCGGCTGGGAAATCACGTTCGAAATTATCGGTACCATATTCATTCAGCGGCAGTTTGGTAACGATGGTGAAGGGGACGACAGTGATCAATCAATGATCCTTACAACGCGGTCTAGCAAGCTCATTAGGTCTGCCTTTAGTTCTCTACAGCTAATCTGTTCCGACTTTCTCGGATCCTTACCAAAATCATGCTTTTTGATACTTGTTGATACCCTGTACAAATTTTGTTCGCAAGACGATGATTTAAATATTGCATTGACGGTAGGCTATACTTGAAACTCGTCTATTCCTATGCTAACATGTGTTTTTTATTAGACTGTAACGTTCTTTTGGGTTCTTTCCGATTTCTTATCCGGAAGAAGGAAATTTCTCCCGATCACCGATGAGCTCGTCGATGATCCTAACGGGATCACGTTGGTTGAGAAGGCGTCGAACGCAGAAGATGCATCGTCGGATGCAGCATTGTGGATGCTTCTCTTATTAAGATTAACTACTGTGACTACGGACGAAAGACTTGATTTGAGAAATAGTATGCCTTTGAGATCTATTTATTGTTTTCCTGCTAATGATGCGTAAAGGTGCCATTCAAACGTTATTACGTATATTTGATGCGTATGGAGATAGGCTTGGCCCCGAAGCGTGGGCTGTCTGTATCAAGTCTGTTATATTCAAGCTTCTTTCTTCGGTAGAGAAGGAGCTTGAAGATATTGGCAAGCCAGGCGTTGTGGAAAAGGTCCGGTACGATTGGCATGATACGGCTGTCGTGGTACTCAACGGCATATCTAGTCTCCTTGCTAACTACCTTGACGTACTTACGGTCCATCCCACGTTCAACTCATACTGGCAACAGCTTCTATGGCATTTTGCATCTTTACTCGATTTCAAAGTCCTTGAGATCAGCACAGCAACTTTTAAAGCACTAACTCAAATGCTTTCGCAAAGCCAGAACGGCACTAAACAGAACTTCAACAAGACTACCATTGACTTGGCCTGGGACTTGTGGTCTCGTGGCGTTCCAGTCTCGACAAATGGTAACACTGGAAAGATCGTGGACAACCAGAACTGTCTTCTCGCCTATGTCGCAGCACTGCGCGATGTATATCGTCTCATACAAGTCGATCTTACTGTGGATCGCATTCGCCAAATGTTAACCCTCCTGCGGCAAGTTATGCAGGTTGCTACTCCTGGGGCATACATAGCGGATATTGACCACGTTACGCCTTTGCAGGGTCAAGTATTGGAGGTGATAAAAATGCTTCGAACCGACATCTCGGGGGCGCCATCCGCTCTGATATCTCAGACTTCTGAATTCATATCATTAGCCTTCCTCGAAGAACACGACATGTCGAATCAACGAAACTCACAGAAACGTACTTACGTTGCTATGTCGAAAGCAAGCATGTCAATTCTTCAGTCTATGATTGTCGCTCATGCTACAGATGTAAATATTTATGCTGATGGCGCATTCCTCGCTGCACTTACGGCACTGTCAAGACCAATTGTTCTCAAGTACCGATTTCCTATTATAACTAAAACAGAGCAGCCCTGGAAACAGTCAACAACGTCAGCTTTGGTTATTCTTGAAGCTACGCTCCCCGAGCTCCACAAGCTCGAAATTTCCCGGTCCAATATCCAGGATATCTGGGAGACAATTGTTACTATTGCTAACGGAATTATCAGTGCAGACTGCGACGCACCACCGGATCGTGTCAATATCGCAGAAGATCAGGAGTTCGATATCTCTTCCTTCTTGAAACTTCGGCAACTTATGGTTCCGTCTCTGGGTGCGGAAGTAGTACTAGATCAAACTAGAGAAGTGTTCGCCGAAAACCTATTTCGCATGTCCATTATACATTCACCGTCCCCATCAGAGTCTTCGCGCATTCATGGAAGCGATGGTGGTGTAGCTGGACTGTTAGGACTTCATAAACCCCGGAGAGGTCGTACCATTGACCCGCCGGCAGCCAAGCGTGAAAAAATGTGCTACGTGTGCTTAGATGAACTATTCGCCTTAGTAACTAGTCACAACGAACCCTCTCCGTCTCACATCACGGTGCAATCGCCGACTGCAGGACACGGGCCATCGTCGTCAGCCATAATCAACATACCACTTGAATCGCCTCATGCTTTACATGTGCGGCTGGCAAGAGCGGCAGCTCCATACTTAATTCTGCGGGCGGCACTCACATTAAGAGCCTACATCGCCGATCAACCGCTGCGCGGTCGTATGCCTCAGCCTCTCAGCCAGCGCAGGGAATTAGCACGAATTCTAGAGAGGCTTGTTGAGCTCAAGAGCGAACCAGACGCTATTGCAGACGCGCCTAATGTTGAAAGCGAGAGCCGCAAGCACTTACTCATGCTGTACTCGCAATTAGTGGACGCAACTAAAGTTGCCGGAACTAGCGGGGAGGAGGGCGTGCTGGAGCTGCTAACCAAGGCGCTAGGGGTCGTTGGGTCAGAGTTAGGGGTTTAGGAATGATTTTGCCTGGACGGCTTGTAATGATAAAGAACTGCTACATATGCATGGGAGGTCAATTTCATCAGTTTAGGTATTTGGTAGGAAAAGCCCTGCTTCGATTTCACTCGTTCCCCGTAGAAGCATCTTCACCTCACCCTACTAGGTACCCTTCAAAAGGTTTAGTCTACGGTTATGCAAGAGTATTAACACCACTTAGAAACATTATTATGGTTTTAGTAGACTAGGGTAGCCAACCCATTTTTTATGTTCATCTTCGCGCTGACATTCCCGAAAGACCTTTCCCTTCCCTCTCCCTTCCTATTTTGAATTCGTGCCGGGCCCTCCCGGGTTTTGGCCGCCGATGCAAGTTCGTTACTAAGAGTTGCGTAATTCCTCCCGCGCGCACGACGATGCTATCCCCCCCTCCGGTATAATTACAAATACGTACACAGTATAGGTATCTATGAGAATAGCAGAATGAAGCAGGTGAATGTACGTGAGGTGAGTTGGAAGAGTAGGTGGGATGGTGGGTAAGTAGGTAGCTTTTGTAAGTACCTCCTATAGGGGAGGGAGGGGGTTAGGTAAGATTATATCAATGATGGGCGAAGACAACGGTTTGACGGCGGCGTCAATGTTCAAGGTTAAGTTCAGCGCCAAAGATCTACCGCGTCACTTGTCAGTACCGATCTTGCGCTCAGCACTCTAAAACCAACCCCTTTCCTCCTTTCCCCCTCCCCCTCTTCCCCTTTTGAATGGGACGTTTGGTTTTGGTCGTATCTTTTCAATACCTACTAGGGGGTACGGGTTATTTTTCTTGGTGGTACAGCGAACTTTGTTCGCTCAGTTTCTCTTTTATCCTCATTTCACTTGCTAATTCTCGTCTCTTCTTAACGTCATAATATTAGGCCATGACTCTTTCAGCTTAGGATCAGATCATCTTGAACTGCTCATTTACTTCCTCCCTGTCGTATTATCGAACTCGCGCACCATCGAGTCAACAACGCTTGACCGGCTGGGCTTGCCGTTAGTCGGGGCTTCCTCCAGGGTTTCCTCACTCTTCTCAAGCAGATTTTTGGCCATGGTGCGGCTTTGGGCTTCTCCCACCTTACCGTATACGCTTAAGCCCGTGGCGATCATACCGCCGATGTCACCCACGTTCCCCGGGACCACGACAGCGGTGCTCTCACGTGCTAGTTTGCCGAAGGCATCAACGTACTTCTCAGCTACGTTCAGGCTGACGGCACCTTGAGCGGACGAGCCGCCGCTTCTGATGCTGCGAGCTACGGCGTCGATTCCGGAAGCGGTGGCCTTGGCCTTCATTAGAATCGCCTCGGCCTCACCGGAAGCGCGGTTGATCTGCTCAGAGCGCAAGGCCTCGGAGGCTAAGATGACACTCTGCTTCTTACCCTCGGCAATATTGATGGCGCTCTGGCGCTGACCTTCTGACTCCAAGATCTCGGCTCGCTTAGACCTCTCGGCCGTGACCTGCCTGTGCATCGCCTCGACGACGGCAGCAGGGGCGTGAATATCTCGAATTTCATAGCGCAGACATGTGACGCCCCAAGCTTGCGCTGCTTCGTTGATGGCGGCTGTGATGTTGATATTCAGGGCGGCGCGTTCCTTTAGCACGTGGTCGAGAGATAGCTGACCGATCTCGCTACGCATCGTTGTTTGAGCGAGCTGTGAGATAGCGTACTCGGCGTCTTCTACGCCGTAGCTAGAGAACGTATCCTGTTAGCATCGTGACGGCATAGAAATAATTATGAAGGCTAGGCATAGGAAATAGTCGTACCTAGCTTTATAAGCGTCAAAGACCCGGGTGTACAAGACACCGTCCAACTCAAGAGTCACGTTATCGGCAGTGATGGCACTCTGGCTGGGTATCTCTATGGCGACCTCCTTCAGGCTCTTGACGTAGGAGATACGATCGAGGAATGGCACGAGAATAGCAAGTCCAGGCTCGAGGATGCGGTTGAACTTTCCCATGCGTTCAACGATCCAAGCCGTTTGTTGGGGTACGAAGCGGATGATGGTGTTGGCGGGTAGAGAGGGGCGCTGGAAATAGGAGGGGGGAACGGTACCGAGACCGGTGAGAGTCTGCGTCGGTGCTCGAGAACTTGGCGTACTGTGAAAGGTTCGTAGAGCTCCCAAGGCGAAGGTTGGGGACAGCAATGCTCGAGATGTTGGCCCCCGCCGTAAGGTCGACGAGACGACCTTCTCAGCTTTGGCCAGCAACATGATATATCTGCCTTATTACTCTACGCGCGTCGTCGTTATTTTTATTCTTATTTTTAAGCTGGCCGACGGAGGATACAGGCGATGTTGAGGCTAAAGAGAGGTGGTGGTATTTTTTTTTGGTGATGACTGCGATTTGATGATGTGGTGGTTTTGGTTTTTTTTTCTTTGGTTTAGAGCTTTTAGCTTCGGCTTCAATTTCCATTCTTTCGATTACCTAATCTGGGGTCTATGCAGGTTATGTAATCAAGAATAAGGACCTGGTGCATGTACCATGTATCTTCTGGATGAGGTACCTTCATTATGTACCGTACCTACATATGAGACCCCGATATTTTAAAAATCTCCATTATAGAACATCGCTCGCTATTGTCATACTATTAAACATTTCGACATCATTAAGTAGTTCGTACCTAATAGCTCCGTCACTTTCAAGGTTATTCCCGCTTCTTCAAGGATAAAACATACTAAAACGGCGGAGGCAACCTACATGTAGTTGAGAAGAACGTTACAAGAAGGTACATAATCTATATCGTACCTAACATAGGCACTTAGTAATAACGATGTTCGCCTTCTCTTAGCAGTTGTAATCCCGTTAACTCCATCCCCCCTTTTCCAGCCCCTATTTGGAACTCCGAAATCACCGAATGTTCCTTTATATTGTAACTACACTGTAGTTACCATCCGTTTGTTTATATCCGGACAAGAGATAGCACAATAATCTACTCCGTAGTCTATACCTACAGTCTTCGTTATGACGAGATCACCTGCGTATCCCCGACTTGCACGAGTAGTGATTCTTACCAGTTAACTACAAAAAAGGGGCATTGAATAACTAAGCGTCTAAGACCGATAATTTCTTGAGTGTTACTCATAAACAATACCCCTTCAAAAAAACCTCGTATAATTCTCGAGATATTATCCCTCTTTCCAAGCTGTTATAGCTTATAGCCCATATACCTGATTATAAATATTATTAGAAATTCATCCGTGCTGACAAACCGCCCTGAACGAGTGTCCCTGAGTAGATGGCATGTTATAATCAGCTGTAAAGAAGCAATTTGTCGATCTGAATAGTTATAATACCTAAGTTATATAAAGTTCTGGAATTGTATAGGCATCATCAAATATCTCTACCTGAGACGCAGAACTGACATCTACCCCCAAGAAAGCCGTACTTTCCAGACTACTTATTCATACAACCAAATTCATAACCAACAAATCGCCAACATGCCGTCATCAGGTCCAGCTCAAATCCCGGAAACCTATAAGGGACTGCTGTTCTCATCGGCGTCTGTGCCGCCTACGGTAGCATCAATCCCGTCTCCCAAGCTTGAGCACGGTTCGGTCATAGTGAGGCCGCTCTATAGCTGGGTCTTTAGCTATGCTGCGGAGATTTACGCGAACGGTAACCCGCGAGACTATAGCATCGACTTCCCTCTTGTCGGCGGCATGAACGCCATCGGCCGCGTTGCCGCCGTACCTCCCGACGCTAGTAGCCTTAAGGTCGGCGACCTTGTCATAGTCGAGCCCACTATGCGGACTCGCGACGGTGTCCATATACTTAGTACGTTTAGTCTCGGCATCTTGATGCATGGCACGTGGGCCGAACTCGTCAAGGTGCCCCTAGAGAATGCGGTGCCCGTCAACGAGGCTGCACTGCAACGCCAGAACATTTCGCTGAAGGACGTGGCTTTCTTTTCGCAGCTTGCCGTTCCCTACGGAGGACTCCGTGACGTAAACTTGGTTGGCGGCGAAACTGTCTTGATCGCCCCCGCGACTGGGAATTTCGGTGGTGCAGCTGTACACGTGGCGCTCGCGATGGGAGCTCGTGTGATCGCTATGGGTCGGAATGAGAGGATCCTTGCTGAGCTAAAAGAACTCGCCCCGATGAAGGTGGAGACCATCGTGCTGAGTGGGAGTGTTGAAACCGACCTCGCTGCTATTACGAAGTACGGCCCCGTCGACGTTTTCCAGGACTTTACGCCGCCGATGGCCACAAATCTATCTCACATCCGGGCTGCTATACTCTCCGTACGCCCGGGAGGCCGAATTAGCTTGATGGGTAATGTTAAGAATCTCGAGATCCCGTACCAAGTTATTATGGCTCGTTCATTGAATCTTAGGGGAACCTTGATGTACACACGCGAACAGGCAGTAGAGTTGATCAGAATGATCGAGATCGGTACGCTGAAATTAGGTCCAGAAGCGGGATTGAAGACTAAGGGAGTCTTTAAGCTTGAGGATGGACTAAAGGCGCTCGATTTCGCCGCGAAGGAGGCCGGAGCCGGAACAGCTGTCTACTTTGAGACGAACGAGGCATACCTTCATAAGAGCGAGCCATAGGCTTAGGATGATGCTTGGACATTTCTTATGGGTACCTAGGTAGTTATCGTCGGCCCAGCATCGTATTTGATGAAGGAATCTAATGCTAATCTTAGGCTTGTTAAGCACCTGTAATTGCCTACCTACCCCGGCCAGAAATTCATATATTGAAGCGTAAATAGTAGATACCTACTATTGTAAATATAATATCTTATAACCTTTCTATTATCCCCAATGCTGATAATATACGCTCTGCTTTTCTTCCCTCCATCTTTTGTAAGCGTCTCATCTCGTTACAGATGATTCCCAAAATAACTTGATTTTTTGACATCCATGTATTCCAACCTCCGGCCCATAAACGAGCGATATCTCTTGTATTGGAGATATTCACTAGCGGATTGCTATTCAGTAGGATTAAGTCTGGGGGTAAGCTAGGCCGGATCGTACCTCTATCACTCAGCCTGTGCACTGCTGCGGGCACAATCGGTGCAGCACGCAGAGCTTCAGCGGGTGTCATTCCTAAATCTACTAGGTTGAGCAATTTCTGATGCAGAGAGTCGCCAAAGGGGAAATAGATTATGGGTATAGCGCTGCCCATCGCATCTGTCCTAGTTAGCATTGGTACGCCTGCATCATACAAGTTCTTAACATTCTCGACTAGATGGGCGTATCAACAGTTAGCCGAGAGATTTCCACGTAGGAACTGTCCACTCTCTAGTTGTATTGTGTATGTTCGTCGAAATTCTCCATAGTAAGAGTATCGGCCAAGTCGTATTTCTTGATCGACTGGAAAATGGACGAGGACAGCAGACCGTCATCGGGAATATGCTGCAAGACGTCGCAACGCGATGACACCGCTCTTGTGTACGTAGCAACGCTGGGAGCATGCGTGAAGATGAATTGGCCTAGGGAGTGTGTGTACCTAGTTAACTATTGCATCATGTTGATCCTGGGTTGGTCCTTCGGCAGCGCCCACGATCTTAAAGTAGTTGGAGCCGTTTCCGAAAGAATGATCAACGATGAATTTGGGATCCTTGCCAGCACGTAATACTAATTCGGGCGGCACTGTATTGAGCAGGAGCTTCGAATTTTCCGCGGAGAGGCTTTCGGCAGGAATCATGGTCGTCAACAACGATGCTAGACCTGGGTTTGACTTGAGACAGTTACAAAGGTCGTAATTAGGGCAGGCCCTATTGAATATGGTCGTGACCACATAGGAAGTCATGTTCTCTGATCCCTCGAGAGTCAGGTATCAAGCCGGGAATAAAAATGCGATTGTCAGCATCGATGTCATGCTCGATATTTTCGTCAGAGTCGGTGATATAGTTGCCATCGATGATATGAAGGTCTTTTAGAAAGTGTTAATCCGTGGAGTTGTTTCTTCGTGAAGATATAGTTACAGTATTTATGATAATAAGCACAGTACGAATAGGGGTTATACAGGGTTGCTCGTACACTAAACTCAGAATAGCAACAACAGGATCAGCTCGTCAGCAGCGATACGACATGACATCCTATATAGTAGCTAGTACGTTAATGTTACTACTAAGTATGTAGTGTTAAATAGGTTATCTACCTAAATATTGACAAACGCAAAGCGTTGTCGTTGTGTCATTTCTTTTGACCATCATATAAGCTTGCAGGAAACGCAAACGCAATGCCCCGTCACTACAATTTTACCACAAGGCAGACTATAGTCATGCTCCCGCCGAGTTATCCAAGTATAGAATTTGATTACTCTTCTTGATTCCTGGAGGACTCGAAGATCCTGAATTTTCGTGGAGCTTACCCAGAACTTCTGTTATATTGAGCGTTGTCGCAAGAGATGTGTTTGTCTAGGTACAATTCTGTTTGCCAATATGCAACGGAAGAACGGTTCCTGCCAGTTTCCTACTAGATCTCGCTATAGTTTCTTGCTTTCCAAGTCGAAGGAGGCGCGTTAGGGTGAGACCCTCTTGTCATTGTTATCATTAAAAGCTAACGAGGTTCTAATATAGGTATGTTTAGTATAATCTACAGCCTCCTTATAATGACTGCCAACAACGCAACAAGCCTTGCTCTTGTGGTCAACGGAAGAACGCAGTATTGAAAAGTATCTCTTTCCTGTGTACTTTCAAAAATAAGCTGGAGAATTTGGTGGTGGAAAAGCTTCCAGGGATTGTATGCTCTCACGGAACATCAATGATGGCCTCTGTGTTCATGAAAAAGGATGTCTACAACCGGGGAAACAAAGCAGTATACAACCAACTATGGTCTATAAACCCAATAATCTGGATCGTTGAAGAGATAGTTCCCTTATCCTGGCTAACGTCTTTCAACAGGGGAGCCTTTGCTGGCGATTTTATCTAACAGACACTCTTTTCATTATGTCGACCGGACTATCACCGCGCTTTACGAGCTTTACGAATAGTCTCAGGCGATGTCACGTCCGTATCTATTTGTTGCTGCATGTCAGCATAATATTGAGGCCTCGGTTCTTCTTAGGTGCTCATAGGCAGAAGTGAACGAGGCTAATTGGATCGCGACCTTGTTATTCGGAATAGGGGTCATAGTCTTCTAATTCGCTATACCTTCCAAGGCAGTTGACGGACTGGGCGGGCCGGATGGCTACCTCGAGTTGTTCTATGTCTTACGCGATTCCTTCAGCTTAGCAGAACAGCTGGCCCCTTATCTGAACACGAGCTTACCGATGTTACTTAACACGCTGCGCTTAAACATACCTAAGTTACCTCTGGATAAGCGCACGTGGAGTGTAGCATGCTACCTCGACTCTCTCAAGTATCGATGATACTACAGAAGATACGAAGCATGCATGTCTGCAGACGATTGCAGCAATGTAAGTATGGGTGTTTGCTGTTGATGGACACCCCGGGACTTGGCGTCAACTTATTGATTGGCCGGCCACTATTTCGCGCCAACACGTCTCGGCGCTATCAAGCAGATACCTCTCGAAAAAGACTACATGGCCAAAAGATAGCTTGTATGGTATACGTTCAGTATACTTGGAGTATCCTGAACTATATACGAAAATACCCGATAGCCATCGTTATCTTTGTGTACTGGTGTGGTGTTATGAAGTTGAGCTTAATACGTACATGGCTGGCTGGGCTACCAGGGCCGCATCCGCAGTTATGATCCATCTTGAGGAGAAGTGGGATTAAGGACCGGAATTTCCCCATACTGCAAGTGAATGTCAAGAAATTAGTATGTTCTTCGCCAGCTCTACGGACACGTAATATAGGTAGTGAGTTGTTGACCTACAGGATTGTGTAGTTCAACCTAAGACCGTAGTGCTAAATAGTATATTTCTCCGAACAACCTACATAGATTATATTAGCCTGCTTCAGAGGCTACCTATATTTGTATACATACAATCACTACAATTCATGGGACGTAATATCTGAGATGGTGAGCCCCTGTCTAGGTACAATAATTCTAGACTTATTCATCAGTGTTAGAGAAAAATATCTATTTTCTTATACTAATAAAAAATCACAACTAACACTAGTCTATACTAAATGTAGGAAGAAGACAATATTACACTTGTACAGCCTACGTACCATACCTAGGTATGTATGCCTATCGGAGACTTTATGATATTCTTTAGCATTGAAATAAGGTAAGAGATAGGCTACACTTCGAGGTTTAGAGTCACCGGCAGCTTGCACGATGGAAGCTGGGATGAGTCTTTGTGATAAGATACTTAAGTTAGCCACTATTGACATTAATCCATCAGGACAAGAATGACATATTTGTAGCTGAAAAAATCTCTAAGATGGCGTGCTAATCATTCATGATACACAGAAATCTGCCTTTGAGGCAAGAATGGGTTCTGTGCATATAAGTACAGGTAATTCACACTCAATAAAAGATCGCATCATGAAGCTTCTTTCAGAAACCTCTTTACCGTAGAAGAGTTTCTATGACGTACAAAAAAGATGTTTGATAGGCAATAAAATCCATGTTATCTCCTCGGTGAACATCACAAACGGTAATTGGGCATGGCTTTATTTTTTATGAATTTGTGGCTGTAAGCAGCGGGACGGGGCTTCCATTAAACCAGTTCTTTTCAGATCACGAGAATTCAACGTAGAGTCAGCAAAGATCAATATTTAGAAGATTGAACTATGCTGGGAAAAAGAAAGAGCGTTAGTGTCCGAGGATTGTGGTTCGTATTCCCCCCAAAAAGCGAGGAACGGTTCTTGAAGTCTCGTATTCGGCAAGCCCAACTCCCATCATAGGAGAATTCATAGAAGGTCCGGTCCATGGAGAATTTACTCAAAAATACAGAGCTTTGTATTATATGAATATAATTTGTTTACTTTTCGTGATTTGAAAACATGAATAATCATACTATCGTACTCGAGAAACATCTATCTAAAGAACGGACTGTAATTCTACTCGTATAGTTACCCTTCTCGTGCTTATTATCAAGTAACTATACAACATGAAGTTCTTAACCACTTTTTATTTCGGCACGGGTCTTGTCGCCAGCATTTTGGCTCATCCGCTTGAAGGTCGTGCTGTTCAAATCGCACACCTTACTTTCCATGGTGGCCCAGCCTCTCATGAACTTGCAGTGCCAGCTGATGGAACAGTGGTCAAGACCAGTATGCGCCGAAGACCTGAGCTACTGTAGAATAATGTGAATATCTTGCTAACTTAGGCTATGAAAAATTAGACAGCAATGTTTCCGTCAGCGTTATCGACGCGCCAGACTACAACGCTATAACTCAGTGCATTTTCAATACCGCGTCCCCGAAGTCGCTTGCCAGCAGCATCAACACCCGAACTGGGCTTCAGTCGGTCATAGTTGGGCCGCCTCAGCCCATAATCAGCGTCAGTTGTCAAGGCTCGTGCATCCCGACCTACGGGGAATGTTTTACCAATGGTAAATACGATGGTGTATGCTGCAACGGCTTCTGCGCTGGTACACGGTGCCGCCCGTGGAATATAACGAGCACTGAGTAATAACTTGAAGGGAAAAGCTAAATGTGATAGAATTGGCGTGTAAAGAATAGCATGGTTAACGAATAAATTTAGATAGCGTTAGTCTCGGAAGACACAATTGTATTTCCATTGGTAACCAGGGCGTAGTCATTCAATATATGTGCTTTATGTACCTGGTGCATATGAAATTTGTTCGAGGATACCTGGTTATACATAATAGAGCAAGGGGTAGTATTTATACGGCCTAGATTTCCAAAGATATATACGCCATTTGTTTGAAGTATCACTGACTTATTGTTACAGATTCGATGCTACTCAATAGTGATTGCATCTCGCAGCAAGCTGCCCCTCAAAGAGCACCACAGCTCTTCCAAATTACCAGGCGGTTGACATTATGTACCTACATAACAGTCTTTTATATGCCGGAATCATCTTGCCCGATATCCTCAGCCTGTTGGAATGATGACCACGTTGAGCAACTGTCTGACAATTCATCTATATCCGTTATGTTTGCTATATCATCATATCTCTCGATAAATTGCAAAGCAAATCCTTGGCTTGTGTGCCAGCCGATATGACACTAGATAACTGAAGTTAGCAACAGATTTGTCGAAAGTGTTGAATAATGTTGCCAGTTTCAACTGTGATTCGTCGAGAGAAACTGTACCAACTCTCGGAACTGTAGATCGATCAAGCCATATAGATAATTAAGTAAATAGGGGCTGCTTACATGCATAAGCCAGACTCCAGGGTTGTCGGTCTCAAATGCGATAACTAAGTAGCCACTCGCAGGTAAGATAGCTGTGTCTCGTCGAGGGGGGTTGTCCAGTTTCAGAGTGGTGTTGCTGGAGTATGTCCCGGTTTCTTGAGCTAGCACGAAGAAATCGTGACCGTGTAGATGAATTCTGTGAATCAGATTAGTACATAGAATTATAGATCGGAATATGCCAGAGTGAAAAGCATTAGGTCCTGTCTTCGAACTTTGTAGACAAGATACCCTATTGGAAAATAGAAAAGGGGGTAAACCATCAAGTGTTACTTACGGATGGGGAACGGCAAGGCTAGTCTCGATAACAATGTATGCCCACTCGTTTGCAGTTGATAGCTCGATCACGGAGTCGTCGGTTTCGAAATCAGTTACCTCATCTACAACTTGTAAGAGGGTAGGGTTTGCCCAATCGACCAGCATGGACGTGCTATTCAATGTCCATTTGAATAGACCGTTAACTACTGCGACACTTGCTTCCTCTTCCGTAACGTCTGAGGAGCTTCCCACAGTCTTGCTAACATGTGGCACAAGATTATCGGTCTCATCGCTGCATGAGTCGGTATAATTGTATGCGGTAGTTGTCGGTGTTGACGCAGTATCAGCGTAAGTGACGATGCCGCGAATGTCATCTGCGTTAGCATTGTCAGAGCACGCTGATTGGGGAATAGCTCGCATCCAAAAGTTGTCCGCAACCGAGGCTCTGTAGAGTTGAAAGTATTAGCCACCGTCCAGTGTTCTAGATCAATATTGGATACGAGTCGGCTTTAAAGATGGCCATATCATAACAGGGAAAATTAGACACTCGTAGAATTTACTTACTGGTCAGCCGTGACAATGATATCGTATCGTTGCGCTTAAATACGTCAGCATTAAGACAAGTTGGTAGAGGTACTCTCTTTCTTACCCATGGTAATGTCGAGCACATTTGTTGTAAACGGTTCAACTGGTATCAGATCACTCGCAATAACTTGTAGAGTATGATTGTCGATGGAAAATTTGAAATGAGTGTCAATTGCAACATTGACGAGCCGCAACCGATAAGAAGTTCCAGAAGTGAAAGAAACTTGAAACCTCGAACCACCGTCGTCATAAGTGTTGGTGCCATTGATAAGTCCATTATCCATCGTTGGAGGGCCGCTTGTTTCTGCTTGAGTCCACTTTAACAATAAGTCAGTAGCTGTATTTAATTATTCCGCTGATAATGTAGATGTCCAAAACGTTTCTTGACGCCAGCAACTCTTAATTTTGTTCCATCTAAAAAATATGGGCGCAAAGATGTTAAGTGAAGAAAAAAAGGGAGGTGCTTATTATCACATACTAACTGGTCCACTGTTGAATGACTCCAGTCTGATAGGACTACAACTCCGAGATCTTCATCATAGTTCGCAGTAGATGGCCCGTTGATGATTATACCTCCGGCAACACCCTCCCAAGCTTGGAGTGCAAAGTGCGAATGGTACCAGGTCGTTCCGTATTGGACAGCCCTCCAAGTGTATGTCTTGGTATCTCCAGGTGCAGTTGGACACTGAGTGATTGAAACAACTCCATCATTCTCGTTTGTGTAGTTTTGACGAATGCCGTGAAAGTGAATGGCTTTTAGTATATGTTAGCTCTCAAAACACACATCAAAAAATACCCGAGTTAATCTTTATGTCTACTGAGGATGTATGGCAAGGCGAACGAGAAATGAAGCGCGGTAGTACAGAGTAGTCTCCAAGAAACTGTGTGGCAAAATGTAAAGTATGGAATTGCACTTATGATCGTACTCACAAGTGCCATTATTCGAGGTAGTTAAAGAGTTGGTGACGTGAATCACCATCGTGTCACCCCAGTCTGCAAATAGGGTTGGTCCGGGTATTGTGCCCTATAGTATCAACTTAGCAACGTATTCATATTACAAACTTGAGATGTTCCATAACGTAATGGGAAAGCTATAGAAATGGAGATACGCCAGAAAACTTACATTGACGGCCATTGCCGAACGAGAAACTCCATCAGGAGAAACAGTCACTTCGGTGAGGTCAAGCCAGTACTCCCTAGTCACTCCAGTATCTGGGACCACGGTGGTATAATCGGTGTCGACAGAAAAATCACACCATTCGTTCCTGGTCGTCGCTGTGTTTCCCGAGCATGCTGCCCGTGGGTATAAGTTCACAGAAGGTGTAAAGGGGGAAGAGGCAGCGCTGCTATACAAGAACGATAGCAGGAGGGTTGATAGCTTCGCAGTGAACATGTTGAAATGTGTTCAGGTAGGACTGGGTCTTCGGGAAAAGAATGAGACTAAAATATGAGATAACTATTCCTGCATCAAGACAAGTGTCCGGAGAACAGTACAGAACGAATGTGGTTTCCTATCACTTCTTGTCACCAGGCGCGTCCTTGGACTGGCTTTATGTCTACGATTTTAGTCTACTAGTTTATACTTGCCGACTACAAGATAAGGTATCATGAGACTCTGGATCGTGGGCCCATCGTAAAGTAGCATTGCGTTACAATATTGGATAGGTAGAAAAGGATTGCACGGCCTGAGACCAGACCAGCTTGATCACGTTGAGGACGAGCTAGAGTCAACCCTAGCCGAGTTGAATCCGTCATGAGTCGAGGATATTCTCGTATTGCGATAGGACGCGTATGTTCAGAAAAAACATGACCCTCTGCGAGGTATACGATGGAGATCTGTGGCTTGAATACGATGAGTCCGCATACTCTTGTTCGCCGGAAATTGCCCGATCCCGTTCATGGGGGCTCCGCGAAAAAAACAGGATAGAATCTAGATTGCCTTGATGTACGTTACTTGACGTCGGGATCTGGATCCATGATAATGCGCGTGCGGCACATACATACGTAATACATGTCCGGCCGTGACGATGGACGAGCATGGTAGACGGACAGAATAGACGCCCTTACCGGAAAATAGAGATGCAGCTCGGCAAGCGCTTGGGCGTAAATATCGAACGCCATTTGCCTTTGTTTGCATGATTACGAACGCGTTGGTAAGCCTCACGAGAACAAGGTGATAATATTGACATCTAATATTAGATAACGCATTTACAATCATGGAGGGCGCCATCAAGAACTTTTCCTTTGATGTTATGGAAATCTGCCGACAGGTCCTGGGCTATAGGAAAAGGAGAGTGGTGACGGTATAAGTCGAGGCATGTAGTTGCGTTGAAGCGCTTACGCGTTCTGCGCGTACCGCTGCATGGGAACCATGCGAGGTCTCCGTCTCCTGTTACCTTCCCTCATGGCAGCGGGCCACCATCCCGAATATAGAGACCAAGCCCGGAGTCAAGTGTACTATCTTTAGGCGACTGTCCATTCTAAGAGGGGGCGCTGACGAATCGACGGTCATAATACGTAGTAGGAGAATTTAGTCTTTGAAGAAGGTATGAAAAGAAAAGATGCTGCCTCCGTTCGAGAAATCTTTTATCAATGACATTCCCCCCCCCTAGTATCCATGCTTCATTATAGCATTCTGCCCTAGCCTCTGACCGGGTTTTTTTTTCCACTACGCCTACAACCTCGTGCTACTGCATAATTATTTCCCTCACTGCATGAGCCATGCGTTTGTCGCAGAGCCTCATTCTTGGCTTTCCAGTAGCCATTCTAGGGTCGCCAGCTCTTGTAGAACGTGCACCCGCGGGCTTTTTTGGCCTATACGCCTATGGTGATGGCATCGGCGGTGCTCCTGTCTTTACATCAGGCGGTGGGTTTTGCCCCAAACATATTATATGAAATTACTTATATTTAATACATTTTCTATAGGAGGTGCTTCCATTGGTAAGGCATCTAAGGTGGAAGATTCCGAAGCCGCATTAGTTCAATGTACGCCACATGATATCCACTTACACGAGGGGTTGACTTTATTAACAACATCACGTATAGTTACGGTTAGCACGGACAATTCTTTGGTGGGCAACCCAAACACCACTGCCAGCGACAGCACGCCAACATGGTCAAATCTCACGTTCAATGTTCCGGACGCGACCTCTACTTCTCGTGAGGTTGAGTTCACCAACTCAACTTCCGGTGGTAGCGATAGGTCCAGTTCTGGGTTTGTATTCTACGGTCAATTTCTACTGCACAAGAACACCGCCGGGTCTCTTGAATCATTGTGGTACGCCGTGCCCTCCGACGAGGACGGTATCTGGTCTTTACGTTGGAACTCGACTGCCGATGATACTGAAGGACAGGTGATTGTGACTCTGACAGCAACGGCACCGTCCACGGAGTCGGATGCTGATAATTAGGCAATGTTTGGAGAGGAGGTTCACAAATTCCTCCAATTGTTGTCGGTCATTCGTCTTGATGGTCGAAAATCGATATCTGGGTACTAGGTTATATGCCACTCGCTGACGATGCGGAGCCTGTCTGGGATATCATCTTCGGTTTGTTACTCCTATCATGATGCAGTCCTTAGGTCGGTGAAAGGAAATCTGGTATTTGGCAAGGAACCCTCTTTACCGGTTGGCAACTGCAAGCAAGGCCGTCAGTTTTTATACAAAGGAACCTCTTTGTTTACAACGGAAATTTTGGAAACTCGGATCTCACCAAACTTATGGCTCGAATATTGTGTATTTAGTTCTTTCCCGTTTATAACCTAGCTTAACTTGAACTACGGGATGTCACTAGCTTTCTTGTTTACAGACGACCATTCTATACCTACATGAATTTATAAAAGTTATAGAACTGTGAGATCTCATATTCTATGCGTAAGATACCAACTGGCACGGCTACGTGGAATAAAATGATAACTGGATCAATTGCAAGAATCATCAAAAGAAGAAAAAGATCTCCCAGGGATCTCCTCTCCTCCCAAGAACTATATGCAGCCGTATGCACAGCCACATGTGGCTGTGCATGTGGCTGCGCCACATACATGTGGGCCCGTGTCACCAACACTAATAAGTAACTAAATATAAAATATTTAACTACATACCATTTAATTTAACGGGCGGCATGGGAGGTTTTTAAGTAAGCGGTGGCATATTTTATAAGAACTTTCCATTTCTGCCTTAATAATATAATAGTAATAAGGAGATTAATAGGTTATTTTTCAAATAAAAATTAAACCGTAATATTAAATTTTTAAGAAATAGTTTTATATTTATAAAATTGGTTAATATAATGGTTTTTTAAATATAAAAATATTATAAAAAATGAAAAAATAAATAAAAAAGTTAAAAAAAAAGTTAAATCCGGATGTAATAATAAGTTTATTAATAAACCTCTTATATTTATATATTTGGGAAGGGTTAATAAAAAAATTCGTAAAAAAATATAAAATATATAATAATAAAAAAACCAATTTAAACGATATAAAGTATAAAAGTTATCCATTAATAAAATATCGAAAGAATTGTAATTATTATAATTATTATTATATTAACTTTTAGCCGAAAAAATAAAATACGATAACTTTATAATATATTATAAAAAAATAAAACATTCCGAAAAAAATAAACTTTATTATTATAATAACAATTATATTTTAAAATATTTTACGGATTATTCGGAAATAAAATTTAAATTGTTTAATAATAAAAAACTTAAAAATTAAAGTTTAAAAATTAAAAGATATTTATTAAAGTTTAACCTTAATTTTTAATATATTTTATGGTTTATAATTATTATTATTTTTAAATAAAATTTTTTTTAAATTATTAATGAATGATTTCTTACTTTAAATAAAATCTATTAAATTTTGGTATAAATTATTATTATTATAATTTTTTTAAACCATTATCACGTTTATAATAATTAATAACTTTGTTTTTTTCAAAATAACTTATTTTAAAACTTATTTTTTTACCTTTTCTTAATAACTTTATTATTAAAAATTTTATATTATTATTTATTATATATTAAATTATAATTAATTTTCATAAAAAATATAATTTTATAATATATTTTTAATTATTTTAATATAAAGATATTTATATTAAATTTAAAAAATAATTACTTATTATAATTTAAATTTAAAAAAGATTTATATATTATTATTTAAAATTTAATTAAATTTATTTTTAAAATTATAAAGCCACCTTTTTTTTAATAATTAATAATTTTAAAATAAACCATTAAATTAAAATTAGGTTTTTAAAAAAATTATTTAAAAAACTAAAAAATCGATAAATTAATCTTTATTAATTTTCTTAAATAAACATTAATTAAAATCGAAAAACATAAATTAAAAAAAACTAATAAAAAATTAATTAAAAATATATAAAAAGTATAAAAAAAATAATAAAAAGAAAATAATTATATCGTAATTAATCAAAAATCCTTAAATAAAACAATTTTAAAATTAACTTAAACATATTAAAAATATTAAATTTTAAAAAATATAATATATTTTTATAATAATTATTATTACCAATTATATAATATTAAAACTTATCATATTAACCGATAACATTTATTTTTATTTTTAATACCGTATATATATTAATAATAATATTTAATTTAATATTTATTTTTATTTTTAATATTATATTTACACTTATAACCATACTTAATTTAATATTTATCTTTATTTTTAATATTATATTTACATTTATAATTATATTTAATTTAATACCCATATTTATATTTAATATTATATATATATATATATTTATAAAAGATATATCATTACCATAAATATTAATACTTATTAATATAATAACTTTATCATTTATAAAAAACCTTTAAATAAAATATTCACCGTTAATTTATAAAATATCTTTATTAAAAAAACATTTATTATTATTAATAAATATATAATCCCAAATTTTTTATTATTACGAAACACTTTTATCAAAAAGGTATTCTTTATCTTTAAAACTAAAAATAAAATCATTAACATATAAATTATCTAAAATTAATAAAACACTTTCCTTATAAAAAAAAAAAAAAAACAAAATACATTTATTTAAAAATTATTAAAAATAATTGCTATTTAATAAAAAATCTATTTAAACTTTAATATATTAATATAATTAAAACTGTTAAACTTTAATATGTTAATATAATCCGGTTTATTAATGTTAAATTTTAATATATTAATATAATTAAAACCGTTAAATTTTAATATATTAATATAAATAAAACCATTAATTAAATAAAAAAATATAATAATTTAAAATAATATAAAATAATAAATTTTAATAAATTATAAAAATAAAAGAGTGGATTATAATTTATTATTATTATTAATAAAATTCTTATTATTAATAAAGTTTTTATTATTATTAAATAATTTCTTATTATTTTTAAATAATTCCCTTTTACTTTTAATAAATAAAAATTCTTAAAATTTTTCCCAATTCTAATTTCTTTAAAATAATTTTAGATTTTTATTTTTAATAGAATTTTCTTTAATTTAATACTTTTTAAATAATTAAATAACTTTATTATTAAAAGATTTTTTTTTTAAAAAGAATTAATATAATTATTTTAAAAAGAATTAATATAATTATTTCAAAGAAATTTAATATAATCTTTTTAAAAAAAATTAATTTAATTACTTTAAAAAAAATTAATTTAATTATTTTAAAAAGAATTAATTTAATTACCCTAAAAAGATTTATTTTAAGATTTAGATAATATATTAAATAATAATATAAATAATTTATTAGGTTTAACCGATTAATTAAAATTATTAAAACCACCGAAATATTTAAATTAAAATATAATATTTTTATTAAATAGTTTTAACGGTTTTGTTAATTTAAAAACCGGTAAAAATTTTATATCCAATTTAATTAACTATTAATACATATATATATAATTGTATCAAAAAGAAATAAAATAAAATAAACAAAATAATAGAAAATAAACATTATAAAACCGTTATATTAAAATATTTTACAAAGAGATAAAATCTTTTATTATTAATATAATTAAGGGATTATATTTTATATTAAAAATACATAAATATAAAAGTATAATAATACTTTCTTAATAACATAATTGTTATTTAATGATGTAATTATTACTTATTTTATTTTTCTTTTACAATAAAAGTGTTGCGAATGTTATTTTTAACTTTATTTTTGTTTTATTTATTTTTTTAATTTAACGATAACCTTATTGTTTTTAATTAAAGTTTTTATTACTTTATTTAGTAATACTTTAATTATAACGTTAATTAAGTTATAATGGTTTTAAATCCATTTAATATTATTTATTTCTTTATTTTTATAAGATTGTTTTAACATTATTAAATTAATTATTAATTTTTTTTTATTAGTATTATCTATTTGTATTAGGTATTGGTATAATGAGTACGAGTTTATATAAAAGATAAAAGGGGTTTTAAAAAGTGTTAAACGTTTTAAGATAATATTAATAATAATATAAATAATGTAGTTTGTATTAAAATTTTATATTATTTTATAAATCTTATTTATTAAGATATTACAAGTTATTCGTTTATATTTTATAAATAACCAATATATAATATTATTTTTAATAAAGCTTTTATTATCTTAAATAATTGGTTCTTTATTATTTATTATAATAATATATTTTATTTGTGAATTTATATCTTTATTATTAATAAATAATTTATTTATAAAAATGTATAAACGAAAGTTTTAAAGATTAAATTAAATATAATAAAATCCTCAATCCTTATTATTTATTTATTATTTAATTCTTATATTTAATATTTTAACTTCTTTTAATCCAGGTTTTATATGTTATATTACAATTAAATAATTAAATATAATTTTAAATTAACATATCGAAAAGATATAAACTCTTCAAGCTTTTTATTTAACATATTTCCTAATTATGTTTAATATTTTTAAGTTTAACAATTTTAATTTTTCGGTTTAACCCTTTTATATAATAAAAATATTAAATCTTTCCTTAACAATTATAAACCATAATCTATTAAAATTTTTAATTATTTTAATTTCCAGAACTTTCTAAAGTTTAACTTTAATCTTTACCTAAATAAGTGTTTTATTTTCTTCCGTTAAAAAATCCTTAATACTAACATTAAACATATCATCCATTTAAAATTTAATAATATTAAACAATTAACCAATCTCCGTAATAAACAAACATAAATTAAACATTAAAAAAATCATATACAATTCTTTCTAATAATATTTCAAATACATCTTAAATTAATATATATTTAATTCTATTAACCCATATAACAATTTAATAATATATAGTAATATTTTTTTAAGATATTTTATTTTTAACTTTTTTAATAATTACACGAATATAACCCGTTACATCGATATTTTTAATTAAATATACGCCATAATAATATTTCAAATTATAACTTTCATACTTTTCCCCCATAACATAAATATTAAAACCATAATTAATCATTAATTAACCTTTTAAATTATAAAGATATAAATTATAATAAATTTTTTATTAAAATCGCTATAACCTTATATAATTAAACGAAACTTTTTATATAATATTTTTATATTTTTAACTTTAATTTTATAAACCATTCTTAATTTAAAGATTATAACTTTACCATATAATTTAATATTATATATAATTAATTCCAAAACACTATCAATAAATAAAACGTTAAACTTTTTTATATTTAATATTTTATAAAAATTTCCCGAGGTTATTATTTTGCCTTTTATTTATAGTTTTAATATAAATATAAAATTATTCTTTTTTTTTGTATTAATGTAAATAAAATCTAGATTTTTTTTAAAAATAATCCTATATTTTAATAGATTAAAATAAAACTTAAATAATTAAATTTTAAACTTTAATAAAAACTTTGATTCTCTTTTAAATTAAATATATAATTTAATATAAATATTTCGGAATGTTAATATTCCTTTTAAAACTTTAAACGTAATAATCACATCTTTATTTATAACTAAAATAACCTTATATAAGCTTTTCTATCCATTTTTTCCTTATATACCAGAATATTATTTCTTAATGGCAAAAATAACAATAATATTTTTTATATATTAAATCCGTTCCTTATATTAAGGATATTTCGGATTAAACATTACATTTTAATCCTTTTAATTTTAATTATTACCTTTTAAATTAACTAAATACGTTATAATTATAAAAGGGTAAATAATAAATCCATATTAATACAGAAATAAACCTTAAAAACCAATAAAATAAAAATTAAACTATTTAAATTAATTGTGTTATTTACTACCTTAACAATTATTTATAATTAAAAAATACATATTATGTTAATTTCCTTTAAAATAATCTTATATATTCGTTTAATAAAGTTATAATATTTTTTAATTTTTTTAATTAATTAATATATTTCGATAAAAATTTAATTATACATTATATTTATTAAACAAACCTTATTACAGAACTTAATATTATTAAAATTAATTTTTATATCATATATAATAATATTTAACAAACTTAAATATATATTAATTTAATATTATTTTAATAATTCCTAAATTTCTTTAATAAAAATTATCTTTATAAATCAAATTATTTAATATTTTATAATTATATTAATAATATATAATATTAAATATCCATTTAAATATATAATATCGACAATAATTTTATAATTAAAGTTAATTTCGGGATTTTTTAAATTAAACCAAAATCTTTAAAATATTTTTTTTTAATTTAGTAATAATAACAAAACTTAATAATCTCTTTAAAATTGTTAATTTTAATATTATAACTTATTTTATTAAATAAAATATACATTTTATTAATAAAAAAATATTCAAAATGGATATAAATTTAATACAATTCCATTTCCATAAAATAAACAATATTGTTAAATTAAAACTATAAATATCTCTATTTACATATAATCGTAACTGTTATACCATTTTTATAAATTAATTAATTAGTGATATTATTAAAGTATATATTTATATAGTTTATATCTCTAAATAATAATAAAAACAAAATATCGGTTTCTATTATATAAAAATTAATTAAACCGAAAAAGGTATTAATTAAAATTATACCTAATAATTTTACTAGAAATCTATTTTTAAATTTAATATTAACTTTTCCAATTCAACTTTCGTCCACTTTTAAATATTTATTAGGATATTCTTTTATTAAAATAAAATATTATCTTTTCTTTACCATAAAAAAACATATTATATTTATATTAAATATAATATTTTAGAAAATATTCTTTATATAATAGTCGAAAATAAATATTATATTAAGGATAAAAATATTGATATATTAATTTAATAAAACAATATAATATTGGAAGATTTAATTAAAAAAATAACTAACAATTATATATTAACTAATTTTTTATTAATTGTTAATTTTATTAATATTAATAATTTTGTTTTTATTATTTAAAAGTTTTCTGGTATTTTTAACCTCTTTTATATTTTTATAATCTAATAAGAATATAATATAAAATCCTTTAAATTTATTCTTTTTAACTTTCCATTTTACTTAAGCTTCTTTTTATTTACATTTTAAATATTTAATAAATTAATATTTTTTTTTTAACATATCCAATATTTGTGGATAAATTAACAATTATAATTTTTAAAATTATATTTTTTATTTTTATTATTATAATAATATTTATAATTAATATAATATTATTTATAAGGATTATTACTATTTTTGTTAAATATATATTAATATATTTTTTTAATATTTTTATAAGTATTAATAAATATATAAAATTTATTAATAAAATCTTTAAATTTATTCGATAATTTAAATAAAATTTATTATAAATAAGATATATTATGGTAAATTTAGTGGATAATAACGATTAATTGTTATTTCTTTTTAAAATTAAGATTAAAAATCTTTTAATAAAACGATAATTTATTTAACATAATTTAAAACATTTCCAAATCTAATTTATCTTCATTTATTTTTTCGGTTTTAATTGAAAAAAAAAGTAATAAACATTTAATTTTAATAATATAATACTTTATTTTATTTAATATTAAAATAATATTTTATTATTAGATATATATCTTTAAAATT
The DNA here is from genome assembly GCA_902806505.1 of Hypoxylon lienhwacheense. Taxonomy (NCBI): domain Eukaryota; kingdom Fungi; phylum Ascomycota; class Sordariomycetes; order Xylariales; family Hypoxylaceae; genus Hypoxylon; species Hypoxylon lienhwacheense. The sequence goes on from CADCWW010000011.1 coordinate 984,814, forward strand.
CTAATATTGTAAAATATTATATAAAAAATAAATAGTTATATAATTAAATAAAATTATAAAAAATATAATATAAAATTAAGATTATTATATATCCGTAATATAATATATATTTAGGAAAAACCGGAATTTATCCTCCAAAATATTGTATATTTCCTTTATATAATTATTTTTTTTGTTTTAAATTTTTTTAAAATATTTTATAATAATTAATAAACATATTTTATTAAGGATTTAAATAAGGAAAATATTATAATATATTTATGTTTTTTAATTACCAACCGATATTAATGTTTATTTATTAACGTTAATACCAAATGTATATAATAGTTTTATCCGGAAATAAAAAACGAAATTTTTTAGCGAGGGTTTAGAATATTTTTTTAATGTTTATTTTATATAAGATTAATATTCTAATATTGGATAAGGTTTTAATTTAAAGGATATATATTAATTCCGTATATTTTACTAGGATATTCTTTTTATTTAACTTATAAACGATTATTATAAATTGGATAATAAGTTATTACCCAAAAGTTAATAATTTATTAAATATTCGTAAAGTAAATAATTTAAGTAACTTATTAAAGAATATTTTTATTAATATAAATACAAATATTTAACACACAATAATATATAAAGTAAGGGATATTAACTTAATAATAAGTATATTTATTAACTAAATATTTAAAAGTAATTAAGTAATAAAGTAAAATTATTAAACATTAAAAAATTATTAAATAACGGAGGATTATTAAATGTTAAAAGATTAATTAACAATAAATTGGTTAATAAAATTGGATAGGTTATTAATTAATGGTTAGTTTTAATAAAATTAATCCTTTAAAAAGATTTAATAAAATTAAACAACTTTATTAATTTATAAATCGACAAAAAACCTATCCGAAACTTTAATTGGCTTTTTTATTATTAACTTTCCCAAATTGTTTGGTTTAGCGAATATATCCCATCTTTGTAAATAAATAACAGATATTTAAACATAATATTAAATATTTTAAATTACCAAAAAAAAATTATTTATTATACCAATGTTTAAGATTATAATATAATAAAAATATAAACAGAATTTATAAAATAAATAATCCTTTATTTAATTTTATATATCAAGATTTACTATATTAATGTTTTAGGTTATTATTTCCTAACTAATTCTAGTTTTTGGTAATTTTATTTAAACGGTTTTTCCGCGTATATTAAACTGGTAAAAATAACGGCGTAATTAATATTATATTTCTTTACGTAAAGTCCACACTATATTAAAATACTTCGTAAGACAATTTGTAATTATCGAAATATACATTCGAAATCTCCATATATAAAACCTTTAAATCGTTATTAATATTTACTTAACATTTTTTTAATTATTTAAACTCTTTATAATTTATTATCTATTATTTTAAACTTTATAATCGTTATTAAAATATAAGTTACTTTTTAAATATTAATAATTATTAATAAATCGTAAGATTTTTATTAAATTATTATATAATTAAACAAATAAATAATACCTTTTATAAAACCAGGGAGGATTTTTATAAACTTTTTAAACTTATCTATATTTTCTATTTTTACCAAATCCGTTATTTTAATAAATTTGGTGGTAGCGGTTTTTTGTGCCGACGTTTTATCATATTATTCACCAAATATAATTATATATTTATATAAAAATCTAGCCGGAAAATATGGTAAAAAATTAAGATTTTAAATATTATAATAACTGGATAAAAGTTTAAAACAATTATTATATTTAAAAAAATATTTTAATATTTATTAAACATATCCAAATGGTAATAAAGATAAAAAATGTCGAAAGAAATAGCGGTAACAAGATTAATAATAAAATAAAATAACTAATATCGCTTATATTATTACGGTTATTTCAAATCGTAATAGTGATTATTAACTTTACTAATCTATATTACTATTATTATAATAATATTAATTAATATTAATATATACATATATAATTATATTAAAAAGAAATAAAATAAAACAAATAAAATAATAGAAAATAAACATTATAAAACCATTATATTAAAATATTTTATAAAGAAATAAAATCTCTTGTTATTAATATAATTGAAAGATTATACTTTATATTAAAAATATATAAATATAAAAATATAATAGTACTTTTTTAATAATATAACTATTATCTGACAATATAACCATTATTAATATAATAAATACTTAATTAAATAATAATAAAATTAAAATTAATACTTATAAATAAAAGTTAATATATATAAGATATTTATATTTAAATTTTAAAGAAAATTATAATAAAGATAATTTTATTATAATTAATAAATTTATACATTAAAAAAATATATATTTATTTATAAATAATATTAAAGAATATATTGCCATATTTATATAATAAATAATTATTTAATAAAATTTCCTTTAATTATTTAAAGGTATAATTTAAAAATAATAAACCGAAAAATTTTTATCCGAAAAACGTATTAAATTTAATGCTAATTTAAATAATATAATTAATATAATAATCTTTTATTTTAAAATATTTATAATAAATATATTAATAATTTTAAAAAACCCAACCTTAATATATGATTTAAATAAAATGGTAATTAATAAATCGATTTAATTTTAAATAATGTAAATTATCCAACTTTATAAAATAACCGGTCGGTAAAAGTCCGTTTAATAAATAATAAAAGTATATAATTTATTTTATCCCTTTTTAAAATAATTAATTATTAAACCGGAAAAATTTGCCGGTTTTTATTTAAAAGATTTTTTTATCCATTTAAAAAAAAAATTAAAATATATAAAATTATTATTTATTTTTATAAAAATATTTAAAATTTTATAATTATATTATATATAATATTTTTAATTAATAATATATTTATTTAAGATTATATTTTAAAACATTAAAAATTACCGGCCCTTTTATAAAACTTAACTTTATTAACCTTACCAATTAATATAATAATAACAAATTATTAAAATAATATTAAAAAATAAAACCTAAACTTAACTTTAATAAATAACTCATATTAATAACAATTATATTGGTAAAACATATTAAATTATATTAAAAATAAAAGTTTATAACATGGAAAATATAAAGGATAATAAATATTTTATCATAAAAGCTTTTAATAATAAAAAACTAAAAAAAATATAACACATTAACCTAGTAATAAACATTAATAAAATAAATACATTAAAATAAAACAAAATAATAATAGAATAAAATTCGATAATAAAACTTATATAATTAAAAACAAAACTAATAAAAAGAATAAAATAAATACATTAAAAAATAATAATTATTTTTTATTTAACAAATATTTTAATAATAAAAAAAGTAACTTATTAATAATAAATCAATTTAAATATAATTTAATTTATATTACCAATCCCTTTATATATAATATTATGAAAAAAAATATAAAATACAAATGGTATTTATATATATTTACATTTAGAAATAAATTAATAATATATATAAAACGGAAAAAATATTAAAATCCGGAAAGAATTTAAGCTAAAAAATTATTATTATTTATATAATTACAAATCTTTATATAATTATATGGTGGTTGTATTGTTAGATAACGGTTATGTTATTAAAAAAGTACTATTGTATTTTTATATTTATATATTTTTAATATAAAGTATAATCTTTTAATTATATTAATAATAAAAGATTTTATTTCTTCGTAAGATATTTTAATATAACGGTTTTATAATGTTTGTTTTTTATTATTTTATTTGTTTTGTTTATTTCTTTTTAATATAATTACGTATGTATGTATTAATATTAATTAATATTGTTACGATAATAATAATATAAATTAATAAAGTTAATAGTTATTATTACGGTTTAAAATAACTATAATAATATAAATAATACCAATTACCCTATTTTATTACTAATCTCGTTATTGTTGTTTTTTTTAATGTTTTTATTTTTATTATTATTTTAATATATTTAATAAATATTAAAATATTTTTTTAAATATAATAATTATTTTAAATCTTTATTTAATTATTATAACATTTAAAGCTTTAATTTTTTATTATATTCTTCGGCTAAGTTTTTATATAAACATATAATTATGTTTGGTAAATAATACGATAAAACATCGACATAAAAGATTATTACTACCAAATTTATTGAAATAATAAACCCGGTAAAAATAAAGAATATAAATAAACTTAAAGAATTTATAAAAATCTTCTCCGGTTTTATAAAAGATATTATTTATTTATTTAATTATACGACAATCCGATAGGAGTTTTATAATTTATTAATAACTATTAATATTTAAAAAATAATTTATATTTTAATAATAATTATAAAATTTAAAATAATAAATAGTAAATTATAAAAAATTCGAATAATTGAGGAGATATTGGATAAATATTAATAATAATTTAAAGGTTTTATATATAAAAATTTCGAATATATGTTTCGATAATTACGAATTATTTTACGAAATATCTTAATATAATGTGGATTTTACGTAAAAAAATATAATGTTAATTATATTATTATCTTTATTAGTTTAGTATATATAGAAAAATTATTTAAATAAAATTATTAAAAACTGGAATTAACTAAAAAACAATGGTTTAAAACGTTAATATAGCAAGTTTTAATATATAAAATTAAATAAAAAATTATTTATTTTATAAATTTTACCTATATTCTTATTATATTATAACTTTAAATACCGATATAATAAATAATTCCTTTTTAATAACTTAAAATATTTAACATTACATTTAAATATTTGCCATTTATTTATAAAGGCGGGATATATTCACCCGGTTAAACAATCCCGGAGAAATAATAATAAAAAAACTAATTAAAATCCCGATTAAATATTTAATCGATTTATAAATTAACAAATTTACCTAATTCTATTAAACCCTTTTAAAAGATTAATTTTATTAAAATTAACTATTAATTAATAATTTATTTAACTCTATTAATTAATTTATTATTAACTAATCTTTTAACATTTAATAATTTCTCATTACTTAATAACCTTTTAATATTTAATAATTTTATTTTATTACTTAGTCACTTTTAAATATTTAACCAATAAACATACTTATTACCAAATTAATACCTTTTGCCTTATATATTACCGTACGTTAAATATCCATATCCGTATTAATAAAAATATCTTTTAATGGGTTACCCAAACCATTTACCTTATAAATACCTAATAAATTATTAACTTTTAAATAATAACCCGTTATTTAGCCTATAATAGCCGTTTATAAGTCAGGTAAAAAAAATGTTTTAATAAAATATACGGAATTAATATATATCCTTTAAATTAAAACCCCATTTAATGTCGGAATACCAACCTTATATAAAATAAATATTAAAAAGATATCCCGAATTTTCGTCAGGAGATTTTATTTCTTACTCTTAAATAAGATTATTATATATATCCGGTATTAATATTAACAAATAAATATTAATACCGATTAGTAATTAAGAAACGTAAATATATTATAACATTCCTCTTATTTAAATCCTTAATAAAATATATTTACCAACTATTATAAAATATTTTAAAAAAATTTAAAACAAAAAAAATAATTATATAAAAGAAATATATAATATCTTAAAAAATAAATTCCGGTTTTTTTTAAATATATATTATATTATAAACATATAATAGTTTTAATTTCATATTATATTTTCCATAATTTTATTTAATTATATAACCATTTACTTCTTATATAATATTTCGTAACATTGGAATTTTAAAGATATATACTTAACAATAAAACGCCATTTTAATATTAAATAAAATAAAATATTATATTATTAAAATTAGATATTTATTATCTTCTTCTTAATTAAAGGTAAGAAAACAAATAAAAATAAATCGGATTTAGAAATATTCCAAATCATATTAAATAAATTATCGTTTTATTAAAAAACTTTTAACTTTAACTTTAAGGGAAAATAATAATTAATCACTATTATCCATTAAACTTATTATAATATACTTTATTTATAATAAACTTTATTTAAACTATTAAATAAATTTAAAAACCTTATTAATAAACTCCGGGTATCCATTAATGTTTATAAAAACATTAAAGGAATATATTAATATATATTAGATAAAAATAATAATAATCTTAATAAATAATATTATATTAATTATAAATACCATTATAATAATAAAGATAAGAAATATAATTTTAAGAACCGTAATTATTAATTTATTTATAAATATTAAATTTATTAAAAAGAAAAATATTAATTTATTAAATATTTAAAATGTAAATAGAAAAAAGTTCGAGTAAAGTAAAAAACTAAAAAAAATAAGTTTAAAAGATCTTATATTATATTTTTATTAAATTATAAAAGTATAAAAAAGGCTAAGAATATTAAAGAATCTTTAAGTGATAAAAATAAAACCATTAATATTAATAAAACTAATAATTAATAAAGAATTAACTAATATATAATTACTAATTACCTTTTTAATTAAACCTTTTAATACCATATTGCTTTATTAAATTAATATATCGATATTTTTATTTTTAATATAATATTTATTTTTAATTATTATATAAAAAATATTTTCTAAAATATTATACCCGATATAAGTATAATATATCTTTTTATAATAAAGAAAAGGTAATATTTTGTTTTAATAAAAAAATATTTTAACAAATATTTAAAAATAAACAAAAACTAAACTGGAGAAATTAATATTAAATTTGGAAATAAATCTTTAATAAAATTATTAGATATAATTTTAATTAATACTTTTTTCGGTTTAATTAATTTCTATATAATAAAAACCAATATTTTGTTTTTATTATTATTTAAAGATATAAACCATATAAACGTATATTTTAATAACATTACCAATTAATTAATCTATAAAAACAATATAATGATTATAATTATATATAAATAGGAATACCTATAATTCTAACTTAATAATATTACTTATTTTATAAAAATGGAATTATGTTAGATTTATATCTATTTTAAATACCTTTCCGTTAATAAAATATATATTTTATTCGATAAAATAAATTATAATATTAAAATCAACAATTTTAAATAAATTATTAAATTATATTATTATTATTAAATTAAAAGAAAAGCGTTTTAAAGATTTCGTTTTAATTTAAAAGACCTCAAAATCAACTTTAATTATAAAATCATTATTGATATTATATATTTAAATAGATAACCAATATTATATATTATCGATATAGTTATAAATTATTAAATAATTTAATTTATAAAGATAATCTCTACTAAAAAAACTTAAGAATTGTTAAAGTAATATTGGATTAATATGTATTTAAGCCTGTTAAATATTATTATATATGATATAAAAACCAGTTTTAATAATATTAAATTCCGTAACAAAGCCTGTTTAATAAATATAATGTATAATTAAATCTTTACCGAAATATATTAATCGATTAGGAAAATTAAAAAATACCATAACTTTATTAAATAAATATATGAAATCATCTTAAAAAAGGTTAATATAATATATATTTTGCGATTGTAAATGATTATTAAAGTAATAAACAATATGGTTAATTTAAATAATTTAATCTTTATTTTATTGGTTTTTAAGGTTTATCTTTATATTAATATAAATTTACCACCTATCCCCTCATAATTATAACGTGTTTAATTAATTTAAAAGGTAATAATTAAAATTAAAAAGATTAAGATATAGTGTTTAATCCGAAATATCTTTAATATAAAAAACAAATTTAACACGCAAAAAATACTACTGCTATTTTTACCATTAAGGAGCGATATTTTAATATATAAAAAAAAAAATAAATGGAAAAGCTTATATAAAATTATCTCGGTTATAAATAAAAATGTAATTATTACGTTTAAAATTTTAAAAAAAATATTAATATTTCGAAGCACCCATATTAAACCGTATACCCAATTTAAAAAAAAATTAAAACCTTTATTAAAACTCGAAGTTTAATTATCCAAATTTCGTTTTAATTTATTAAAGTATAAGATTATTTCTAAAAAAAATCTGAACTTTATTTATATTAACACGAAAAAAAAGAATAATTTTATATTTATATTAAAATTACGAATAAAAGATAAAATAATAACCCCGGGAAATCCTTATAAAACATTAAATATAAAAGAGTTTAATATCTTATTTACTAATAATGTTTTAAAACCAGTTATGTATAATATTAAACTATATAATAAAACTACAATTTTTAAATTAAAAATAATTTACGAAATTAAAGCCAAAAATATAAAAATATCATATAAAAAATCTCGTTTAATTATATAAAGTTACGATAATTTTAACAAAAAATTCATTATAATTTATACCCTTATAATCCAAAAAACCAATTAATAATTAATCATAACCCTAATATTTATATTATAAAAAAAAGGCATAAAAATCATAATTCGAAATATCATTATAATATAACGTACCGACCATGTCAACCGCTCAACCCACCTCAACCGCTCGCAATATTAACTTTTCATACCTATTATTTTTAAAAATTAATAACTTTACCAATTTAAATCCAATACTTCTATAATTTGGATGTATTCTTCATTACCATCAGGTAAAGGTAATATAAAATTATTAAAATTATCCGGACTAACTTCGGCCCGATGCAGGCGTTCAAAGTTAAATTATATATAAAACGGACTTAATGACTTTTAAAATTCATAACACCACGAATTTAATTCCGTTCATCTTATAATTCTAAATATGAATAAAGGAATGACTAATATTTTTAATATAAAAATCCGAAAAATTCTATCTCCTTTTATTAAAAAGTTATTAAGCTTTATAATCTGAAAGCAAAACTTATTCAATTTTGGATAAAATATTTTTTTAAAATTTTTATATAATATACTTTATTTTAATTAAACTATATTTAAAATTTGAAATTAATTAAATATAATTTCATTAAGTTATGGAATTTTAAAAATAAAGTTTTCCGGATTTTAATATGGAGAAATTTGATTTTTATCGGATTACGTAATTACGTTATTATTTCATATAATTCACTCAAAGAATTTTATATTAAATTAAAAAAATTATTTTAATATTTCTCATTTTATTCTTTATATAATCTTAAAATTTTAATTTTAAACTATTTAATTTGGTTGAAATATAAACGTTTAAAGGTTTAAAAATTAAAAATTAAAAACTTATCTTCCATTATTTGCATCGGGCCGAAATTAAGCCGAATAATTTTTATAGTTTTTTATTATATTAAGCTATTACTTATAAAAGGCATATTAAAATTTTAAAAATATTAAGATTAAATTGATAAAGTTATTAATTTTTAAAAATAATAGGTATGAAAAGTCAATATTGCGAGCGGTTGAGATGGGTTGAGCGGTTGACATGGTCGGTACGTTATACCTAATTAAAAACACCGATACAATAAATTATATTCGTATAATTATTAAAAGAATTAAAAATAAAATATCCCGAAAGAACATTATTATATATTATTAAATTGTTATATAGATTAATAGAATTAAATATATATTAATTCGAAATATATTCGAAATATTATTAGAAAAAATTATATATAACCTTTTTAATGTTTAACTTATACTTATTAATAATAAAGATTAATTAATTATTTAATATTATTAAATTTTAAACGGATAATATATTTAATATCGATATTAAAAACTTTTTAATAAAAAAAAATAAAACATTTATTTAAATAAAGATTAAAACTAAACTCTAAAAAATCTTAAAAGTTAAAATAATTAAAGATTTTAATAAATCACGGTTTATAATCGTAAAAGGAAAATTTAATATCTTTATTATATAAAAAAGTCAAGCCGAAAAACTAGAATTATTAAACTTAAAAGTACCGGATATAACTAGGAAATATATTAAATAAAAAACCCGAGGAATTTATATCTTTTCGATATATTAACTTAAAATTACATTTAATTATTTAATTACAATATAACATATAAAACCCGAACCAAAAAAAACTAAAATATTAAATATAAAAATCAAATAACAAATGGATAATAAAGGCCGAAAACTCCATTACATTTAATTTAACCTTTAAAACTTTCGTTTATACATTTTTATAAATAAATCATTCGTTAATAATAAAAACATAAGTTTATAAATAAAATATATCATTATAATAAACAATAAAAAACCAATTATTTAAGATAATAAAATCTTTATCAAAAATAATATTATACATTAATCGTTTATAAAATATAAACGAATAACCCGTAACATTTTAACAAATAAGATTTACGGAATAATATAAAACTTTAACACAAATTACGTTATTTATATCATTATTAATATTATTTTAAAACGTTTAACATTTTTTAAAACCCTTTTTATCCTTTATATAAACTCGTACTCATTATATTAATACTTAATATAAATAAGTAATATTAACGAAAAAAGATTAATAATTAACTTAATAACGTTAAAATAATTTTATGAAAATAAAAAAATAAATAACATTAAATAAATCTAAAGCCGTTATAACCCGGTTAACGTTATAACCAAAACATTACCGAACGAAACAATAAAAACTTTAATTAAAAGTAATAAAGTTATCGTTAAATTAAAAAGATAAATAAAACGAAAATAAAGTTAAAAATAACATTCGTAACATTTTCGTCGCGAAAAAAAAATAGAATAAGTGGTAATTACATCATCAAATAACAGTTATATTATTAAAAAAATACCATTATACCTTTATATTTATATATTTTTAACATAAAATATAATCCCTCGATTATATTAATAATAAAAGATTTTATCTCTTTATAAAACACTTTAATATAACAATTTTATAACATTTATTTTTTACTATTTTACTTATTTTATTTATTTCCTTTTAATATAATTACATATATATATACCAACATTATAATTATTTATATAACCACCATTATTTATATAACCATTATTATTTATATAATTACCGCCATTTATATAATTACCGCCATTTATATAATTACCGCCATTTATATAATTACCGCCATTTATATAATTACCGCCAAATAAAAAATAATACCAAAATCCATTAATTAAAAATATTTTTAATAAAAGAAAATTAACCGATAAAAATAATAATTCGGATTTATTTAACCAAGAAAAACTTTTATCAAAATTATAACAAAAATAACCAATAAATCCAAAATATAAATTAAAAATAATAATAAATTAAAATAAATTAAAATAAAATACAGGTATAAATAATAATATAAATAAAAAAAATATTAATAATTTTATCGAAATTATTAAAATTAAATTATAAAAAAAAAAGTTTAACTTAAAATATAATAAATATATTTATACCACATTTAAAATTAAATTCTATAAAAAAGAAAAAATACATATTATATATAAAAATATAAATATCTCGGGAAAATTAATAAATAAATTTTAATTTATAATATATAATAAAAAGTAAACCTGGCCGCGCAATATAAGTACGTTAAATATGCCGCGCAATATGATAAAAATGAAAGGTTAATCCAAATGCGGTATAGATTGCCATATTGCGGTTATAGATTTTAAAATTTCCATTTTCTTTATTTTTTTTATCTTGGATAATTCAATTAGCCCGTGTTATATACGGGTGTACCTTAAAGTGTATATAAGCCTGATTAAAGGCTTTAAAATGATATTAATTATAAAATGGTTAAAGGTATTTTAAGTTAAGAATAATTGATTTAAAATAATGTAAAATTGAACGATATTTGGATATACATATGCGTTTTTTAGTGCTGTTTTTAGTCATATTGCGCGGGAAATTTGACGAACTTATATTACGTAACCAGGTTTACTCATAACATAAGAATAAAAGCAAACCTGGCCGCGTAATATAAGTATATCAAATATACCACGCAATATAACAAGAATAAAAGATTAATCCAAATACGGTATAAATTGTTATATTACGGTTATAGATTTTAAAATCTCCATTTTTTTTATTTTTTTTACCTCGGATAATTTAATCGGCCCGTATTATATATAAATGTATTTTAAAGTGTATATAAACTTAATTAAAAGCTTTAAAATAATATTAATTACGAGATAATTAAAGATATTTTAAATTAAAAATAATTAATTTAAGATAATATAAAATTAAACGATATTTAAATATATATATACGTTTTTTAACATTATTTTTAATTATATTACGTAGGAAATTTAACGAACCCATATTACGTAACCAAGTTTACTTTTTTTTATTAATATAAATTTTTATAACGGTTTTATTTATTAAAGCGTTTTTATTAAACTTATTTATTATAAAAGGTAAACGTTAAAAAATAACGGTTACGATAAATTATAAATTGATTAAAGTATTTATATTAATAAAGTTAATAAGTTTATTATTAACGTTATAAATTTTCGTTTAAATTAAATTTAAACGGTTAAAATACACTAATTTATTAATTATAATAACGTTTAAAATATCGTTAATTTTATAATAACGAGATGTTAATAATATAAATTTAGTAAATAAATTACGTTTAAATGGTTTATTATTATAATAATTAATAACCGTTTTATTAAATATATTTTATATAAATTTAATTTTATTATACGTAATAAAAGTTTCTTTGTATAACGTTACCATAAAATCGTTAATATTAATTAATATTATTTTAAAAAGTTTATTATATCCGTTTAATTTTATAACGGCGTGTCACGGGGTGTGTCCGGATAGTAAGCGTAAGGGTTTATTTATCCGAGGAACTGGTAAAAACAACAAAGTTAAAAAAGAAAGAAAAGAAAAGAGGATCTATAATCTTGCAGGTTTGGGTGTTTAAATAGCACCTTTGTTTGCGTATAAACTTTTCTTCATCTTTGCCCGTATACGTACCTTACCTTAGGGTACGTACTTATTAAAAGGTATGTACCTCCGGCTGCAAGTATACGTACCATACCTTGCAAGTCACGTGACTTAATCTTAATCACGTGACTGCTCTCCCTGTTTTACCGTCGAAAACCGTGACACGGCGTATTTAATAATTATAACTTTTTTTATAATAATATGGAACTTTTTTTTTAAATTATTAAATATTAAATAATTAATGTTATTAATGTTTATTACGTAATAAAGATCTTTAATAAGTTATAAAAATTGTTATTTAACGATTTTAAAACGATTTTTAATTATTTTATATTTTTTAAATAATTTGATTTTAAATTTTATTTAAATGAGTATTTTTATTATTAAAATTAAAGTTTTTAATAATAAACTTTAATAATTATTATTATTTTTAACGTAATTTTAAAAGTTTTAATATAATTTTTTTATAAGTTTAAAAATATTATATTTTTTATTTAATGTTATTTTGTTTAAATCCGTTAATAAACTTTTAAGTTTTTTTTAAAGTTTATTTTTTTCAACTTTATTTGAATTGTTTAATTTAAAATATTCGTTTTTATCTCGTATAAAGTTATTAAAACCGTTACTTGTTTTTTTAATGGGATTATCCATTTTAATATTTAAATTAATAAGATTATTTTTCTTATTATATATTATAAACTTTAAAATAAAAAAGTTAAACCGGATATTATTATTAATAATTTTAATATTATTATCGGTAAATGAGTTAAAACTTAATAACAAGTTTATTATTATAATTATAACGTTGGTAATTGTGTTATTAATGATTGTGTTAAAAATTATAAAATTAATAATGTTATTATTAATTACGTTAATACTCCCATTTTTTTTAATATAACTTTTATTAAATCTTAATAATAATGTAAATTAAATGGGTATAAATTAGGTTATATTATTGATGGTAATGTTTTAATTTAATTAATTGTTAATTAATTATAAAGGTTTAAAATTAAAAATAAATTATAAAAAATGAGTAATTAAAAATATATCATTTTCCGTATTTTTAATAAAATATATAATATTATTATTTGCTTTAATATATTCCCCTTTTTTAATAAAAGAAATTAATAAAAATGGGTGTAATTTAGGTGGTAAAATGTTAACGAATATTATTTTAAATTTTATTATTATATAACGTATTAAATTTAATAATTTAATAATTATATTTTATAATAATATTAATTTTATCGGGGTTATTTATGTTTTTAACAATGTTATTATTATTATTATTAAAGTTATATATTTATAAAAAACCCTTTTTTTTAATATTTAACCGGTTAATTAATAAAGTTATTTTTATTATAATTTTTAACAAAGCTTTTTACTGTTAATTTAAGTTTTTTTAAAGGAACTTATTGGTTATTTTTAACCGTGTATCTTTTTTATTAAATTAAATAAACGATTTTGGGCTTTTTTTATATTATTTAATACGTTTATTGATAAGTTTCTTAATTTCCCATTCTTTTTTTCCGTATTTATTTAAAACCACCGGTTTTAAGGTTAATATTTTTTTATTAAAAAGGTTTATACTTTATTAAAGCTTATAAAAATACGCGAGCAATATAATAAAGTGTATATTTTAAATGTTAAAAAAATTAAGTTTATACGTTAACAATGATATTTTATATATAATTTTAAACGGACCAGCTTTAATAAACGACCATTTCTTTTTAAATTTATTAAATAAGTGATATTTTTTATATAACCGTAAATATACGATATTATTAACCTTTAAATCTGTAAAAATGTGTTTATTATTATAACGTTTTTTAATTATCGCACCTGTTATATTTATTAATTATATTATTTTACATATTTAATTTGTTTTAATAATATCTTTGGCATTAATATTAACAATTTGGTTATTCTTTTAAATAAAGATATTAAGTGTTAATTTAAATTAAAAACCTATAACCAGTTTATTTAACGAATATTTTATTATTATAAAATTTAAAACTCTTGAAAACAAGTTTAATACCGCGTTTATAATAATTTTATACGTTATTTTGGCGGTTTTATAATCTTTTTTATAAGTTTTAACATTTAAAGAAATATTCGTTACGGTTAAAAGTGTTTTATAAAATTTAAATTTCTATATCGTTATTAATTTATAATGCTGATTTTCTTTTCTCTTTTAATAATTATTCTTTAAAAAAGTGTTATTTCTTAACGATTTTTTTTAGATATAAATTTATCGATTCGTTTTTAAACTTTAAATAAATTGTTTATAATTTAAGAATTAATATATTATATAATTTATATAATAATTATATTTTTTTAATATTTCCTTAAATTTTTATATTCCGGAAAAATTAATTAATAAAAACTTTAATAAATTTATTATTCCGAATGTTATTTTTAATATACTTATTAATAAACATCTAATATATAACATTTTTAAATTATATTTTAAACTCTTTAACGATTACTTTTAATAAAATATAAAGGTCTGTTTTATAATATAATTTATTTTTTAAAAAAATCTTTTTTTCCCACTAATAAATATAATCTTTTTAAAATAATTTAATAATATTCTTACATATATATTATATTTTAATAAAATGGCTGGTAATTAATTCGAGAATTTTTGCCTTCTAAAAGTAAATATTATTATAATAACATTATTTATCTTTATTTTACACATTTAAACCGTTATTTTTATTAATATTTTCCTTTTTTAATAATTATAAAACTTTTATATCGGTAATTACCCATATATTTTTAACCGAAATAAAATCTTACAAACTTAATAATCTGGTAATTTATAATAACATTAAATCCCGAAAAATTTAAAAGTTATATAAAATGTTAATAATACCTGTTAATATTTAAATAATTTAATCCTATTAGTTTAAATTATATTATTAATTTCTAACATTATTACTAATAACTTTACCATTTATTTTAATAAAATTAATTTTTATTTTTTAATTATTAAAAATAAGTATTTTAAAGTTAATGCGATTATTATTAATAACTTTACCACTTACTTTAATAAAATTAATTTTTACTTTTCAACCGTTAAAAATAAAAGTTTTAAAACCAATACGATTTTTAATAATAAATTAAATATTTACGTTTTTTTCGTTATATTCCTCGATTAATAATTAACTATCTTATTAACCGAAAAAGTTAAAACTTATTATTATAAACACTAGTTATTTTAATATTTAATATTCGGACGTAAAAAAGGTTTATTATTTTTATTTATCCGCCATTTTTATAAATTTTAATAATTTGTTTATTATTAAAATTTAATCTAATCCCAAATCAAATAAAACTTATAACTTTTTTAAAATTTCCGCTTTTTTAAAATTTGTTATTATCTTTTTCCAAAATAACGTAAATTATTAATAAAATAACAATATATCTTAAATCTTTATATTAAAAATCTTAATATATTAAATTATATTAATTATCGAATCGTATGTTAATTTTAATAAAAATAATATTTTTTTTAATCGTTAAATTTTAAACCTTTTAAAATAATTTTTATTAAATTTAATATATAATATTAAAATTATAATTGTTTATAAATTTATGCCTTTTATATATTATAAAAAAACTTTTAAACGAAATGTATAAATTATTACGTAAATTATATAAATTATAATAAATAAAATATAAGTAATTATATACGTTAACATTATATTATACTTATTTATAATAAAAATAATTAATTATATTATAAATATTTACGTGCGTTAATATTACGTTATATTTATAAATAGTTAAAGTTTTTAATGTTAAGTTTATTTTTTTTTTTTAACGAAAAAAAAAAGTTGATAAAAAATAAATAATTCGATTATATAATAATAAACACCAAATATTAAAGATAATAATAATAATAATAACCTTAACGTAATAATAATCTAATTATTATAAAAATTATAATAATATTTTTAAAACATTAAATAATAATATTAATATTAAAATAAAAGAAAATAAATTAAAGAAAATAAAAGAAAAATTATAAAAGGAGTAAAAATTTTAATTATATATATATCAAAGTTATATAATTAATAATATAACTAAAAAAACTTTAATATTTTTAAATATTTTTATATTTATCTTTTTTTAATAAATTGGTATAATTTATAAATAAATATTTTAATTTATTTAATATTAATTTAATATTCTATTTTATTTTAATTTATTAATATATTAATTTTTTAAATTTATAAAAATTAATTAAAAATTTTATACCTTTATATAAATATATTATTATTATATTATATCGGAAATTTATAATAATTTTATAAATATTTAACTAATTTATTTTTAAAAAAGAATTTAATTTTAAATTATTATATATTTATATTATTATTTAAATTAAAAATTTAATTTATTACTTTCATTATTTTATTAATATTTTTAATTAAAATTAAATAAGATTATATAAAGTAATTAATTTTATGATATTTTTTATTATATAAGTTTTTTTTTATTTCGTTATTATATAATTTTTATTATAAGTAAACCTGGTTATATAATATAAATTCGTCAAATTTCCTGCATAATATGATTAAAAATAATATTAAAAAACGTATATATATATTTAAATATTGTTTAATTTTATATTATTTTAAATTAATTATTTTTAATTTAAAATACCCTTAATTATCTTATAATTAATATTATTTTAAAACTTTTAATCAGGCCTATATACACCTTAAAATACACTTATATACGACATAAACCAACTGAACTATCCGAGGTAAAAA